>PVHT020000230.1:30578944-30690996 GCA_004024745.2 Catagonus wagneri | reverse complement strand
AAAATGAGGGTGTCAATCCACTGCTCTCATGGGACAGGGGCCACCTGTAGGAGGAGGCTGGCTGCTGTGGAGTGGGACTCGGTGTCAGACAGGACCTGAGTCCCGCTTCCCCTCCAAACTAGCCAAACTTGCCGCAGCTGCTGCCTAGTAAGGGGCCTATTTCAGACCGGGCGGTAAAAGGGACCAAAATACCCAGGGAAGTCTATAATTGGCCTGAGAGCTGTCAGGCCCTGTGCTGGGCTTCCTAGGGCCTCCTCTTCACTGCCCGACACTGTCCCTGGCCCCTGCCCCGGCCCCTACCCGCGTCGTGTTCCCGTGGGGCCGCACCCTTGCCCTCTCCTCTTTCTTCCAGGGACCTCCCGCCCCACCTCGGCCCCTCCCGCTCCAGGAGACTGTCTGTCTCCTTCCCGGCTCCCGCCCCTCCTGGCCCCGCCCCTCCCCGCCCCTCCTGGCCCCGCCCCTCCCCGCCCGCCCCCGCCGCGGCCCCGCCCACCGCCCGGCTCCGCCCTCCGCGCTCTGGGCTGGGGATCCCACCGCTCAGGCCACTTCGCCCCTGCGGGGGGGACCGGGCAGCTTTGTTCTTGGGCAGCAGCTGGACTGGCTGCCGCTGCTGCATTTCTCCCCAGGGAAGTGTTTCCCCGTTCCCTATTTTTCTGTTTCTCACACGCTTTCTGTTTTATTCTCTAAGTTGCAAGCCTTACTTTTTACTGCCCTTATTTAGTTCTTGGTTTGAAAACCAGCTCTCTCTCAGGACCCCTGGCCTGGGGGAGGCCCCCTAGACCCATTGCAAGTCTCTTCTAGAGAGTCAGCTGGTTAGATTTGGGGGAGGGTGGGTAGGGTCGCTGGCAGGTGACCCCCAGGAGGGGGCTGCCTGGGGCTGCCCCTTCTCCAGCCACCGCTTCCTGTGCACCCGCGCCCTGGACTGGAACCCCCGCTGGCATCCCTTTGAGCTTCTCCCTTGCCAGGTAAGGCCGGCGTCTGTTCTGCGCTGGGGGCTGCTGGAGGTCACAGGACTCCCCCTATTTCCCGCTGACCTGGAGCTGAGTGGGGGCAGGGCAGGAGCCCTCCTCTAAATGGATTATTTCGTTCTGGAGCCTGAAGACACTGAGCTCTTCAGGGAGTGACCTGAGTCCTGAGAGGCGGGTCTGCTCTGCCTGAGCTTCCGAGTAGTAGGGAGCAAAGTCCCGAGCAGGCACCTGTTTGATTCTCCTCAAGCAGCCCCAGGAGGCGGGGAGCACAGGGACGAGGGCAGCACAGCGCAGGTGCCGGGCTTGTTTCTGCTTTGAGAGTGGTTGAGATATCCCAGCTTCTTGCGGCTTTCCAGTAAGAAATTTGGAGTAAGAGCCAGAAAGAGTTTTTTGTTTGTTTGTTTGTTTGTTTGTTTTTAAAGAAAAAGCCAGAAAAAAAACCAAACTTAAAAAACAAGAAGAGTGAAGTAGGGCAGAATGGCGTCCCTTCGGTTTTGCATTTCTTGTCCAGGATCTTTGCATGCTGGTCTAAGTTTAAATCTCTCTCCTGCCTTATCCTCTCTCCCAACTTCCTCCGGCCCAGGAAGGTGTTTCTGTCCTTTTTCTGGAGCTCAGCCCTCTGTAGCAGACCACCGCGGTTCGTCCCAGGTTATAAAGTGTAACTGGAATTAGCTGTGCTGTTGGAAAATGTGCCCCCCTATCTCCCTGCTCAAGTCCAGACTCAGAGATGATGGACAGGGGACCTGCTTATCAGGCATGTCCTGAAGGAGGCCGCCCCTCCCTCCTGTCCTGGTGCTCCGTGCTGGGTCCCCCTCCCCAGAGCTTCCGGAACCCCGTGCGGCACCGCCGTCCCCACACAGGCCACTCCAGCCCCCATCTGTCTGTCTCTCCTTAAGGATGTACACCAGGCAAAATCCTGGAAACCCAGACTTGTGCTGTGAGAGCCCCCCCCACGCCTGATGGGCCACGTCTTCAGAGCTGCTCTAGTTTAGCTCGCTGAGCTGGTCCGGAAGGGTCTCGGCTCCAGGGCTCCAGGTTGCTCGGGGCCTGCTGAGTGTGATGTAGCTGGCTCAGCAGGTGCAGGGGAAGGCCGGGCTCTGCTGTCTTGCCTTCTGGCGCTGGCTCTGCTGCTTTCTCCCGCTGCCCTGAGCTCGGAGACTCTGCCTGGTGAACCTGTTTCCTCGTCTGCCTCGTGGGGACGGTAAAGGGAGACAGGAGGGCTCAGTGCGTGCCTGTACCTGGGAGGTGTCTTCACTGGCTTCCGCTTCACAGAGCGGGGAGGGGTCGCATCAGGGGGTTGTGGGAGGAAGCGCCCCCACCCCGTCCTAGGTTTCCTTGTCACTCTGCTCCTCAGGGCCCAGCTGCCTGGCTTTCGGAAATTATCACCTTGGGCTGTAAGACAAGAGGCTGGAAGAGAAGGGAGTTTCCTCTCCTGGGATCCAGGAGTGACTCTGGGGATTCATGGGGCCTTTACAGTGTTTGGAGCAGAAATTCGTAACTGTGTTTTCCTGAGGCTTCAGCAAAGTTTTATCAGATTCTCAAAAGCTGGTTTGACTTTTGGGTTTCTTTTTTTTGCATGTACAAAACGCTTAAGTAAGTGGCCCATAGGCTGATCCAGCCCGCAGGCAGTTTTAGTGCTTCAGGCAGGGGTTATTTTACATTTGTTTTTAATTATTTGCCAACACGACACATTCGGGAGATGTCATGTACATCTTAATCTCCAGCTTCTCTTGAAAAATGAGAAGATGGGACAACGTGCGGCTTGTGTCCCCGGGAGGCTGTCGCAGTAGCCGCCCACTTCAGCCTGGCATGGCGTCCTCCGGTCAGCCAGGGTCTGTGTGACTGGCAGGGAGTTCTGCTGGCCCTGGGCCGCACGATCGGGGTCACCTGTCTCCCCCAGATTCCACTAGAAGAGGGTTGCAGAGGAGAGGAGTGGGGTGTCCTGGGGGAGCGCGTGGGAGAGGCGGCTGCTCTGCTGTCCTGGTCCCCAGATGGGGAAGCAGGAAGACTTCCCTGGCCCCTGGCCCCCAGTCCAGTGTAGAGCAGTGTAGAGGCGGGGGGATCCCCCAGATCCACTCATGCGGGCGGGACCCCCAGTGCAAAGCGATTCCAACAGAGGATGGATGGCCATTTCGCAGGGTTTGGGGGGTATGGGGTCGGGGGAGCAGTGGAAGACGCTGGTCTGAACCGTGTCAGTCTCTTCCCAGCTTGAGATCCTGCGCTTCCTAAATGCTTCCCCTTCCAGCGCAACCCCCCCCTTCCTTCAGTGCTGCTGCTGATGACGATAGAGGCCAACACGGGCTGTGCGGTCACTGCTGGTCCGGACCGTGAACCCTCTGTGGGCCATTCCTATCCAGGAACGGGGAGCCGGAAGGTGAGAGAGTCTGAGCCACTCACCTGAGGACAGGTAGAGAGAATACAAGAGTCAGGATTCAGAGCCACATGGAGCAGGGGGTCCAAGCTCTAATCTCTTGTCACATCAACAAAGGCCTTTCCCTCAACTTGGGAAACTTCCCCTTGAAAGAGCCCAGCGTTCCTCACGCAGGCTGGCAGGCCAGCCAGGAGAAGCAGAATGAGAAGGGCCCATGGGGGGTTTTAGGGTGGGAAATGTCCCTGGCAATGTTTTAGCCAGTCTTTCTACCCAAGAATTGAAGCCACGGCAGGTTGCCTGACAAAAATCACTTTAATTTTTATGCTTTCTATTAAATAAAAATATTTTTATTAACAAAATAGCAAAAAAAAAAAATCAGGGAAGAGGGACCTGGTGAGATGGGAAAAGCACAATTCTCCCATTTTGCAGATGAGGAAACGGAGTCCAGGAGAAAGTCAGTAACTTGCCTGCTTTGTATTTAGAGACAGAGGTGGGTCTCCAACCCAGGTCACCTGAGAAGTATCTGGGACCTTTGGTCTTCCTGCCCAGGACTCAGCAGTGTGCGTGCATGCATGTGTGCGTGCATGTGTGTGAGCATACAGGCATGTATGTTGGGGGTAGGGTTGGTGTCTGAGATGACCAGTCCAGGGCCAGGCAGCCACCCTGAGCTCTCCTCCCTAGCACTTTGCCTGGGGCCAGCCCAGGGTTTGTTGATGAGTATGTGAACAAATGACCACATGAATGCAGAGCTGAATGCATGAATGTAAGCTGTGACAGGACCATTTCTCAGCTTTTTTAGCAAAAGCGCTTTCTTTGCGGCTTTAGTATTTTGTTCTACTGCTTCTAGAATCCCTTCAAAGTGGGCAAACCACAGCGCTCCCAGTTCCTGAGCCCCTTTCTGCAAGTGACTTCCACCCGTTTGCAATGCTGTCCACAGGCTATTCCCAAGGAACAGGATTTCAGGGTCTGGGGCTCGGCCATGTGAACAGCTCTCAGGACGTCTGCGGACTAAGCGTGTGTCAGAAGCCAGAAGCCGGCCAGTACTGTGGCCCGAACAAAGGGAGGTCTTGGCCGAGACCCAGGGAATGTGTGTAGGGCGGACCTGCCGGCCCGCTGTGGTCGTGGACATTGTCCGAATCCTCCAGTGACAAATTCCATCTGACGGTTAAGTTCCCTCCTGCTGTCTGCTTGCCTTGGCTTGTATACTCCCAGTGGCGGGAGGCTCACTACTTCCAGCTGCTCTGCCCGTGTTCCGGTAAAGATGAGAGTATCGTTTTAATTTTTATTTATTTATTTATTTGTTTGTTGGTTTGTGCTCTGCCCGTGTTCCGGTAGAGATGAGAGTATCGTTTTAATTTTTATTTATTTATTTATTTGTTTGTTTGTTTGTTTGTTTTAAGGGCCGCACCTGTGGCATATGGAGGTTCCCAGGCTAGGGGCCGAGTCGGAGCTGTAGCTGCCAGCCTGCACCACAGCCACAGCAACATGAGATCTGAGCCGCGTCTGCGACCTACACCGCAGCTCACGGCAATGCCCGATCCTTAACCCACAAGATCGAGGCCAGGGATCAAGGCTACAACTTCATGGTTACTCGTCAGGTTTGTTTTTGCCGGGCCACAAGGGGAACTCCTCATTGTAATTTTTAAAAATTTGGTTCATAATACACTTTTGGGAAAAAAATAAATTCATACCATCTTTCAGTTGGAACTCTCTCCAAGGAGAAGCCTTTCCTCTAAGTGCCTGCTGGCAGATCTGTGGGGCAGCCTGCTCTCGATTCCATGAAGACAAGACAAAGCAGACTAGCCTCAAGAATGCATTAAATGAAATCTCACTAGCAAATAAATAAAATAAAATAAAAGATAAATAAAATAGAAACTAGAACAGAAGTTCCCAATGTGGTGCTGTGGGTTCGTGATCCGGCTTGTCTTTGTGGAGGTGCAGGTTCAATCCCTGGCCCGGTGAAGTATGTGAAGCATCTGGTGTGGCTGCAGCTGCGGCGTAGGTCTCAGCTCTGGCTCCGATTTGATCCCTGGCCCGGGAACTTCCATGTGCCAAGGGTGCAGCTGGAAAAGAGAAAAAACGAAACAGAACTGCAAGCTTCTTTGTGATGATGGATTCAGTGACTATACAAAGGTTTGACAAATGATCTGTCTGAGGCTGTAAGATGACCGTCACGGCCCCCTCGCCCAGTGTCCTTATCCAGTGACTGAATCATATCTGTCCCAGCACTGGCCCACCCCCTCCTGTCCCACCTCCAGGGACAGGGGAATCACCACCTCCCACGGGGCTCCAGGGTGCATGAAAACCCTCTCCCTGCCAGCCCCATCTGCCAGCCCTTATTTTATGTTTTTAGAGATACTTAGAATAATTTGTCTCCTTTCCCATGACATTTTTTGGCTGTGCCCTCAGCATGTGTAAGTTCTGGGGCCAGGGATCAAACCTGTGCCACAGCAGTGACAACGCCAGATCCTTAGCTGCCTGAGCCACCAGGGAACTCTTCCCAGGACATTTTTGGAGCTCTATAAAAAGAAGAATGTAGGGTTCCAATTGTGGCTCAGCAGAAATGAAACCAACTAGGACCCATGAGGTTGCGGGTTTTATCCTGGCCTCGATCAGTAGGTTAAGGAGCTGGCGTTGCTGTGAGCTATGGTGTAGGTCACAGATGTGGCTCGGTTCTGGTGTGGCTGTGGCTGTGGTGTAGGCTGGCAGCTGTAGCTCCGATTCGACCCCTAGCCTGGGAACTTCCATATGCTGTGAGTTTGGCCCTAAAAAGAAAAAAAAAAAAAAAGGAATGTGACCCTGAGTCTGAGGTTGGATGCCAGTTGATGCCAGGCTGTATGCTACACACTGTCACATTGCTTACTCTGTGACTCAGCCGTGTTGCCTTCTCCTGTGCAGATGGACAGAGGATGACGGGCATTTAATCCCACAGCTAGTAAGTGGCAGGGGTGAGATCCAAACCCACGTCTCAGAACAAAGCTCCTGCCCTGAACCAAAGCGTGTCCCTTAAGCGTGTGAGGTACAGGTACAGAATTCATCTGAAGATGCAAATATGCCTTTTAGAAAATCGTTTATTTCCTTTTTCTTTTTTTTTTTTTGTCTTTTTGCCTTTTTATCTAGGGCCGCACCCGTGGCATATGGAGGTTCCCAGGCTAGGGGTCTAACAGGAGCTGTAGCCACTGGCCTACACCACAGCTGGTGAAGCCGTTGTCACCGATGAGGTCCTGAGGTCTGGAGACAGACGGTGGCTGAGCTCACACACCGGCCAGCGCTGGAGGCTGGAACCAAACTACAGCCTCTGTGGCCCCACGGTCCTGGCTCCTCCATCCATGTGATGGCTCAGATCTCTCGGGGTGGAGGGAGCTGCTTGTGGCTTCTCATCGTCCTCCCCCAGAAAAAGGGGAGCCTCCTGGGACGCCACCTCCAAAATCCGTGTGGGTGCTGCGACGCTATTTATACGCATTGCTTCATCCCTGCAGACGCTCCTCAAAGTCGGTTAAACAGAAATATCTTTCTGTGTCCTCAGGACCCTGTAGCCTGAGACAGTCTCTTGCGAAATGAACTGAGACAGTCTGTTCGGGGTGGGGTGGGGGCAGGAAAGAAAGGAGGAAAAAAATCAGGAAGCATCCCATACTGAAAACGAAGGAAAGGAGAATGGGGCTGGGGCGGCTCCCCGGAGGCTGGAAAGACCGAGTTCCCCTGCCGCGCTGGGGCTCCCCGTCCGTGCCGCTGCCCCTTGGCCTGGGAGCGGGGCGCAGCGGGCTGGCTGCTGGGTTTCGGAAGTCAGCCCTGGAGGCGAGGCTGGGCAGGGTGATGCCGGGGAAGCCTGTCTAGGCTGAGCCGTCCAAAAGATGAAAGGAGAGGAGACAAGACAGGAAGGAAGGAGCTGAAGGAACCAGGGAGGCTGCGTGAGCTCGGGATGGAGCCCTGCCTGCTGGGCCTTGAATACAAGGCCTGCTCCGTGGTTTGCAAGTGGAAGGAGCGCGGGTCACGCTGGCTCAGGTTTAAAAGACGGGGAGGGGGGACATATTTATCTCCAACGCAGAAGCTCTGGGTGCTTCTGGACTTCGGGGCACACTGGGCTAAAGTGCTCAAGTGCCAAGATCCGTCTTGTGTCCCTCGATGGCCGGCTTCCGTCTCCGTCAGGATCCCCACCCCGCCCCTGCCCCCATGTCACGGCACATGGCCTTCGGCGTCTCCGAACACAGCAGTTCTAGCAGCAGTGTATGTCTTCCTGGCATCTCCAGCAGAGGTCCCAGGGCTGGTCCCGATGGGCCCAGCTCGGATGATGTGCTTGTCCCTTGTCATAGCCCAGCATCTAGTAGGGATGTACGGTCCAGCTCGGCCTGGTCTGGTCCTGTGCCACCCGCCAGCCCCTGGGCAGGCCATGGGGTCCCCTCACGTGAACCACGTTGGTGGAGAGGAGAGGAGATGGTTTCACCAAAGCCAGACGGGGGTCTTGGAAGGCGCAGGGAGCAGCGGGACCAGGCAGGGGAGAATCGCTGTGTGCAGGACCCCGGAGGGGGCCGGAATGGGGACAGAATGGGCCAGAATTCCGCAGGGATGTCCCATGACTGCGCCTGCCGTGTGACTGATGCTGGGCGAAACTTAAGTGAATTCACGTTTCTCTCCGATCCCATTGGAGGAGGATTCGCGGTAGGGACGTTTGTTATGTCATTTTCTTGTCCCTGAACAAATCTTGACCAAATCCCGTGACTTTTTGTTCCCTTTCAGATGCTACAGGGGCTGTTCCAGTTAGTTCTAGTATCGGAGTTTAACCCTATATTCACCGTAAAGCCCTCCTGTCACCGCTGATGCTAAACCCCTGTCCGAGGGACCTGGGTGGGGGAGGGGCTAGCAAGCGGGCTCTGTCCTTCCTTCTTCCTTCTTCTTCTGGGGGGTTGGGGTGAGGATGAAGGGGAGGGGTCAGGGAGCGGTGGGCAGCACTTCAGCGGCTGCAGGGGGTGGCCCTCTCCTGACTGTCCTTACCACCCATACTTTGCTGTGTTCCAGGCACCCAAGTGGTGGTTCTCTCACGGGGCTTCCTGAACTTGGGGTCCCCTGGGAGGGCTCTCTCTACCCCTTCCGCTTCTGCTCGGCAGCGCCCTCTTGTGGCTGCTCACGGCTGGAGCCTCCTCGTGCACCCAGCTCTCTTGGTTGGGTGCCCCCGCCCCGGATAACCCAAGCCCACTGTCCGTTTGTGATGTTTATTTGACTCACGGGGCTCTCGCTCATCCTTGCCGCCCGGCCTCATGGGCAGTCGGGCAGCCCCAGCCCTGCCAGCTCTGCATTCGCTTCTCCGTTGTTCTCATAGGGCCAGGCCAACACGCAAGCAGGTGACAGATGCGAGGCCGGGGATGTGGGTACCAGCCAGTGCCGGAAGGTCTGCCGTGCGGGCTCCAAGCTCTATCGGAGGCATCCTCGGTCTGAAGCTCACGTTTGTGTGTCAGGAGCCTTATTTGGCTCCGATAAGGAAGTGCCGATGGTGAGGTCAGGGGCAAGTCTGAGGGCTGGAGGTCACTCCCGAGGCTGTCGGTCGGTTACAGGAGCCCCAGAGCCGATAGAGGCCTTTTCCTCCTCGCTCCATCCTGGTCCCTCTTTCTGGCTGGCAGGCTCCGTCCCATCAGTCAGATCTCAGTTCAGATGTCCCCAACTCAGAGATTTTACAAAGTGTAAAAATTGTTCTGGTAGTTCCTGTCGTGGTTCAGTGGTTAACAAACCCGACTAGCACCCATGAGGACGCGGGTTCGATCCCTGGCCTCGCTCAATGGGTTAAGGATCCGTCATTGCCGTGAGCTGGGGTGTAGGTCGCAGATGCGACTCGGATCCTGCGTGGCTGTGGCTGTGGTGTAGGCCGGCAGCTGCAGCTCTGATTCGACCCCTAGCCTGGGAACCTCCATATGCTGCGGGTGCGCCATAAAAAGACAAAAAAAAATTGTTCTGCTTTCAACTCCTTTTATCACGTAACTCTGTTGTGTTTAAATCAGTGATGACTCTCAGAAACCACATGGCTCTATTTGTTTCCTGGTTTGTTTTTTCTCTTCTCTCCCTAGAAAGTAAGCCCCAAAGAGGCAGGGGTATTGTTATACCCAGTGATTAAAACAGCGCCTGGCATCCAGTCTGTGGATTAATTGGTGACCTCACAGGCTGAGCGGAAGAATGAGGCTGTGGGCGATGGACGTGCTTTTCGGGTCCTTTGGGGGCCAGTTTAAGAAATTGCCTTTGTTTTAATAATAGACAGATAATGGCTTGAGTTTCAGTCACAGATTTTAGCAAATGGCAGAGGCACACAGCTGGCATCTGGCCTCTTCTAAGGGGGAAAAAAATAGCTGATAGGAAATATCTTTGAATTCCAAAGCATGAAGAGGGAGGTCGGGAAAACACAGTTATCACTCTATTTCCATCTCCTTCATTCAAGTTAATCCTGCGTTTTGGTGGCATAGGGCTTAAGCCGATTCCATTTAAATCTGGCGACGTCTGAACGGCAAGGATGTGAGAGCTGGAAGGATGCTCTTGCTGGTTATTAGGACCAGAGGCTCCTAACTGCCTCAGCTCTTATCTGCAAGACACCCTGACAAGTACTTCCATTCTGTAGAGGGGCGTGGACCTGTCCTCTCTGGCTAAATTGAGAGGACACAGGATTTAGGATGATCATAGCCTGGAAATAAATGCCAGTTCTACAGCTTCCTGACTGTACGATCTGGGACACGTGTCTTAAGTTTCCTGATCTTGAGATTCCTCAGTTGTAATAACCATTTTTGTCAGCCTGTTATAAAGAGACCAAACAACTGCAGGGAAACCGTAGCGTGGCTCTGGTGGCCGTTTACATCATCTGTGCCTTCCGTGTTCACCCCCATCTCTTACCCCACAGCCACTTTATCGGCTGCCACTCTGTGGTTTTGGATGTGTCTTTTCTTCTTCTTCTTCTTTTTTTAGTGGATTTTTAAATTCTAGTACAGTTGATTTCTAATGTTGTGCCAATTTCTGCTGTACAGCACGGTGATCTGGTCATACATATATACACATTCCCTTTCTTATATTACTATCCATCATGGTCTGTCCCAAGAGACTGGATAGAGTTCCCTGTGCTGTACTGCGGGACCTCACTGCTTATCCATTCTAAATGGAATCGTTTGCATCTACTAACCCCAGACTCCCCATTCAGCCCACTCCCTCCCTCTCCCTTGGCAACCAAAAAATCTGTCTCCATGTCTGTGAGTCAGATTCTGTTCTGTAGATAGGTTAATTTGTACCATATTCAAGATTCTGTCTATAACTGATGTCATATGGTATTTGTCTTTCTCCTTCTGACTTACCCCACTTAGTATAAGGATCTCTAGTTACATCCATGTTGCTGCAAATGGCATTATTCTGTTCTTTTTCACAACTGAGTAGTATTCCATTGTATATATGTACCTCATCTTCTTAATCCATTAGTCTGTCCGTGGACGTTTTGGGCATGTCTTTTCACTGCCCTGAAAATCCTCTGTGCCTGTTCAGCCTCCCAACCCCCACACTCTTGGAAGCCATTCATCTTTTCAACTCTTTCTGTAGCTTTGGCTTTTCCAGAATGTCTTATGGTAGGAATCATACAGTATATAGCCATTTCAGATTGGTTTCTTTCACTTAGTAATATGCATTTAGGTTTGCTTCATGTCTTCTCATGGCTTGATAGCTCATTTCCTTTTACCGCTGAATACTAGTTCATCATGTGGATGGAGTACACTGATTTATTGATTTACCTACCGAAGAACATCTTGATTGCTTCTAAGTGTTGGCAGTTATGAATAAAGGTCCTATAAACACCCATGGGCAAGATTTGTGTGGACATAAGTGTTCATCTCCGTTAGATAAATGCCAAGGAGTGCAATTGCTGGGTCGTATGGTAAGAATATGTTTGCTTTAGGAAAAATCCACCAGACCGTCTTCCAAAGTGGCTTTTCTG
The DNA here is from genome assembly GCA_004024745.2 of Catagonus wagneri. Classification (NCBI taxonomy): domain Eukaryota; kingdom Metazoa; phylum Chordata; class Mammalia; order Artiodactyla; family Tayassuidae; genus Catagonus; species Catagonus wagneri. The sequence continues at coordinate 30,679,712 of PVHT020000230.1, read as the reverse complement.
TTCTCATTCTCACCAGCAATAAATGTGAGTCCCCGTTGCTCCACACTCTCGTCAGGATTTGGTGCTATCGGTGCCCTGGACTGTGGCCCTTCCAATAGGGGTATGATGGTATCTCGTGGCTGTTTTAATTTGTGTTTCCCTGATGACACATGATGTGGAGCTTCTTTTCGTGTCATTATTTTCCGTATGCATAGATCTTCTTTGGTGAGCTGGTTAAGAACATAGGCCCATTTGAAAAAAATCAAGTTGTTTGTTTTCTTATTGTTGAGTTTTAAGAGTTTTCAGTATATTTTGCATGATCATTCTTTTCTTTTCTTTTTTTTTTGTCTTTTTAGGGCTGCACCTGCAGCATGTGGAGGTTCCCAGGCTAGGAGCTGAATCAGAGCTGTAGCTGCTGACCTACGCCACAGCCACAGCAACGTGGGATCTGAGCCGCATCTGCGACCTACACCACAGCTCATGGCAGCTCCGGATCCTTCACCCACCGAGCAAGGCCGGGGATTGGACCCGAGTCCTCAAGGATACTAGTCATTGCACCACAGCGGGAACTCCTCCCCTTGTTATTGATCATGGCAATAGTGGTCAGCATTTCACTTTATAAAGGATTATCATACCCATCGCCTCGTGTGACCTCTTCCACAGATCTATGAACTTGGGGCTACTGTTCCTGTTTTATGAATGAGGAGACAAAGGATCGGCAGGTCACAAACCCTGTATACCTTAAGACCCACTGGGAGCAGACAGTGTCCTAAGCTTTTTGACGTGTGGTGATACATTTCCTTGTCCCCATGGTCTGTGACATGGGCACTGCTATCCCCACTCCATACATGAAAGGGCTTAGGACCAGAGAGGTTAAGTGAATTCCCATGGATTGCACAGCAAGTCACAGGCAGAACTGGACTTTGCATACAGGGATTCGGATGTAGAAGCTTTGATGTCATGCCAACTGCCCCAGGAGCAGTCAAGCCTATGACAGAGCCTGGGTCCAGAAGATGCTCGGGCTGTGTCTGGTGACTGATGAGGACTTGTTCCCAGCCCCATAGGGCAGGGGTTTGAATCCAGGAGGCAGGCTCACCCGCACTTCCCAGGCAGTTGGGCTCTCAGGCTTCTGTGGAGACAGAAGCCACCCATCTCCCTCTTCCCCTCTCGATCGGCAGGTGCAGCTTGCATCACAGACAGCCCAGCAGAGGCTCAGGTCTGGGCCTGTGGGAGAAGGACCCAGCTCAGTGGCCTGGACACGGCACACCACGTCTCCCCCAGATTCCTGCCCAGAGCATCGCCTGTCACCCCGGCAACTCAGCAGCGGTGCCTCATTCTACTCAGTCTCCACCCCCAGTGGGCAGCGGCCAGAGCCTCTGAAGCAGACAGAGCTCGCACTCTGCCCAGGCTGCCCTCGGAATGTGCCAGATCTCATTTTCTCCCTCTAAATTGCTTTCTGCTCTGTGTCTTTTCTCCCCCACCTCTGAGTCCCTGAATAGGAAAGGCTGCGTTACTATGGCGATGGGCTGGCCTGTGGAAGGAACTCAACTAAGTAAATTAATTGCTGGACTTTTGGAGACTAATGGCAGAGCCCTGCCTCCCAGGGTGTGGCCTGTGTCATGCCCACTTGGCAGCCAAGTCCTAGAAAGAGCTAGCGGGTACCCGCACTTGCTGGGGCTAGAACCTGAGCTGGGCTGGAGTGGCTGGGCAGACAGGCTGACACAAATCTCACCAGGTACATTTGCTGTGTACCTGGTCTGTGCCAGCATCTGTGCTGCATACTTTGTCTGAGTTATTTTGGGTACATTTACAGCCTCCCCGGTGGAGTGGCGACATCCCCTTCTTTTTTTTTTTTTTTTTTTTGTCTTTTTGCCTTTATGTAGAGCCACACCCACGGCATATGGAAGTTCCCAGGCTAGGGGTCTAACAGGAGCTGTAGCAGCCGGCCTTTGCCACAGTCACAGCAATGCGGGATCTGAGCCGCGTCTGCAACCTTCACCACAGCTCACGGCAACACCAGATCCTTAACCCACTGAGCCAGGCCAGGGATCGAACCCGCAACCTCATGGTTCTTAGTCGGATTCGTTAACCACTGAGCCACAAAGGGAACCTTGTGATATCCCCTTTTTATGGGGATGGAGTCTTCACTGACATGGCCAAAGAGAAGAAGGAGCCCATACCAGGCCTGCCTCTTCGGTGGGCATTTTGTGATGAATACTCCATTTAGTCTCTTCTCTACAACATCTTCTGGAAGATAGAAGCACAGGGAACATTTCCTTTCTCTTCTAAGATGCCAGCATCTCCCTAATCCCAGGCTGAACAAAGGCATTCCCAGAAAAGAACATTACCGATATCTCCCATGAGCATAAGTGCAAACACTCAACAAAACATCAGCCAATCAGGAGGATAGGGTATAAAAATAACTCATGGCCACGGCCAAGTAGGCTGCGTCTCAGGTATGCAAGGCTGGTTCAATGTCTGAAAATCAGTTAGTGGAATTTATCACACCATCAGGTGAAAAAGGCCATTCTCTTTCATCTGGATGATTCATGGCTTGGCTTTTCACTCTATCCTTTGCCTGTTTCTCATATTGTTTCTATGCTCAAGAAACAGTGTTGCTCCAGCCAAATCCCAACGTCCCAAGGGGCCACGTTGTTTCTTGATTACAAGTGTGTGACTGCCTGGGACTGAATCCAGGCTACTTAGTCTGGAGTCACAGGCAGGTTCCTAAGTCCTTTGTGCCTCAGTTTCTTACTCTGTGAAATGGGTCTCATGATGCCTGCCATTCAGATTAAGTGAGTTCTTATGTGTAGAGCCCTAGGAATGGCTCCTGGTGCTTAGTGAGCATGTGACACATGTTAAAGGTTAGTGCTGGAAAGAGTGTGGCCTTTGGTGTCATTCAGGTCCGATGGCAGGTCCAGTTCTGTCTTTACTGGCCTGGGTGCCTAGTGGAGTTGTCTGGGCTCCCTGATGCCAGGGTCATCCTCAGGAAGTTGGGGGTAATGGTCCTGACTTGCAGAGCAGATGTTGCTAAACGGTAGCTACATGCTTCCTCAGCCTGTTCTCTAAAGAACTGAACACCAGGACTGTGGATTTTCAGCTCCGCAAACATCCACTGGAACAGTGGTCGGCGCACTCTGGCCGTGGGGGAGCTGCTTTAGCCCAGGTGCAGGGACTCTTGGGCAGCAGGTGGGCCAAGGAAGCCCATGTGGCTTGGCGTCTCAGCTGTGGCTCACATCAGTGACCTGGTCTTAAAGTTGGGTTAAAGCCTTCCATGCAGTTTCATTATTTAATTCCTGCGACAGTCTGCTCGCAACAACCCGTTGTGGTAGGTTCTGTTATTACTGCCGCTCAGGTGAGGACACTGAGGCACAGTTTAGGTCCCTCTGGGAGATCTGAGAGCTGGTGAATAACTTGGGTTATACCATCAGGCACTCCGAGGGCCCATCCTTCTGACCAGCCGGCGAGTTCCATACCCACTCCTCCGGGGCCACCTATGCTGGAACTGATGTAAGCCACCTTCCCCCTACAGGCTCTGTGGGTGATGCAGAAGTGAGAGGTCTGAGCGTGCCACCCTGCCACTTGGGATGAGGGGATCTCCTGGGCCAGCACAGAACCCACGCTTGTTTTCTCAGTCAGGTCAACTGGTCCACCTTCAGAGGAGGGAGGGGCTCCTGGGACGTCCCGTTCATATCAAGGCACTAATGCCATCATAGGGGACACATCCTCATGACCTTATCCAAACCTAAATGTCCTCCAAGGACCCTGACTCCAAATACCATCACACTGGGGGCTGGAGTTTCAACATATGAATTGGCCGGGGGTGGGGGGCATAAAGTTTAGTCCAGATTAAAGGGCCTGCATGTACATTTGTGGGAGACAGGCAGAAAAAAAGCAGAGAGTGGGGGTTTGCCAGGGGGACCACGCCCCACACCCAGCATCCATCCTGGGTGCTTGAAGTCCCTCCCCCCCCCAATTCTCATCCATGTGCAGTGTCACACGGATACTGCAACACATCAGCACAAACTTACTGGCTTAAAGCAATGCAGATGTATCTTCGATATCTAGATGTCTTAGTTATCTTTAGTGTCTTAAAGTTCTCAAGATCGGGTGTTCCTGTCATGGCTCAGTGGAAACGAATCCAACTAGGAACCATGAGGTTGCAGGTTCGATCCCTGGCCTCGCTCAGTGGGTTAAGAATCCAGCGTTGCCCTGAGCTGTGGTGTAGGTCGCAGATGCGGCTCGGATCCTGTGTTGCTGTGGCTCTGACATAGGCTGGTGGCTACAGCCCCTGTTAGACCCCTAGCCTGGGAACCTCCACATGCCACGGGTACGGCCCTAAAATGACAAAAAAATAAATAAATAAATAAAATGAAGTTCTCAAGATCAGAATTCCAAGGCGGGTCTCACTGGGCTAAAATGTAGTGGTGGGCAGGGCTGTCCCCGTCAACGCTCGTGGGGGAGACCCCTCTTCCTTGCCTTCCCGGCTCCTGGCCGTCACCTGCACACCTTAGCTCGTGGGCTCTTCCTCCATCCTCAAAGCCGGCAATGGCCGATCAAGTCTTTCTCGGGTTTCATCGCTCCGGCTCTGACTCTTCACCTGTAAGGACTCCCGTGATGACCCTGAACCCACCCAGACACTCCAGGTCAACCTCCATATTTTAAGGTCGAGTGATAAGCAACCTTCACTCCTTCTGTAACTTTAATTCGCACTTACCATGCGATGTCGCATATTCACAGAGATTGGGACGAGGACATCTTTTGCTATTTTTTTTGTAGTAAAAAGCATACAGCATACACCTTACCACTTTAAGTGTGTTGTTCAGTAGCATCATTCCATTCAGGTGTTGTGCAACCGTTACCACGATCTGTTTCCAGATCACCCCAGACAGGAACTCTGTAACCATGAAGCAGTAACAGAACATGTCTTGCTATGTATGTAGGTCTTCCTTCATTTCTTTCAGCAAGAATTCGAAGTTTTCAGTGTACAAGTCTTGTTTAAATTTATTCCTAAGTATTTGATGCTATTTTTGCACTTAGATAAATTATTAAATTTTAATTTATTGATATTTTGCAGATTATGCAAATAATTTATCAAACAGTTCATTAAAGCAGTTGGCTTCAAGTCTCATGACTCTGTGGTTTAAGGTCTTGTATTTGCCTTTTTTTTTGTCTTTTTAGGGCCGCACCCGCGGCATATGGAGGTTCCCAGGCTAGGGGTCAAATGGGAGCTATAGCCGCTGGCCTACACCACAGCCACAGCTACACGGGATCCAAGCTGAGTCTGCGACCTTCACCACCACTCACAGCAATGCCACTTAACCCACTAAGCGTGGCCCGGGATCGAACCTGTGTCCTTATGGATGCTAGTCAGGTTCATTAACCACTGAGCCATGACAGGAACTCCAAAGGTCTTGCATTTTTTACTGATTAATTAAAAAAAATTTATTTAAAAATTAAAAAAAAATTTTATTATAGTTGATTTACAATGTTCTGTCAATTTCTGCTGTACAGCAAAGCTACCCAGTTACACATACAATTCTTTTTCTCACATACTCCGTCATGTCCCATCACAAGTGACTGGATATTGTTTTCTGTGCTGTCCAGCAGGACCTCACTGCTTATCCACTCCGAGTGCACTTTTGATGCTATTTTAAGTAGAATTATTTTTTTATAATGAAATGTAACATTTTAAAAAACATTTATTTATTTCATTTATTTTTATGGCTGCACCTGCAGCATATGGAGGTTCCTGGGCTAGGGACTGAATCCAAACCACGGCTTCAACCTACGACCTCTGCCATAGTAGCAGCAACACTGGATACGTTTTTAGTATTTTTGCTCTTTAGGGCCACACCCACGGCATATGGAAGTTCCCAGGCTAGGAATCAAATCGGAGCTGTAGCTGCTGGCCTACACCACAGCCACAGCAATGTGGGATACAGGCCGTGTCTGTGACCTACACCATAGCTCACAGCAGTGCCGGATCCCTGACCCACTGAGCGAGGCTAGGGATTGAACCCACATCCTCATGGATACTAGTCGGATTCATTTCCACTGCGCCACAAGCGGAACTCTGGTACAACCTTTTGAAAAGCAGTTTGACAGTTCATGTCAAGGTCCTTTCAAAACCCACAGGACACGTTAAATGTTTTCCTACAAACCTGCCCTAAGATAGGTTTGTAGGAAAGATAATTAAATTGGGGCAAAGACTGAGGCATAAAGGTGTCCTCTCGTAACATGCTGCACAAATAAAACAGCCTGTTAAATGCCTAAAAGTGCAAAATACGATCAGAGTAATGGTGCTAGTGTCATGGGCGTAGCCTTAGCATGATGTGGGGCCTGGCAGGTTCTTAATCTGCATTTGGGGAGTGAGGGATGACTCAGAAGGGGAGGCAACACTGGGCTTTGCTGTTATAAAGTCACATCTTTGGCTATGTGAGGACGAGTCTGAGCAGTGAAGAGGCTTGGAGGGCTGGGTCGGTCTGGGGAATCCTTCCCACTGGGGCCAGAGATCACTTCCTGCGACTTCTCAGCTCAAGGGCTCTCCTCTCAAGCCCTGCCTTTCCCCACACAGGACACGTTCCAGGAGGCCCCAACGGCATCTGTTCTGGCCAGGAAGCACGAGAGAGCCATGGGCCACCTGCGAGGGGACGTCGTGACCTGTCTTCTGTGGATGCTGCTGCTGTGGAGTGGGGACCTGGGCTGTCAGGCCCAGAGGGCAGGTGGGGCCGCGGGCTGTGCCGGGCTTAAGGCAGAGCAGTCGGCGTGCGTGTGCGTGCGTGAGTGTGTGTGTGTGTGTGTGCTGTGCCTGTGTGTGTCTGTGGGTGCTGTACCTGTCTGTGAGAGAGTGGGGTCATTACAGGTATGATGTCAGCTGTCGCCCAGCCAGTGTGCGTCCTCTCAGCGGCTGCGGTGTGTGTGTGTGTGAGAAAGAGAGAGAACACACATCTTGAGTCAGTCACATAATGTGTGGAGAGTGTGTCTCTTGAGCACGTCAAGTGTCTGGGGACAGCAGCAGGGTTGGCGCCCTGCTGTCCTGCTCTGTGAGGACACTGGGCCCCATCCCTGGGGGACCAGAGGCGCACGAGTCCATCCAGAAGAGGCCAGCGGGACACTGAGTAGATGGGATGCTGGGAAGTTACTGGAACAGAGAAGGGCGGGGTGGGAGGGGGTGAGAAGTGACAGGAGGGTTTGCTCACCTGCCTGAGTGTCTCCTGGGAGGAGCCACTGTCAGTGGGGGACCTGGGATGCGAGCTGGTCCGGTCTGTGTCACCGCCTGCAGCCCAGAGCCCGCACACCAGCTCAGTAGCACCGCTGGGCCTAAAATGCTGCCCCCATTTTACAGATGAGGAACTAAGGAGACGTTACACGGCTGCATATGAAGTAGATAAACAATCAGGGCCTACTGGAGAGCACAGGGAACTATATTCAATGTCTTGTAATAACCTGTAATGGAAAAGGATCCCATACATGTGTGTATATATGTACACACACACACACACACACACACACACACACACACACGCACACGCACACACACACAATCCCTGTGTAACCGAATCACTTTGCTCTACACCTGAAACGAACAGAATTGTGAAAATTTACTATACTTCAATTTTAAGCAATGTTGACAAAAGAAGAGGGGCCCCGACCCCTCTACCCCCACCCCTGTGAGGCTGGGGGACACAGCAAGTGCTGAGCCAGAGCCAAGCCATTTATTCAGCTCCTCCAAAGAAAATGAAAACCAAACAGGAAACCCGAAGCCTTGTTTTTCTCCCTCGTCTCCGCCCTGCGTTTGACTTTGCCCGAGCCTCACAGAGCCCGGCTGTCTAGAAACGATGAGTCTGGGCAGCGTGGTTTGGCTGTGAGGCACTCAGGGCTTCTTAGGAGATTTCTGTGTCCCTGGGGCGACCCCCAGTGCTCAGGTGACACCCAGGATCATCAAAGTCAGAGGCGGCAAGGCCCGAGGCCCTTCTGTCCCCACCCTCAGAGTGGACAGTGACGGCCCGGGGGGATGCGGTTGCCTGCCAGCGGTCAGGGGGCCCTCTCCACGACACTGCTCCAGTCCCATGTGTCCAGGACCCAGGGTGTCCGCTGGCCTCCAGGAGCAAATGGCCCCTTGCTGAGGCCTCTTTTTTTATTTTTGTCTTTTTACGGCTGCACCTGCGGCTTATGGAGATTCCCAGGCTAGGGGTAGAATCGGATCTGTAGCTGCTGGCCTACACCACAGCCACAGCAACGCCAGATCCGAGCTGTATCTGCCACCTACACCACAGCTCATGACAATGCCAGATCCTTAACCCACTGAGCGAAGCCAGGGATCAAACCCTCATCATCATGGATGCTAGTTGGGGACGTTACCACTAAGCCGTGTGATAAAAGGAGTTGTGAGCAGAACAATTTTTTTTTTTTTTTTTGTCTTTTTAGGGCTGTACCTGCAGCATATGGAGGTTCCCAGGCTAAGGGTCTAATTGGAGCTACAGCTGCCGGCCTATAGCATAGCCATAGCAACGCCAGATCTGAGCTGCATCTGTGACCTATACCACTGCTCCCTGCAATGCCGGATCCTTAACTCACTAAGCAAGGCCAGGGATCAAACCTGCATCCTCATGGATACTAGTAGGATTTGTTTCTGCTGCGCCATGACGGGAACTCCTGGTGAGGCCTCTTGAACAAATGAAACTTCTGCAGCCTAAAAACAAATTTGCTCAAGGATTGCAGTCCCAGGCCGGGCCCTGCGTGGCCCACAGCAGCAGTTATCCTGAGGAGGCTGGGCCACCATTGTCCCAAAGACAAAAGGATGACCCTGTGTGTCAAGGAGAAAAACTCTGCAGAAACTATCTCTGCATCCACACATCTGGGCAAACACTTCTAACACTCTGATCCTGTTAGGGGATCAACCTTGCCAAGGCAGGGATTCAGCCCAGCTCCTCAGCGGATTGGACTTGGACTTTAAAAACGAGAGGAAGAGGGAGATGTGGAAAATTTGAGGGTGGCACTGACACAGAGTGGGATGAGGAAGAGAGAGAGAGTGTATGTGTGTGTCTAAATAGACCTAGCTTCATTGCTTTCCTGTTTTTTGAACTTAATTTGTTGCTTTTAGTTTTCATTTTTAAATTGAAGTATAGTTGATTTGCAACGTTGTGCCAATTTCTGCTGTACAGCAAAGTGATGCAGTATATATATATATATACATACACACATATATATACATTCCCCTTCTTATATTATCCTCCAGCATGGTCTATCCCAAGAGACTGGGTATGGGTCCCTGTAAAAATATGGAACACTTAGCAAATTTGCGTGTCATCTTTGTGCAGGGACCATGCTAATCCTCACTGTATCGTTTCAATTTTCGTATCTGTGCTGCCGAAGCGAGCTCTAATTCATTGCTTTTAAACACAAAACCAGAAATACAAAGTAACACACTTCACTCCTGCTCTGCTCGCCAGAAGTAAGCAGTGTTTCCGTGTGCAGCTTCTCTCCTGCGTGCGGAGTTGCACACGTCGACACACGTGCTTTGCACACCCAGCCACAGAGTGGAAGACGTACATCCTCGTGGGTGGCTAAGAGAGTGTCTGCACTGCCGTCGCTGTCATGGCAGCCGGGCAGTCCACTGACTACGCACAGGAGGAGAAGTATTTAAGTGGGTCCCTCTGGGGACATGGAAACAGTCTCCAGGATCTTGCTTGGCAGTCCTGCCCTGATCTTCCTTATACATTTTGATCCCCCCCTTTCATTTATGTACTGGATTTCTCAGGGTAAATCACTAAATCTGGAATTGGCGGATCCAAAGATACCTTCCTTTCTAAGGCTTTTAAGACCCTGGCAAGGGGAGTGACAAACTCTACGGCCACCTCTTGAGCCTGCAAAGTCATTCTTACCTTTTCATTGGCTACCACGGTCTCTTCGACTTTTGCCAACTGGACCATTTAACAAAGTGCGATTTGTTTTGTTTTGTTTGTTTTTATTTTGCTTTCATCAATTAAATGTTCATTTTCATCAAACATCAATTAAATATTTTATTTTCAACAATTAAATGTGTTCCCAGAAGCCTGCTCAGCTGCTGCTGTTGACATGGCCAAGACTCATGTTCTGGGAGAACTGAGACGTGGCATCTTGATGGTTCCCCTGTTGGTTTGTGCAGCGACTGGGAGTTTAGAAAACACTTTTCCTCATATCATCTAATTGTAAAATAGGGATGAGCGAGCTCTCTGCAGCAGGTTCCCTGTGGATCAGAAATAAATTATATAGTGCCATGCTGTGTTTCATCACGAGCATCATATATTTTATAGAAAATTTACATTTGTAAAAATATGATCTCATTTTTATAAAGCACTATGGAGTTTCTAAAATATATGACTGCAATCTATTTTATATAATTCGTAATAGTGAAATACTGTGAATGTTTAACTATCCAACAAGAGAGCACTGGCTAAATAAATTACGTTCGTCTCTGCAGTGGAATCTCTGCAGTCATGGAAACCAGAATCATCACACTGAAAACGGGCTCCCAAGTGCATTGCTGAATTCGGGGAAACCAGTGCCTCTGGTACAAGCCCACTTCCATTGATAACTATATGGAAATAGAATATAAATACACCATGGGTTAACAGTGGTTATCTGTAAGCAGATGGAAATATGAGCATTGAAAAGACGTTTCGATGGCCTTTTCTGAAATGGGTATATGCACGATTTGTAGCAGATGTGAAAGATAATGCAGTCAGTTTTGAACCAAAATAATAGGAGCAGTTAAAGAAACTGACAGCAGTGTTCCATGTCCATCATTCATCTATTCATATATAAAATTATAGGAGTTCCTGATGTGGCACAGTGGGTTAAGATCTGACTGTAGTGGCTCAGGTCACTTTGGAGGCACAGGTTTGGTCCCAGTCTGCACAGTGGGTTAAAAGGATCCCCCATTGCTGCAGTTCATGTCTTTTATTTTATTTATTTATTTATTTATTTATTTATTGCTTTTCTAGGGCCGCACTTGCGGCACATGGAGGTTCCCAGGCTAGGGGTCTAATTGGAGCTGTAGCCGCCAGCCTATGCCACAGCCACAGCAACGTGGGATCTGAGCCGCATCTGTGCCCTACACCACAGCTCACAGCAACTCCAGATCCTTAACCCACTGAGCGAGGCCAGGGATCGAACCTGCCACCTCATGGTTCCTAGTTGGATTCGTTAACCATTGAGCCACGACGGGAACTCCAACATTGCTGCAGTTTACACTGCAGCAGCTTGGATTCACTGTCTGGACTGGGAGCTTCCATATGTTTCAGGTGCAGCCATAAAATTAAAAAAAGTATATATATATTAACTATATTAAAAATACATATAAGTATATATATATTAACTACATATAAAAACACATTATATAAAAACATTAACCGTATATAAACATATTAAATGTAAATATGTATAACTATATAAATATATTGACTATATAAAATATATATTAACTATGTATATAAGTATATATAAACCACATATATAAATAATATATTAACGATATGTATATATAATCAGCTGACCCTCATAGCAGCCTTGGAGACCCTCTGCACGTGGGGCACCCGGGGCATCCAGGTTGGGGCTTTAAAGCTGGGACCCGGCGTGAGAACCAGTGGGCGGGGCCGCAGGCAGGTCTGCGAGACCGGATGACCACGCCCCCAGACTCCATGACTGTGCGCTCCCCGTGACCCAGAGGGCCCGTGGCTCCTCTGTCGCCCCTGCAGGCTGCAAAAGTGTGCACTATGACCTGGTCTTCCTCCTGGACGCCTCCTCCAGCGTGGGCAAGGAGGGCTTCGAGAAGGTCCGCCAGTGGGTGGCCAACCTGGTGGACACGTTCGAGGTGGGCCCCGACCGCACCCGCGTGGGCGTCGTGCGCTACAGCGACCAGCCGGCCACCGCCTTCGAGCTGGGCCGCTTCGGCTCGCGGGCGGAGGTCAAGGCGGCGGCGCGGCAGCTGGCCTATCGGGGCGGCCACACCAACACGGGCGACGCGCTGCGCTACATCACCCGCCACAGCTTCACGCCGCGGGCCGGCGGCCGCCCCGGGGACCGCGCCTTCAAGCAGGTGGCCATCCTGCTGACGGACGGCCGCAGCCAGGACCTGGTGCTGCCCGCCGCGCACGCCGCGCACCGCGCGGGCATCCGCATCTTCGCCGTGGGCGTGGGCCAGGCCCTGCGGGAGGAGCTGGAGGAGATCGCCTCGGAGCCCAAGGCCGCCCACGTCTTCCACGTGTCGGATTTTGACGCCATCGACAAGATCCGGGGCAAGCTGCGCCGCCGCCTGTGCGAGAGTGAGTGGGGACCCCGGGCTGGGGCGGGGGCGGGGGCGTCGGGAGCAGAGCGGAGCCGAGGGGCCGGGGCCGGGCCCGGGCAGGGGAGCCCCCGGCTCCGCGGCAGAGGTGGGACCGAGTCCAGTATGAGCGGCTCAGTCACTGAGAAACCCACTGGTACCCACCCCAGCCGGCGCCTGGCACCGGGTTCCAGCCAGGTGGGCCCCACTTCCGGGCAGTCAAAGCAGTAAAGGAAAGAGGGCTGCGTTCTAAGCCCCGCCCACTCCGAGATGCTCGGAGACTCCGCCTCTTCCTTTCTGCGGTGGGAAACGTGCGCGGGCTGCCCAGAGCTGAGTCAGAGCAGGCGCCTGCAGAGGCCTCGCCGAAGCACCTGCGTGCAGAGCTCAGCATGCGGTTCCTGCGCCTTCAGCCCTGGCGAGGGGTTGCAGTGAGAACTCTCGGAAGAGGAGGGGCGCAGACGGGCTTCAGGAACTGTCCCCAAGGAGCAGGGTCAGTTGTTTCGAGATGGTGGGGCGCTGCTGGTCCCAGAGACCAAGGGCTGTTGACCTGGTGCCCTCTGAGAGCGTCCGAGGTCTCCCAGCTGTCTGTCTAGAATCTTGGCGGGAGATGGGAGAGGGAGGAGTGTGTGTGTGTGCGCCGGCGGGCAACAGGCTGAGATCCGATGGCTCCAGGACCCTAGTGGGGTCATTCTGAGGCCAGCCCCCTCTCCAGGATGAAAGGGGCAAGGTGAGTTTCTTGTCCACCCTTTCTCCAGTTTCAGCCGCTGCCTGCTTTGCCTGGGTGACCTCCCCTCCTAGCTGGGGAACTTCTCCCTCCAGGGCCAGCAGGTAGGGGCGGGGAGCCCTGGCAGCCTCTGTCTTGCTGATTTCCCTGGTGGACTGAGCCCTGGGTGGGGTAGCCCAGAGGGTGGCACTGGAGCCGGGGGCTGAGGACGCGGAGGTGGGCCGGATGGTGGGAGCGGCCAGACAGAGCACGGGAGTCTGATCCCGGGGTTGGGCCGACTCGCCTTCGAGCCATGTCTGAGACTGGGTGCCCCAGGTTTCTTTACCAGCCTGTGACTTGTTCTCTGTGTCGGCTCACTCCATCTCTGCTTATTTATTCAGAGATGCTTACTGGGGATCTGTTGTTTGTGTGGCCCTGTGCTGATTTCTGGGCCTGCAGAAAAATATAAGACACAGTGTCTGCCCTCAGGGCTTTCCCAGCCTAGACGGTGGAAAAGACACAAACGGGGAATGTGGTGCTGTGGGGATGACTTACGGGTGGAGTCCTGCTGTGGTTGTGTATGGTGACCCCGAGAGTGAGGGAGGGCTTCCTGGAGGAGGTGGCGCTTTGATGGTTTAGAAGGAAGAGCACGAGCTTCAGAATGAGGGGGCGACACGTCATCCATGATCTGTGATTGCCGGAGGAAGGGAGGGCGAGTGGGGGTGGGTGGCTTTGTGCGAGTGTTGGGGCCTGGATAAAGGAGGGCCTTGTGTGCCAAGGAGAGGTCCTGGAGGACTCTGAGCTGGGGCACGCCACGGGCAGATCTTTGTGGAGGACGGAATGCAGGCAGGACAGTAAACAAAAGGGGGACCCTTCACAAGACTGCTGGGAAATTCAGAGAATGGTGCTGGGGGCGGATGGCGCCTTGATGCCACGGCCCATTTTATAGATGAGAAAACTGATGCCCAGAGGGCTAAGAACTGGTCACCTACTCTGTAGTGTGCAAGACATTGGTCATGGACTTTCATGGTGACTTCACCTGACCCTCATTACAACCTCTCAGAAACAGCTGCTCTCTTTTTTACAGATGAGGGCAACTGCAAGGCCTGCTGGGCCCTCAGCAGTGGGCCAGAGAGGTGACGGGGCCACAGTGGGGGCAGAGGAGGCAGGGAGGAGGAACAGCCCAGGCAGGCCGGCCGAGGCTTGATCTGGGTGCTATGGCCGGAAATCTGGACCAACAAGAGCCAGACACCAGTCACAGGCTCACCCAAGAGGCAGACACCCAACATGGTGACTCGGGGTCACAGTGCACCCCGCTGCCGTCCCGCAGCCTTGATCCAGAGCCCCGGGAAGCAAGGCTGCTTCTCGACCCTGCCCCCTGGCATGCCGTCATCCTGCCCACCTGGGTTCAGACTGATTCTCGGCAGAGCAGGATCTAGACTTGGAAGAACTTCTGGGCCCAGGGGCTGGTTGGGGGAGCAGCAGGGCCAGCCCGGGAGAGGTCAGGTCGCTGGCCCCGCTGTCCAGTTCATAAAACGACAGGGCTGGGCACAGAATCTGCACGCTGGCCTCAGCCCCCTGTGTCCCTGGAACACAGATTTCACCACCACCGACCCCAGCTCTGAATCAGAGACAATGTTTTGGGTCACGGGTAGCAGAAGACTCCATTCCAACTAGCTTAGAGAATAAAGCCGGTTGACATCAGGCAGGATGAAAAGGCCAGAGGTCAGGCCGCCTCCGGCTGTGAGACCAGGCTCACTCCCCCGCCCCACTGTAGGCTCTTCCTTCTGGGTGTTAATTCTGGTCTTGGCAGATTTGCATGTCAGGGTTTCCACGGGGGAGACGTGGATGCAGGTCCTTAGAGGAGACGGAGGTCGCCGAGGGATGGGACAGCACAGGGAGCCTGCGGCGGGGACAGCCAGCAGTAGGCCGGATGGAGTGTTTCTGGGGTCCAGCAGGGGGCAAAGGGGGCACCCGTCGGAGCCATGGTCTCCTTACCCCAGGGAGGAACACGGCCGCCCACTCAACCAGAGGGCACAGGAAGGGTGCCCCTGCCTCACCTTCTGTGGCTTGGCTGGCACCTCCCGTTGGCAGAACCTCATCGATAACCGCCAACGCAGGGCCAGGGGACCTGTCCCAGGGCCACCGCCTGGGCTCGGGGCAGGACAGAGAAGGAGAGCAGGGTGCGAGGGCAAGCGAGCTGCCCACACGAGGCAGTGCCGAGTGACTCTTACAGCTGCGAGTCTGCAGACCCTGGGGAAGAGAGGGCGGCCCAGCAGGCCCGGATTCGGTCTTACTGGACGCGTGGAGGCCCTGCGACTGTTCCCAGCCAGTCCCCGTGGCCTCGGGGTGCACACCAGCTGACCGTCTGGGGCCTAAACCACAGGACCCTGTTTGACATTTGGGAGTGGAGTTAGTGGCCACCTCTGCTTCCTCCAGGAAGGGAGTTGGAGCCATGCAGGAACACGGGTTCCACCCAGGGGGAGAGGGGCAGGCCAGCCCAGCCCACCACACGTCCCCCTGACACAGTAGACCAGACTCACGGATGCTCTCCAGTCGGGCTTCTCCAGGTGCTGAGTCGATGTAAGGTGTCATCATTCTTCGTCTAAAGGGAATCCATCTGTAAGTACAGCTGTAGCCCAGAGGGTCTGCTCTACTCTGGGGACAAACAAAACAAAATCTCCTGACAATCGCTTCAGTTGGAAACAAAGCGAAACAAAACAGAAGAGCTGACAGTGACACAGTGGGAAGCTCGGAGTGGATTAAATCCAGGAGCATCACGACAGCCAAACAGCTAGAGATCCCTTGGCACAGGGAAGGTGACCTCGGCGTGAGTTCACGGCCAGAGTTGGAGCTGTTCTAGCAAGGGCTTCACATGGGTGACTTGGGAAATCTAGTCCATCCGACCCACTCATTTACTTCTTCAGTGGTTGTAGTGGTAGCAGCCACGGGAGTCACCCTGATCTATTCATCCACTCAGCTTGGACCCAGCCACACAGTGTAGTAAGCACTGGTTCCGTTCAGGCCATCCATCCGTCCATCCATTCATTGAACTTTCACACTTTGAGTGATTCCTCTGCTGGGCACGTGCCAGATGCCCAGGATGCAGTGATGGATCTGATGTCCTTTTTGTCCTGGAGCAGTCTTTACCTGCTAGTGGCAGCAGGAAGGTGACAGATGACACACAGGAGTGTTTGTGCTGGTTACCACCTGCCCTTGGAAATTTCTGGTAGTTTATCTGCCTAGGAGCTGCCTTCACACACAAGAATGTAAGCTTCCTGAGGGCAGGGTCCATTGCTTGGGGCAGCACTGTCTGGAGCAGAGCCTGGTATCTAGGAGGAGGTGCCTAAATATTGTTGAAAAGAAATCCAGGGCAGCGACCTGGCAACTCGTTATGTGCTCGCCGTTGTCCTGGCTGCACGGGGCGTGTTAATATTAGAAGCGCTGTGACCTGCTGCCTCCCAAATGCTAAGGATATTCAGCAAATCTGAAATCGGAACCAGTGGGAACTGTATATTTCACTTGTGCCTGTTTTGGTGAGCTGAGACAAAGGTTAGATTTTTGAAGGTTAGCAGTTCCCATCATGGCACAGAAGAAACGAATCTGATTAGGAACGGTGAGTTTGTGAGTTCGATCCCTGAACTTGTGCAGTGGGTTAAGGATCGGGTGTTGCCATGAGCTGTGGTGTAGGTTGCAGACGCAGCTTGGATCTGGCGTTGCTGTGGCTGTGGTGTAGGCGGGCAGTCGTAGCTTCGATTAGCCTGGGAACCTCCATATGCTGCAGATACGGACCTAAAAAGACCAAAAAAAATAAATAAATAAAAGGGAAGATTTTGCAGGTTGATGAGGGTCTGGAAAAGGCAGGCTGGGGCTGGCTGAGTGGCGCCTGCCTCCTCCCGTAGGGCAGGTAGAGAGGAGCAGGACCCTGGCCTGGGTGCCCGGGCATCGAGCAGCATGATGCTCGAAGGCTGTGCTGCCAGCCCGTGTGGCGGTGGGCACGTCCCGGGCTGGGCCCAGCTGAGAAGCGCAGAGTGGCACCCCCCCCCCAGATTTTGCAGACCTGGTAGGAAAAAGGAGAGTAAGCGTCTCATGCATATTTTTATATTGATGACGTATTTAAACAATAGTTTGGAAATGTGGGGTTCAGTACACTGTATTGCTAAAAACTGTCTCATATGGCTCTTTTTACTTTTTTTAAAAATGTGGGAGTTCCCGTTGTGGCTCAGCAGAAACGAATCTGACTAGCATCCCTGAGGATGCAGTTTCGATCCCTGGCCTCGTTCAGTGGGTTAAGGATCTGGTGTTGCTGTCAGCTGTGGTTTGGGTCGCAGACGTGGTTCGGATCCTGCGTTGCTGTGCCTGTGGTGTAGGCCGGTGGCTACACCTCCAGTTCAGCCCGTGGGAACTTCCATATGCTGCAGGTGCGGCTCTAAAATAAAAAATGACCAAAAAAATGAGACTACTAGAAAACGTAAATTTACGTATGAAGCCTAGTGTTAGGTTCCTCTTCCTCCTCTTTTTCTTCGCCTCCTCCCTCTTCTTCTGTGATGCGGATGCTGAAGGTGGCAAACTGAGGTCTGGTTGCTTCCAGAACCCATGCTTGGCAGCCCTCCTGGCTACAGAAGGCAGGAAGGTCAGTTCTGGGGGCCGGCAGGCTCTGAGACTGCCCTTCATAGGGGACACTGAGTCCCAGGTCAGTGCACAGAAGAGGGGGGCCAGTATCTGGGCTGGGGGCCAGCAGCCCTGGTCCTCAGGCAGCACGGGCCTGGCAGCAGCAGGGGCCTGGTCTGGAAGCCCAGCCGGGAGTGCCCGCATGAGCGGAGGAGGCGGCCATTTGGGGACAGGACCAGGCGCGGGACTGGGCAACACCTCTGCGAAGTGGACATTGCAGAAGCTTCCTTTTGTCCCAATTGCTCCTGGACCACCCGCGGACCAGCCCTGCCTTCTGCCTCCAGGCCTAGAGTGCTGTCGTCCCCCGCTGCTGGGATCGCGTCCTACGCCCGAGTCCCAGCTTGTCTCTGAATAATTCAGTGCTGCCAGTTCGCATCTTTTCTGCACGTTTCTGGCTAACCCCACGCTTGCATCCTCCCCAGACTTAATACGCTCAATGCTGGCGTTCATTCCTGATGGTCCCTGATTCATGGGTGGGGTGGCTGGTTAGAGCTGTTCCCCAAGGTGGCCCAGCTGGCCAGGAGCAAGCTGGCAGTTGAACCCCATTCTCTTTGCCCCCAGGGCCTGAGGTTGTACTGGTAAGTTTAGATCTCTAGGAAGCACCTTTAAATCCACTGTGGCCTTGATGTTGAGACTCAGTCCCTTAAGTGAGTCGTCCGCTTTTTCCTGCTCTGTCCGTCACTGGGGGCTCTGGGGACCAAGTGTCTTCCCTGGGACCACAGGGGACCAGGCCCTCAGCGCTTCACGCCACTCAGAACCGCTGCCTCAGAGCCTGCGCTTTTTCCAGCTCTCCTCCCGTAACCCTGTCGGATGTCTAATGACCCAGGGCCCCCAGGGCCCGGCTCATGCATGGAGGCCTGTGGCTGTTGAATAAACAAATAAAGCTAATGATACTGGAAGAAATTATCCCCATTGCATAAACGGAGAGGATTATCTGAATGGGGCAACAGCAGCAGCAGCAGCGAAACCGCACGCAGTGTTATTAGAGAGGCGTTTCCCCGCCCGGTGGCCTCCCTAAGGTCTGCTCCAGCCGTGCGCCCTGTGCCCCTGGCCTTGGACTCATCCAGGGGAGCACCGCCGTGACCCGGCATCAGCTCCTGCCTGTCATGGCCTAACGGGGTTCCCAGGGGACTGGACCTCAGCCTGGCTTCCTGCAGCGTGTGGGGCGGAGGCCCAAGCCCAGCGCATCGGCTGTAATTACGAGCTTTCTGTGCCCCGGGCTCAGTCGTGGCCATGGAGCAGCCTTTATATAGCTTGCGGGCTGCCAGCGGCCGCCGCTGGACGAGCCTCCACCCACTTCTATTTGGGGACGCTCTCTGGGGGGGCCCGTCTCCCCCTCCCCAGGGGCGGGGGCGTGTCCTGGATCCCACGCTTGAGGCCTTGGATGTTAGCGTGGACAGGGGCACAGAGGGGCCTCTCGTGCGTCACCAGTTCGTGACACACGGCCTCCCCCTCGGGCCCTCTGTGTTGCGTGTGTGCTCAGCCGTGGGGACGTTGCGGTGAGGTTTGGCTGCTGGACAGGGTGCTTAGCACTGTGATGCAGAGACGGGGAGGGGAGAATGAATGAGCGATGTGGGGGGAGAGAACGGAGTGTGGGGGGAGAGAGGAAGAGAGGGGAGGGAAGGAAGTGGGGGAGAGAGAATGAGGGGGTGAGTTTTATTGTCCTGCAGCCGCACTGGGAGAGCGTCGCCTCTCCGCGCCGGGCGTGCCTTTGGAGAGCGTGGCTGTGAGTGGGCTCCGAGTTGAGCCTCAGCCCTGGCGGGTCAGAACCTGCCGGCGGGCGGGCCGCTGTGAGCGAGGGCAGCCTGGGCCGGCGCGGTCTCCCTGAGAGGAGCTCTCGCCCTTGGCTGTGGCCGCCGCGGACCACCCGCCTGCAGATGAAGGAATCCTCAGGGTCACTTGGAAATCTGTGTCTTTTTCGTTTCTGTAGTGGAAAAGATTTTGAGGAAATAGCAACTTATTTTTGTAATTGGGAACAGGCTAGACGGACCTTTGAAGACTCCATCTCACAACGGTCCGCCTTAGGGCTCTTTGCACGTACTAGTGGGTTATTTTTGCAGCACATGTTTTTTGTTCCCCTGTTAGCTCCCAGGCACTGTTCTGAGGCCAGGGGACCACTGTAGTGAATGATTCCTCTGTGGCTGTACATTTAGGGTGATACGTTCTGGAAAGGAAGGAGATTGAGACACAAATCAAGTCATGGGGCAAGGTGATTCCATGGAGTGATAAGCGCTTTGCAGAAAGGAGGCAGGACCGTGTGACACAGGGTCTCAGGTGGAAGGTTACAGGAGGGACTTTGAGAAAAATTGAATTAAGCCTGGAATGACAGGAAAGAACCGTTCATGCCAAGATTTATGGGCTCAGAGTTTCAGGCAGAGGTGAAAGCCAAGGGCCTGCAGGAGGCCGTGGTCCTGATGCTGGAAGCACCTGTGCCAGGGGTGGGGTGGGGGCAGTAACGGCGCCCAGGAGGCGAGGGGGACCCTCCCCACTGGCGGCAGGCGTTGAGGCTCGGCTCTGCAGCTTAACTCAACCCCCAGAGAGAACGCCCAAGGGGAGCTTGGGGCTGGCTGGTGGTGTGTCTGGGTGGCGGGCGTGTCCAGCCCGGGATTTTCTCTGGGCCCGTCTCCCTCGGAGCCCGAGTTATGTTGTCATCAGATGGGGCACAGTCCTGCTGGTGGCCTTGTCCCAGTGACCAGGTCTTCCCGACCTGGCTCCTGCCTCCAGCCCCAGTCCCTCTGTGTGGCCCAGAGACTCGAGGTGAACTCGGCACGTGTGCGTGCTTGCGAGTGTGCACACACACACATACCCACACACCACACGTAGCATGCAACAGACACACACACATATGCACACACATATCCAGGAGCACATATGTGGCCATGACGTGACCCACCCAGCTCGTCCCCTGGGCGGACCTAGAGCCCGGGCACCATCAGCAGCTGCACCAGCTGTGGCTTTGAAGCCGCTGCGCGAATGCCTGTGGCTTGGCTCCTGGGACCACATCAGCCTCAGGAGGCAATTCAGGCTGGGGCCCCACCCTTTGCCCCAAGGCCACTGGACGTTCCTCCTGGGAAAACTT
This sequence comes from Catagonus wagneri, assembly GCA_004024745.2. NCBI lineage: Eukaryota > Metazoa > Chordata > Mammalia > Artiodactyla > Tayassuidae > Catagonus > Catagonus wagneri. The sequence continues at coordinate 30,658,973 of PVHT020000230.1, read as the reverse complement.
GTCTTGATCAAGGTCGTCCCCCGGGCCACTCCTTTCTGATTATATGCTGGGAAATTGTATTAGAACGTTACTGAAAGTGACAGGAAACTAAAAGCCGCCCATCGTTAATTTTTAGTTTGTGCCCATCAAGGAAGAAGAAATAGTCCCCCAGCTCTGCCCGGCCAGGCCCAAGCCTGCTGACACCCAGCCTGCTCTCTCTCTGCCGGCATCTGTGTGACCCACACGTCGAAACTCCAGCGCTTCCGCCTTCAGGCTCTTGAACCAGGGGGTCTGGCTTCTCTCACTCGCGCTTTAGAAGTGAGTGAGAGGCATGTACCCTCATTTCCTGACCACACCCCAAAAGGATCGCCGTTCTCTTTGCTCCTGGGCTCTGGTTTCTTGTGATGGCAGTACTTTAGTACCCAGCTCTGCAGATCTGTCCCAGAGGTGGGTTCCCAGCAGAGGTTTGCAGGTACGCCCTGGCGCGCGCCCTCCCATGTGCTGGGGGCCCCCAGGGACTGGAGCCGGCCGCCTGGCATGGCCCAGCTCTGCCGGTTGCCTAAGTTCTTTATGCCCTCCCTGTTCGCTGGTAGCAAGAGGATTGTGGTGACATTTTTGCCTTGTAGGGTGTCTTGAGGATCTAAAGGTGGGGACGTGGAAAGTGCTTGGCACAGAGATGACCCTGACATACGCTGTATGACTGTCGGCTCGTATTGTATACATTTGTGTGTGTGTGTATACACATATGACATGTGTGTGTATTTTAATTTACCTTAATAAGTATAGGTGTATGTACATATTACTTTTCAGAGAGATGATTGAGTTAAATATGTTTCACTTAGGGCAGTATTTCTCCATCTTAAGAAAAAAAAAAAAGCTATCTGCCTTTAGGGGAACTATATAAACTTCTTTTTCCCTCCAGTAGCCTCCTCCTCGGAAGTTACAAGTGCACTCTGTCCGCCCGTCGTGCTCTTGGGTGGGGCTGAATGTTAGAGGCTCACAGACCATTGTGTTGGCTGATTCTTTTACCTCCTCCTTCAAAGCAGCTTCGGCCGTCTTGCAGGTCATATTGAGAACGCCTGATTTAGGGAACGTGAGAGGGTGAGAGGACGAGAATTTGAGAAAGGCCTACGTTCTCCCTCAGGAGTTGCGATGTTAAAGCCTCCGGGTTCAGCAGGTGGACTCAGGTCTAAAAGCCCCAGCTAAGGAGTTCCTGCTGTGGCGCAGTGGGTTAAGAATTCTACTGCAGCAGCTCCGGTTGCTGTGGAAGCGCAGCTCTGACCCCAGCCTGGCGCAGTGGGTTAAAGGGTCTGGCGCAGGTCGCGGCCACGGCTTGGATTCGGTCCCTGGCCTAGGAACTTCATATGCTGCGGGTGCTGCCATAAAATTAAAAAAAAAAAAAAAAGCCCCAGTTAAATACAGGTTTCTCTCTTTATTTTAACAGATTCCTTTTTTAATCTTTAGTTTCCCCAATAGAGTGAAAACAATAATATTACCTATTTTCTAGAGCCGAGGGAACATGCACATAAAAGGCTCCCTGTGTAGCCTGGCACAGGGCTGGTGCCCATCCTCATTAGGGCACAGCACCGCCAGGACCTCTGATCTGCTGCCCAGGACTGGATGGAGTCCCAGCTCTGCCACCTGCCAGCTGGGCCCCTGGGGCCCGAGACCTCACCTCGTTGAGCCTTGCTTTCCTCACCTCTGAAGCTGTGATATTTACCAGTCTGGTGAATACCTTATTGTGGCTCTTAACTGTTTTCATTGTGTTACCATGATCATACTTGATTTTTTTTTATGGCAGATCTATATTAAAAAGTGTCAAAAACCAAAGTTCCCAAACAGGACATGAGCGCGTCTGAGCTCCCCGTCACAGGAGGGAATCAAGCAGCCTAGAAGTTCAGCTGCTGTGAGTCCTGCAGAGGAAACTGGCCCCTTCAGGAAGGCCAGACCGTCCTTGATCTAACGCTCGGGACGGCAAACTCCAGCCCACGGGCCATATCCGGCCAGGCACCACGTTTCACAAATTGAGTTGTATGGGAAGACGTACCATGTCAGCTTGTTTAGGTATTGTCTATGGCTCTGTTGGCACAACCGCAAGCCATGTTGTTGTGACAGAGCCCACGTGGCCCACACAGGCTGAATTGTAGAGAAGATTGTCACACACGCGCGCGCGCGCGCACACACACACACACACACACACCCCTATAGGAGGTTCTGATAGGATGGCTGGGAATCTGAAGTCACTGCCACCGACTCCTGTGCTGACACTGGAGGGGGCATTTCCTGGGGCGCTGAGTGGGGTTGGCACCCCTTTCCTTCTGTGTCCTGACCGCTGCTCCCTCCGACTGCTGCCCCCTCTCCTGGTCACTTTCAGAGGCGCCCCGTACCCTAAAAACTCCTCCTGCCGTCCCATCCCGGACTCACACCCCAGTGGGACCAGAAAAGGGCTTCTAGGCCCTCCCCTTGGCCCTGCCGGGCTGTGGGGCCGGTGCCAGCCGGGGCGCCCCGTGTCTCTGCTGCCATCTCGAGCAGAGACCGCGTCCACGTCGGCCTGACGTCTCATTTACTGGCATTGTGGTGCCAGGAATTCCAGCTCGGGGAGGTCTGACTGTGCATTTCCCACAGTGGCTGTAGTTTAGAGTCGATACAGGGATCAAATACAGTGGCCACGGTGAAATTGGCACTTGCAAAATGTATATACACGTATACACAGTCTATATATAAGCCCGGGTCTCTATATAAACATGCGTCTCTGTAATTAAACACGGGGAGAAATCCTGCACTTCGGGGCGTCTGTCACGCCCCGCAGCTGACCCCGTCCTCGCCGAACTGGATTCCCACTTGAGAGAGCGCAAGTGGGGCACGGGCTCCAGGACGTCTGGGGGCTTTCCAGGAAACATGGCTGAGTAATCGCGACGCTGCTAATACAGCCTCACGCTTCCTGGAAGGCGGAGGGAAAACACTTGTCACAGCGGTGTGTTCTCAGTGACTTGTTTTGCTTTAAAATGTGTCTCTGCCCTTTTAATTGCACAGACTCGGATTTCTTTGAGTTTATTCACATGCAGACACAGCAGAAACACACAGGGTTGCACACTTAGGCATGCTTATGCAGGCACGCGCACACGCGCACACACACACGAACCTAGACACAGCAGGGATGAGCGCAGCAAGCCCCCTTCCTCCTGCCCCTTCCCCAGAACAGGCTACACGCAGCTGCTTAGAAAACACGGCTTCATTAAAAATCAGTGCCTTTGGCGTGCCTGTCTGCACGTGTGAGCCACCTCCTCTTGTTTTCTGGAAGTAGCCAGTTTTGCTCGATCTTTGTCTTTTGTGTTCAGTAAAGGTTCCTGTTCCTGACATCAGTCTAACAAGCGGACGTGAGGATGAGTGACGTGGGGGGCGCTGCCAACAGGTGCTTAGAGCCCCGCCGAGGGAGCCAGGCCGGCGGGGGCCCCGCACCCCTGCAGGGCGAGCCTCGGTGTCCCTCAGTGCCTGCCCAGCCCGGGGGTTTCTGCTGCAGCGATCTTCTGCCTCCGACCCCGAATCCTGCCTTGTGTGCTGGTTGGGCTGCAAGCGAGGCACTCATGGGCCGGAGCAGCCTGCGCTGGGGGAGCGAGTGGGGCACGGGGTTACAGGAGGCCAGGCTGCAGAGCTGGCGACCTCTGCTCACCTTGACCGGACCCCACTCCACACGAGGGCGGCCCCGGGGCAGGAGAACAAGAGGAGGCCCGGCCGCTATGCGCTTTGTTAGATTCCCCCCAGAGACACGTCCCGTCCTCCTGATGCGGGGCTGGGGGGCAGGGGGCGTCCAGAGACGTGGTGGCTCAAGATGGTCGCACCCTGGCCCCAGTACACCCAGCCCGTGGCCTAGCCCCCTTCTCTGCTCACTGGGCCTGCGTCACGGGGGCTTGTGTGCACATGCGCGGATACCCTGGGCTGTGACCGCTGTCCTCAGACCCCACCGACAGCCGCCCCTCACAGCCCCTGGCCCCGGGGATTGAGTGGTCACGCTCAGAACAGACGGGCCATGGGCCGTACCGCTGGAAGTGGGAGTGGGCTGTCAGGGAGCCCGAGGGATTCCAGCGTCAGGCAGACCGCTGGTCTCCGCAGTCACCTGTTAGCACGAGGTGGACGGGCAGGGCCCGCCAAGGGTGCCCGCATGATGGTCTGTAAGACCACAGAGGCTGGAGGCCACAGAGGGCCTCAAAAAAGAAAGGGGGAGCCGGTGAGCCTGTAATGAGGGTGAGGACCCTTTGAAATGCAAACCTATGGCGAGTCTTCCTTCCTTCCTTCCTTCCTTCCTCTTTGTTTTTCTCTTAACTTCTGAGGCCCAGTAGATCGAATCCTAGTTCTGTGCTGTAATTTTTAGGCTGATGGGCCTGGGTTTCAAGTCCTGTGTGTGTCATTTTATCTCTGCATGTACCACTTGGCCTTGTACCTGCAGCCCTCATCTGCAGAGTGGGCGCCCCGATCCCGCCTTCTCCCGTGAAGGTGAAGTAGATTAAAGTACAGAAGTGCTGACAGCAGCGCCTGGCTCAGCACAGGTGCCAGGCGAGTGTCCACTCTCACCCTCTGTGCTGTCCGCGTGTCCTTGAGGAAGCCACCCGGGCCCCTGACCCTCAGTGTCCCGTCTGGAACAGGCAGATGAGGAGACCCGCCTGGCGGCCCCGCTGCGGTGTTTCACTCCTGCGTCCAGGACGGTCTGTTAAACGCAGCCCCTGAGCTGGGAACCGACTGCAGCCCTGGAGAGCCCTGGAATTCATGTGATAAACACGTCCGCTGTCTCGGGGGAACAAAACCATAGAAAAAGTTAGCACTGGAACGAGAGAAATTTCTAGCAGGAAGCTGCAGTAACTGCTCTGTCAGACATAATATGGGAGGCTGAGAACAAATCAGAAAGAGGGATTCTGCTGCAAGTCCAGGGGTGTGGGGGCCCCCGAGGACACAGCCGGCACCCAGGCAGAGCCAGCTCTGTTTCAAGGACCAGAATGGCCGTGGCTGAGAGTCCAGGGAGCCGGTGCCCGGGGGCGGGTTGAGTGAGTGCAGGATGGAGCGAGGGCAGAGGAGGCTCCTGGACGGAGTCTTGGGTCTCTGGGGAGCGCTGGGAGCTGTATTTGGAGCTGAACGCCAAGCCGCCGAAGACTTTGTTTCATTTTACATTTCACAGTGAAGCACAGGAGTTTGGGCCAGAGTCCGGGGACACCTCTGCCTGTGCTGCGTTCATGTGACCTGATGGATGCAGACGGATAGGGACACGGGGGGGCAGCAGGACGGCAGGAGCGAGTGTGTCTTTTTTTGAACTCACTGTGTTTTCAGTGGCTTCGAGCTCATAAGTGTAGAAAATTTGAGGAGTAGCAGGTGGAGTTCCCATGTGGCTCATCCGGTTAAGAACCTGACTAGTATCCATGATGAGGATGTGGGTTCAATCCCTGGCCCCACTCAGAGGGGTTAGGCGCTGGCATTGCCATGAGCTGCCCTGCAGGTCTGTTGTAGCTCAGATCTGGCACTGCTGTGGCTGTGGCGTAGGTCAGTGGCTGCAGCTCCGGTTGGACCCCTAGCCTGGGAACCTCTGTATGCTGCAGGTGTGGCCCTAAAAAGCGAAAAAACAAAACAAAACAAAAACCAAAAAAATAATGAACCCAAAGAGCAGAAGACGGAGAGAAACAGTATGGGCTGAGGGTGAGGCCAGCGAGGCTCCCGGTTTGAGGGACTCTTTCAGGGGTCCTGCACCTCAAGGTGACGGCTGTGGTGCAGCTCCGCAGGCTGTGGGCCCCGGACCCTCGCCGGCTGCGTCCTCTTCCCGCCAGCCACACAGGGGAGTGAAGGGGACTGTGCCCTGCAGCCCAGAACTGCTGGGCTGATGAAGGGGGCGAGGGAAGCGAGCAGGAGCCCGGAGGCCCCCGGCGGGCAGGGCGCAGGGCTGGAGAGGAGGGAGGCCGGGGCAGGTGAGGTGGGTGGAGGGCTGGCTGGAAGTCAGGGCGTGAGCAGAGCCGAGCAGTCCGCTGTCAGCAGCGCCTCGGAAGGGAGGGCCTGGGCGGCGGGGCGGTCGGCTGGAAATGGGGGAGCCCCAGCATCACTCCCAGGTATGGGGACGGCAGGTGCAGCAGAGCCCGGCTGCAGGTGGGGGGAGGGGGGCGGGGCAGTCCCAAGTGTACGTCCTGGACGTGAGAGCTCCAGCGGGGTGGCCCTGCCTCTGGAGTGTGTGACCTGGGCATCCCCGCCTTGCCTCCCAGCCTCAGCCCGCCTTCAGTCACAGCTCTGCTGGATTTGTCACGGGGACGGAGCCAGGCTGCCCCAGCTGTTGCTCAGTGACGTCTGGCTGGGACGTCCCATCAGCCTCACCCGAGCCTCCCTGCAGGAATGCAGCCGGTGGCCACGCCAGGGTCCCTGTCCACTGGAAAGGGGCAGGAGCAGATGAGGATCAGGGCCAGTCGGGTCCACCCCACCCAGTGACCTGGGACCGGGTGAAGGGCCCCCAGCCTTGCCATCTGCTCCCACAGGCCTTCAGGGGCCTGGTAAGGTGGACGGCTGAGCCCGGCCCCACTGTCTGCGGGGCTTACGTCCCTGCTGCCTGCCTTGGTCACCGGAGCTCCGATTCTGGGGACGTGACCCTGAGTGTGGACACACAGTCTGGTCCCAGGCCACGTGCTAATGGAGCGGATGTGGCTGCAGGTCGAGAGAGCAGACGGCACCGTGTCTTGTTTGCCCATCTCCCCCGGGAACCAGGGACACTGCAGGGGGCAGGGAGCCTCTGGGAGAGGCATTTGGCTCATTGAGCCAGACCCCTGCTTTCCCGAGGCCCCGAGGGGAGAGGTGGCCCGTCCTGGCCACACACAGCACTGCCCTCAGAGCGGGGGCTTCCAAGGCCTCTTCCCACCGTGTCTCCCCTTCTCCCCCCCGCCCAGAAAGTCTCTCCCTGACCAGCGGGAAATCTCTGCCAACCCTTCCCTGCACTCGTGTGGTAAATTCCCATTTTGGCCCATTTTTGTTTTTCTGTTTCTCCATCTGCTCAGAATCCACATGGGGATGGAGGGGGGGTCTCATTTGCCTTGTTTTTCTTTTTTCTTTTTTTGTCTTTTTGCCTTTTCTAGGACTGCACCCGTGGCATAAGGAGGTTCCCAGGCTAGGGGTCTAACAGGAGCTGTAGCTACCGGCCTTCGCCACAGCCACAGCCACGCAGGATCCGAGCTGCGTCTGCAACCTACACCACAGCTCACGGCAACACCGGATCCTTAACCCACTGAGCAAGGCCAGGGATCGAACCCGCAACCTCATGGTTCTTAGTCGGATTCGTTAACCACTGAGCCACGACGGGAGCTCCTGCCTGTTTTTCTTCACTACGCTGCCCCTGCCGGGGACCCTGCGCCCCGTGACAGAGCCTTGGGAAAGCCCCGCCTCCTCTCCGATCCCACCGCAGCTCGGAGCTCGGGCGGCTGGCTGGGTTCAGGTGACGATCCACTCAGCACCCGGATCCCGCGGGCCGGACGGGTGGGGATCGGGACCAGAGAGGTTGCGGGGGCCCTGGATCCGAGTCTGGAGGCTTCGAGTACTTTCTGTTGTCCGAGCCCTGTTGGGACCTGAAGGGTAGATGTAAGTTTATTTATTTTTTGGGGCAGTGCCCTCGGCGTGCGGAAGTTCCCAGGGCAGGGGCTGAACCTGTGCCACAGCAGGGACCCGAACCGCAGCAGGGACAACCACTGCTGGCTGAGTCCCTAACCCGCTGCACCACAGGTCCCTCCCTGGGACCCTTAAGGCTAGATATTGAGAGTGTGGATCCCACTCTACTGAGCAGACTGGCCTCAGAGGGTCGGCAGAGACGAAGGGTGCCGCACATAGAAGCACAGGTTCACGGCCCATGAAGAATGCCCTTCGCCTTGGCCGTCCACACGGCAGCCTGTGGGGGGCCCAGCGGGAGATTCTGGACTTGGGCTCTGGATCCTGAGTATGAATTCTGTCACTTGGGGACAAGCCACTGAAAGCCGAGGTCTGACGTGCCCGCTGCTCCCGGCTGCAGCCTCTGATCCACCTGGTTCTCCCGTTGCCTCACCCACCTCCTCTGCTCAGCTCATTTCCTGACAGTTTAGGTCTCTGCAGACCTCTTCTCTCCTCTCTCTCCGTCTCTGAAGGATCTCGTCCACTCCCGGGGCTTTAAACACTGTCCTCACAGAAGCACCTTCCACAGCTCAAGCCCAGAGCCTTGGCTTAGAGTCTGAAGACAGGCTTACGGGCCCAACTGCTTGCTGGCGTCGGAGAGAGGGCTCAGACACGAAGCGCTGAGGATGAGACTCGCGTCTTCTAGCTCCACCTGGGTTCCTCCTGCAGGTTTCCAGATGCTCAGGATGGAACATTCTTTCTTTCTGGGACACTGGTCATCCCATCGGCCACCAGCCTGCCCACTGTGCTTTCAGAGCGGGCCGGGGTCTGACCCCCTCTCACTGCCTCCAGCCTCCTGCCCCCGCTGTGGTAGCCTCCTCACCTCTCCCTCTGCCTCCACCCCTGCCTGCCAGCGTCAGGGTTTCCCCAGGCAGAGTGACAGCTCCTGCCAGGGCCCATCGGTCCCCCACCCCTCCTGGACCTCAGCCCCTCTCCTGTCCGTCTCATAGTTGCTCCTGCCTCTGTTGACGGTCCACGGCTGTGGTGTCCACGCTCCTTCCAGGCCCTGGCCTGCACCTCAGATGGGCCACCTCCCTCCGGCCTGAACTCACCTTCTTGCCTCCGGCCCCCCCTCACATCTCAGTGGAGACACCCAGACCCGCCAACCAGCCTTGGTCCCACTGTTTTCGTCGCCCGCTGGCCTCAGCACCGTCCACTGGTCATCGCAGTCCTTGGAGACATGGCGCCTTCCTGCCTGACTGGTTTCCATCTGGCCTGCTGGGCGGCAGCTCCCTGGGCTCCGAGGGCCGTTCCTGTGCGCCCTGGACCAGCTCAGGGCCACGTGCGTGGCAGGCGTCCACTAGATGTGGCTCAAAGGAAAGGAGTTTGCATTTATCGGTGCGTCTCAGACCCCAGGCGCTAAAGGTCTCAGCGCTTTGCTGCTGAGATGGGCGCTGGCACCTGGGTGCTGGCCACGGGCTCTGCCCCTCTCCTGTTCCCGTGCCCCAGGCTCCTCCCTGCCCGGCCTGCGGGAGGGCCTCGCAGTCTCTGGTGACACCTGCTGGTGCTCGGCCCACGGGACACGGACCATCCTCAGGAGGGAAGGAGGTCCAGGGAGCCCAGGACATGTGAAAGCCCCCGCCTGCAGGGGTCCCCTCAGAGGTAACGGCCTTACCCCTCCCTGGCTGGCGTCGCCTCCCCACATCCTGGGCAGAACCTTCTCGTTGCCCTCTCGCCACAGAATGAGGAAGCCTCCCGCACACGTCGGGAGTGCTCAGGACCGGAAGGGGTTGCCTTGAAAAGTAGCAAGCCGGCCGTCTGTCCCTGCAGGTTTGGAGACAGATGTGGATCCCTGTGTGCTGGGTGACCTTGGGCAGGTGACCTTGGGGAGACCGCGTGGTGCAGTGGTCCGCAGCCGGATGGTGGGACTTTGCCGTTTGCAAGCTCTGCAGCCTTGGATAGCTTGCTGACTTCTTTATGCCTTTCTTCCCACGTCTGGGAACAGCAGCAGCTGTCCTGGAAAGCTCTAGGGAGGAGCTAATCAGGCGTACTCGTGGATTGGACATGCCCGGCGCAGTGTCTGCGCAGAGCGAGCCCTCTCCATGTGTCTGCTGACCACGGAGATGACGCCGACCCCTGGCAGAGCAGAGGCGGTCCACAACACGCGCCCGGTGCGGTACCTGGACCTGCGGGCACTTGGTCCTCGGAGCCCTTCCGAGGTCCTAATCGTTATTCCCATCGTCCCTGGGGGCCTCGCTCTCTGAAGCGGGGGTGTGTGGGTGGTCTGCCGGCTGCCTCGGAGGCGGGAGGAGCTGTGCGGGTGTCTGCGTGTGTCTGATTCATCTCCCCTCCGCCCCACCCTGCCCAGTGGGAGTGCCGTCAGCGTCTGTGGTGAGCTGCACACGGCAGCAGCCACCGCGGGGTGATGGACGGGTGGTCATTGCTTCCTCTTCGCGGCTCGCTGAGCCCTCGGGCTCTGCTCCGTGCGTTGCTGGTTCTGCTCAGCTAGACGGGGACACCATCTGTACCCCTAGATTCAAGACACAGGTGGACCTTTGTTCAAATCCTGCCTGGAGTTCCTGTCCTGGCTCAAAACCCCAGCCTGGTAACAAACCTGACTAGGAACCATGAGGATGCAGGTTCGATCCATGGTCTTGCTCAGTGGGTTAAGGATCTGGCATTGCTGTGAGCTGTGGTATAGATCACAGATGCGGCTCGGATCCTACATTGCTGTGGCTGTGGTGCAGGCCGGTGGCTACAACTCCGATTAGACCCCTAGCCTGGGAACCTCCATATGCTGTGGCTGTGGCCCTAAAAAAAAAAATCCAGATACTCCTCCTATTTGGTGAATTCTTAACCTCTCAGCCTCAGGTTTGTGTAACGGGAGCAAAATCTGCCTCCTCGAGTGGTTGTTGTGGGTGAGACTCCCGCTGGCTGGTTGGCACACAGTAGGCACTCAGTAATTGCCAGCACCTTTGTTTTTTCCCCCGACTGGAGAGACTGGGGTGGGAGCCAGGGGCTGGCACAGCCCATCGTCTCCAGACGGAAATGCGGGCGAGTTGGCACCGAGCAGAGGGTCTGCAGAGACCACCCGGGCACCCCTGCTCCCCAGAGGCCCAGACGCGCTTCCCTCTGCCGTTCGGTAAACTGAGGACAAGGTGAAGCATTTTTCCGGAGAAACTGCAGTGAATTCCTGCTCCCCCCCCCCGCCCCCGCCCCTGCCCCCGGGAGCAGCAGCGCTGATCAGGACTCGGCCTCTGCGGAAGGCTTCTGGGGAGAAAAGAAGCCACGCTGTGGGCAGCGGGACCTGGGTGCTTTCCGGAAGTCTAGAATGTTCTGTGTCCCTAAAGGCAGAAGGACTGCAGGTGTCAGGGAGTGACAGTAAATGTACTCAGGGAACAGGTAATGAGCCATGCCTTTTGTGTGGTCTTCCACTTTCAAGGAGGAAAATCAGCCGACGCACCAGGAATTGCTTAAATAGCCATTTCGACTCCTAAGAATTTACCTTTCGTTCTAGAATCACTTCTCACATTGATCCTGAGCGATTACCTGATAAATCTGTATCGATTGGATAAGCGAAGGAAGTCCAGTCTCTCAGTGGCTCCTTTAACATGAAAATGACCTTCTTCTCCCGTGCTTTTCACCCGGGCTCGGGAAGCCGCGTCGGGTCCCCGCCCCTCGGCTCTCCCAGCGGGTCCTGCGCACGTTCCGTCCCGCACTCGGAGGAGGCAGGGGACACGCACTGCCAGCCCCGTCTGCCTGTCTGTCCTCTCGCACCAGGAGAAGCCAAAGCTCGCTCAGGAACGCCCGCCCCGCCCACAGCGCAGTCCTGCTGTCCCCGTCCTCGGCCAGGTCTGGGTCACGTGGCCGCCGCTACCTGGAAGGGCGGCCGGGGAGCTGGGACCGGAATACCGTAATGGGCTCGGACCAGCCAGTTTTGCCCCCTGGGCTGAAAACGCTGCCATTCTGAATAAAAGCCGTGATGTTTTAGCAAGAAGTGGGGACCGGGTGCCAGGCTGACAGCCAGCAGTGTCTGCCGCGCCTGCCTGGCGGGGAGCCTGACCCCCCTCACCTGCGGTCGGCGGGGTGGAGCCCGCCCCCGGGGGGCGTCCGGCCCGCCGCTCGGCGTGGACTTCCCAGCTCGGGTGTCCAGGCCTGTCCTGTGCCTGCGGCCGTGGGGACAGTGGAGACAGAGCTGGACCGAGATTCAGCCTAGTCCGCAGACTCCGTGGGGAGACAGCCACGCCCGTCAGGGCCTGCGGCCTGGCGCCAGCCGCTTGAGGATCCCGGCCCTGCTGAGGGCTTCCTCAGCCAGCCTGGGGGGGGAGTGAGAGTGAGGCCCTGGGGGTGCCGAGCGGGGTCCCAGGCTTGAGGAGATGGAGCCTGTGAAGCAAGGAGACACAGAATGTCGTGGCAGCTGTGCCACTTTCTGGAGCTTACGTGTCAGCCCTCAGATGTCCTGCAGGCAGGGGTGGGGCCTTCTCTCCCATCCCATCTGTGTGTGCCTAGACCTAGCCTGGTGCTTTGAATGTTTCTGGAAGTGCTGGAAATAGTTTAGTTTGAAGAAATGAGTTAACACGGAAATAAATAGATCATTATCCAAGGCGTGGCCGTATCTTTGGCCAAAGCGATGTCATGATGGGCTTGGGGTGCCGACCCCCGCTCCCTGCCCAGAGGTGACCTTCCAGGGTCCCACGTCCCTAGGGAGCCTGGCTGGAGGGGCTGTTTGGGGAGTCACTTGTCCTGACTTACTAAATTGCTATAAATTCCCCCTTGAGGCTTTTGAGTGTATGAGGCTCGGCGGTGGCCCCAGAAGGGGGTTGGCTCGTGGTCTGGGAATGATTCTTAAAGCATCTTCAAAGCTCTCACGTCTTTGAAAAGTCTCCGTCTTCTCTGTGTTCATGGCCTTCGCGCAATCTTTGACTGTCTGGGGCTGGGGATCAGGACGTCCGCTTGGGGTACTTGCGGAGACAAGGCTCAGTGGCTTTGCCTGCCCTGAGCTCCAGCCGTGAGCCTCCAGAGGCCTGCTCGTAATGAAGGCCAGGACCTTCTGGGTCAGCTCATTTGAAGTGATGCAGGGTCCCAGCCGGTCCCTCTGGCGGCTTGCCAATGTTAAAGCAATCGGGGTCCCCCACAGCTGCTGCTGTCCTGGGTGGAGCTGTCTAAATATTTCGCGGGGCCGGCGTCCCGCTGTATCTGGTACTAGACAGACAGACCCCTCTGTGTTCTTTCCAGAATAACCCCTTCCTCGGGGCTTGTCAGACCTCTGGTGCCTTTTAGGATAAACATCAAAAATACCTCCTCCCAAATCAGGGACCGTCTCATTCTTTCCTGCACTGCTGAGTGGTGAAGGGGCCGCAGGCTGGTCCCACAGGGAAAATGTGTGCCCTAGATGTGAAAGAGGTCATTGATTGTGGCGTTGATGGGAAGACGGAACTGCCTCATAATGTGGGTGCCGTTATTTTAGTAGCGGGTACAACCCGATTGCTTCAAGGGCTGGGTGGGGTTTGCACTCAGTTGCCACTGGTGCTAAATTTAAGTCCTGTTAGGGCTTGGTCTTGCTTAGCCCTCCGAGCAGCGCCGTGACAAGGGTGCGCCTTGTGAGTGTCCCACGCCGCACGCGCCCACGGTGACAGAGAGATCAGAAGACTTGCAATGGAGCCAACCCACACTTGGGCTGAGAACTTTAAAATTCTCAGTTCCTTCTCTTTCCTGGATTTTTTTTCTTTTTTAATTGGAATAGAGTTGATTTACAATGCTGTGTTAGTGTCAGGTGTACGGCAAAGTGATTCAGTTACGCACACACATATATTCTTTTTCAGATTACTTTACGGTACAGGTTATTATAAGATACCAAACGTGGTCCCCGTTGCTCTGCAGCGGGCCCGTGCTGTTTACCTGTTCCGTAGACAGTAGCGTGTGCCTGCTAATCCCAGACTCCTCATTTATCCCGCCCCGTGCTTTCCTCTTTGTTAACTGTGAGTTTCTTCCTGGGATTTCCAGGGCACCCGGGAGAATCCCTCTTCCTTCCAGCCCCCCCCCCCCCTTAAGTGAGAAATCACCAGGACCTTCAGGCGAGGCGTTGTGTGATACCATGTGGGGAGCTTCCTTGTGCTGTAGGACCTACTCCGTTGCCTTTGTATCACTGAGCCGTCTGGCTTCTTCCGGGGTTTGCGTGCTTCTGGAATTGCAGCTGAGGCTCCCAGGGTGGCATAGCAGACACTTTGCAGACACCCCACTGACTTGGGGTTTTCATACATAAGTTTGTATCTCTGCCTGGATCACTTTTTGTTCTTTCGTCTGTCTGGCAGAGTCTGACTCTTCCTTTAAGAGAAACCCAAATGTCGCTCTCCAGGAAAGCTTCCCCGGTGTCCCTCGACTGGACTAGAGGTTGGCCATCTGCGTCCTGCGCCCCGCAGTAACCCAGGCCCATTTCTCCCATGTATAATCCCATGGATTCCGGTGTCTGGCTCCCTCTAGTGGACGGGCCGTGAACTGGTGGGTAGGGACCTGGCCGGTTCTGTCTCCCCCCAAGACAGGGCGCAGTGTTTGCAGAGCCGATGATGCTTAAGTCCACCTGGGAGTAAATGGAAGAGCCCATCAAAGTGGCCTTCCCCTGCATCCGCTCCAGACAGAATGTCTTACGTGCCAGAGGTGGGGTGGGACCCGTGTGCTGTCACGTGACACAGAGTGACCACGAGATGCATTTAGTCATCAGTCTGTTTCCTCTTGCTTTCCTCAGACGTGCTCTGCCCCAGCGTCTGGGTGGAAGGACATGGCTTCAAGTACACCGATGGCGGAACCAAGGAAATCACAGGTGAGAGAAACGGCCGCGCCACACGGGCTTGCTTAGCTGTGCTGCGCGCTGGACCTGGCCGTGAGCCCCCTGGAGTCAGGGGTGGCCTCGCGGGGCTGTTCTCCTTCCCGCCTTTCACCAGAGTGCTGGTAGAATGGTTTGAACTGCGCAGGTAGCAGCTCCCTCACGCGAACCGTCCAGCGGGGAGGACCACTCGCGTTTCCCGGGCCGGCGGGGGGCGCTGAGTCAGCAGAGGAGGCGGGCGGTGAGCGCGGTGGCGAGTGAGGAGGCGAGTGGTTGACCGCGCGGGCAGCTGAGTGAAAGGGAGAGCGAATCCGAGTTATTAATGTGTGACTGACTCAATGGATGGAAAAGCAGACGCGTGACTGCAGAGCAAGCAGCCGAGGTGAGCGCGCGGAGACGGCGTCTGTAGTCAGCGGGGACACGCGGGGTCGGCTGAGCGGCCTCCCCGACCTCCCCACAGCAGTGAACAGCTGCCCTGTGCCAGGCGTCCCGCCAGACACTTTAAGTGCAGGGTCTCAGGGGGACTCTCTGCCCGCTCCAGGACACGGCCCGCCCTCCTCTCCGATGCCCACTGTCAGAGGCCCCAGCTCCCCACCCCAGGGCGCCTCCGGTCCAGTCCTCATGACCGCGTGTAGTCAGCCTCCCGTCTGAGGCCGTGGCCGTGGGCAGTCAGGACTGGGCGCCTGGGAGGCACCGCCAGTGGCCTGGCCCTACCCCAGTGAAGAAGCCAGCATCTGCATCTTGGTGCCTGAGGGATGCTTCTGGAATGGCAGAAAGCTTGCTGCCTGGGTGCACAGCAGGTGAAACCAGTGGCAGCTGGTGCAGAAACAGCCCCGCTCTCTGACCCATTTCCCAGAGTTTCCCAGCGGGATCCAGCTGCGGTCACCCGCCGGGGCCGCTGGTGGTGCCACTGTCTTCACCAGCTGCTTTTCCTCCCCGCCTCCTGGTCCTTCTCCTCTGTCAGGCGCCTCCCAGATAAACGGCTATAGCACCTCTGGGGCCGCGCCCAGGGGTAGGTGGTGCCCAGTGAGACACTGTCTTCAACTCATGAGATAAAGATGACTTTCAGAGTTCCCGCTGTGGCTCAGTGGGTTAAGAATCTGACTGCCGCAGCGCGGCTTGCCTCAGAGGCACAGGTTCGATCCCTGGCCCAGAAACTTCCATATGCTGTGGGCTCAGCCGTTGTATATTAAAAAAAAAAAAAAACAAACAAACTTTCATCCACTCTACTTTGTTAACGTGTTTACCTCAAAGTGAAAAATATTTATAGCTGAGTCACCACTCAAAGGGCCATACCGGTGGGCAGCTCGACGCGGATGTTCCCGCTTCCGGCCTCGGTCCCGCTCAGCAGGCCTCTGGTTCTGGACAGTCTGCGCGCTGCCCCTGCAGCGTGGGTGGGCCTGCCGGCTCCGCCCGGACGGCTTCCGCGGCACTGGCTCTTCAAAGCAGATTCTTACCTTCCTGGGCGAACCTCTGGCTTCCCGAGGGCCGAATCCTTCGTAGCACCATCTCCGCTAAGGAATTCTTATCTCGGGCGGCTGTCCGTGCGGGGGAGGATCTGCCAGTGACGCCGTGAATAACAAAAACGGTGATCGCTGATGCTTAACGGCGCTTAGCGTGCGCCTAGGGATCGGCACTTATTTTCTCATTTAACCTTTATAGCATATGAGATTGGCACTGTTATATATTTTATAGTTGGAGAAACAAACGAGGTACAAACACCTTAGGCAATGGCCCGAGTCTGTGGCGGCGTCGGGGCTCACATCCTAACCATCAGGAAGAAGGGACAGAATGAACACACGGATCCGCCACATCATCTGTAAATCAGAACGAGCTTTCCTGACGTTCTGCAGACTCAAGAGCCCCCAGGGTTTTTTCTTCTCAAGAATGACTGACTCTCACTGGGAAGATGCAGAATGCGTGTTTGTGCACGCGTATGTTTGTGTACGCGTGCATGCGCGTGTGTGTGTTTGCGTGTCCATGCATGTGTGCATCCGTGTGCGTACATGCATGTGTACAGACACGCGTGCACACGCAGAGCTGAGAACAAAGCCTTTGGGCCCCGGCATACAGGAAGGCACCTGCTGAGGAGTCAGTGTGGTGACCGGACAGGAATGGGACCCATGTTTGGAATCCGCTGTGTGGGTCTGGCGCCAGGGGAACCCTGGAAGCTTGCCTCCCCTCTGTGGGCTCCGAGGCCCCCAGGAAGTCAATCACAGGCCAGGTGGGCATCCGCCAGTGGGCGGTGCATGTGCCCTGCTCTTGCAGCTCCGGAGCAGAGCGCCTGCTGGACCTGTCACCTCCCGTAATTATAAGCAGTGCGGAGAAGGGGCCCCCGCCGTGCTAAGCCTGAAGCGGGAGTTCTGGAGAGAAGGCACTGCACACTCGCCACCTTCCGTACAGTTGGGTAATCGGACGGAGCAGCTTTTGTAAAAAAGTGTGGTCCCCAAAAGCCGCACCTCCAGGTGTTTCCTTAAATAACTCCGGCTATTTTCAGGGCATATCTGGGCTGGCACAGTGGGGAAGGGGAGAGAACAGACAGGCAGTTTGCAGGCAGAGGTCTTACACTAACCCTGCTGCTCGCCAGCCGCGGCCCGGGGCACTTTCCCGACAGCATCTCTGAGACTCAGTCTCCGCACAGCTAGTGGCTCCGAGGACCCCTCTCAGCTGCAAACACTGAACGTTCTGCAAATTCTAGCAACTAAAGGTCTTTCACAACGTTCCTGGGGGGCTCGATATTTCATGAGTAAAGAAAGTGCTAGGCTTGGCCCAGCTCCAGACTTTGGCCCCCAACATCACGATTTCTGTCTCCTGCTGCTTGGTCTCCGACGTCCAGATGGCGATTGCCAAGCCACGACCTCGCAACTCGTCTCAGCGCGATACCCGGCCCAGCGCCGGCCTGTGTTACCACGTCTAGGCCCTGTCTCCCAGCCACCAGATAACCTTTTAACATAGAAACAGGGTGGTGTTTTTTCCTTGCTTCCAGATCTTTCCCTGTGTCCCCACTGTCTGACTGTCTCTTGTGGCCGACAGAGCCCAGCCTAATCAGCCTCTGCGTAGCTCATGCCCAGCCAGCGTCCCGCTAACCGCAGCTCCTGACGTCCCTGAATTGCTGGGATTTTCAGAAGGCACCTGGCCGACTCAGGTCTAGTGACCTTTGCACATCCAGCTCCCTTGGGTGCCCTGCCCTCCTTCTCTGTTGGCCAAGATTTTATTTGTCCTTCAAATTCAGGCCAGGCCTTTCCTCCTCCAGGAAGCCTTCCTTGATTTCTCCTCAGCCGGGCCAGGAAAATATTCCATGTGCTCCCTACAAGCCCAACCTTTCCCCTCCTTGTTATTTACCCACAATATGGACACTGCGGATCCATGCTCCTGTCTCCCTGTAGACACTATACTTTGGGGGGCAGGGACTGGTATTTTGTCCACTGAGATTATTGGCATCTGAGCAGCCGATAGGGCCTCTAAGATGTAAGAGGCCCTTAATGGTTTAGTGAATTCTTTTCTTCTCGCCTTCCCTCTTTCCATAAAGGATGGCTCGAATAAGAGTGAGAAGTAAGGAGTTCCTGTCATGGCTCAATGGAAACAAATCTGACTAGCATGCATGAGGATGCAGGTTCGATCCCTGGCCTCACACAGTGGGTTAAGAACCTGGCATTGCTGTGAGTTGTGGTGTAGGCCGGTGGCTGTAGCTCCGATTCGACCGCTAGCCTGGGAACCTCCATATGCTGTGAGTGCGGCCCAAAAAGCCAAAAAAAAAATGACAACTAGAGGACCTGCTCTTTTAGAGATGGAAGCCTGAGTCAGATCAGGCCTGGTCCCTCCAATCGCTGACCTTCCATGAGACAAGTGGCCCTGGGGACAGAGAAGCTGTGTGTGCCGGCCCAGAGCCCCTGAGGACCTGCATGTCACTGGTGCCTGGAGCATCTGGCACAGACCTTTGGAAGGTGAGGGGAGATCGGAGTAAAGCAGGTGCTGCCGGGGGACTCCGGGCACTTGTAACGGTGTCCCCGAGGCCACCGGGTTCAGCTGACGCTGTGACTTCACGGAGGCAACACCTCGCCATTCCTGCGTTAAACAATTGCTTCTTTACCTCACTCTCCTGGCATCAGAGCCCGTTTACCCTGAGACTATTTTTCATTTTCCTTCCGGGCCCTTATTTATTGCAGGCAATTCATCTTTTCTGTGGCGCCCTTGGCTGCCACCTACTTAATTGCTTGTTGTTCAAAGTTTCATCATGTTTAAGTCTTTGTTTTTATTCGTTGAAACTGATGAAAGCGGAACTAGAAAGCAAAGCATATGTTGGCTTTTTTAAAACTGTTTTGTTGCTGTTGTTCCCCCGCGTAGAGCTGCCTCAGGGAAACCCAGCTTCGGGGGCGGTGTCCGGTGACGGGTGGAGCTGTGGCATGGGCACCTCACAGGGTGGGCATCAGGCACCCGCTGCCGCGTTCTGAGCCCGCTCTCTGATTCGGAGCCACACCCCTGTGAGGCCAGGCACCCCTGTGATGCCTCAGGCAGCCCCCTGAAGTGGGGGCGATTGTCCTGGAGTCCTGGAGCCGCAGCCTAAGAGCGGCGAGGGACCCCGCGGACTCTCACGCAGGCGCTGCCCGTGCCCTCTTTCTCTCCTTAAATGAAAGTGACAACTTCTCTGGAGGACAGTGCCCCCCCACACACACACACCTCCAGGCGGTAGAAGCTCCAGGGCTTTTGTCCCCAGGCCGTGTTGCCCTCAGGGACCCGCTTGCTCTGGCTGGAGGGGACGGCAGGACTCCCTGGAGGTGGCCAGCCTGTGCGCCATGCCCCTGTCCCTGCCTCAGTGGTGATGGAGGTGCGGGGACACCGGCCATGTGTCTGGCTGGAGTTGGGCCAGCTCTCGGACCCAGCACAGACCGGCTCCAGAACCCGCTCCCGTCTCAGCAACGGAATCTGAGCCCTGAACAGGCTCCCCGCCTTTTACCATTTGGTGTCCCTTCCATGGAGCCCTTGTGACCAGTGCCCCCTTCCCAGGCACCAGCCTGTCCCCAGGCAGGCACCCGGCATGCTTCCCAGCCCCGCAGGGACACTTCCCCGTCCAGGGCCTCTTCGGATCTTTGCGGGCCCCTCCCATGTGGCCCCGGTCAGTTCCACCAGCTGCTCCTGGCTGGACCCCCAGGCTGCGTGAGGCATTAAGCTCAAAGGTGCAGGTAAGTGGGGGTCCCTGCTCCTTGGGGGCACCCACCGTCTCTGGAGTGGCTGGGTCTCCGGCTTCATGAGCATCGATGAGCACTGACCGAGGCGTGCAGCTTTCATCCCCGAGGGAGCTTCTGGATGCGTATTTTCTGTCTCGGAGACCACATGTCACTGAGCGTCGTATCCCGAATTCTGTTCATTAGCTGGTGTGTGAAATGCTCTTTAGAAACGACATGGTGGCAGCTCTTGGTCCTTTTCCAGGAACTAGACAACCTGAGAATGGGAGGGGCCGGGAGGGGCCCCTGCCTCAGCACAGCCTCGTTCTGCGTGAAGCCCCTTCCTGGACCGCAGAGGCCCTGCGCCAGGCCTGGGGCCGGCTCTGCTCCAGCGGCCTGTCCCCAAGGCCTGCCTGTCACCCTGTGCTGCTCCCGTCAAACCCCAGGCCTGCTCGGTTATCCCCACTGCCTGGACTTGGCCTTGGATCTGCGCTGGGCATTGGCTTGTTCTCAGCCTCTCGCTGGGGCCTCAGTGCCTCGGAGCCAGGACTTCACCTCTCCCGGCTACACCTGCTTGGCACAGAGCAGGCCCTCAACAAATATGGACTGAATGAATAAATAATAATAATAATAATAATAAATAATCCATGTACAGAATCCAGTGGAGAAGAGGCCGTAATCATAATAATAGGAAATAATTGCTATGCAGACAGTTCTGTGGCTCTGTCACTGTCTGTCAGGCTCTTTATGAAGAACGTTGTATCATACCCTTTAAGCTTCCCCATAAGCCTATGCGGTACGTACAAAGACAGTCCCCTATTTACAGACGAAGAAATCGGTGCTCAGAGAGGTCAGGCAGCCCGCCTAAGGTCACACAGCCAGGACCTGGTGGTCACGAGCATAGCCCAGGCCTGTCTGGCTGTACAGCTCAGACTCCCAGTCCACACTGAGCCCTTCCCGTCCTTGCAGCTTCTCACACAGGGCTTGGAACAGAGAGGTGCTCAAAGATACATGTTGAGGAGGTCCCGTGTGGCTCAGTGGGTTAAGAACCTGACCAATATCCATGAGGCTGCAGGTTCGATCCCTGGCCCTCGCTCAGTGGGTTAGGGGTCCGGCGTTGCCGTGAGCTGTGGTGGAGGTCGCAGATGCAACTTGGATCCTGCATCGCTATGACTGCGATGTAGGCTAGCAGCTGCAGCTCTGATTGGACCCCCTAGCCTGGGAACCTCCATATGCTGTGGGTACGGCTCTAAAAAGCAAAAAAAAAAAAATGTTGAATGACTTAGTCATCTCTCAGGACAGAATTTAGTGCTGGAAGATGTCTTAATCGTCCTAATGTGAGCCCTACAAATTCATTTCCCGTTTTCCATGGCAGCCCCTCGGAATGTTGGGGACCCGAGAACCTTCCCGAAGTCTCGAGATTAGGTGATGCTGAGAGTCGCCTTAGCTCTGGGGATGCAGAGATGAGGGAGGGCTGGTGCCCTCCGGCGGCTTCCTCTCGCCCGCCCTGGGCTTTCCCTTCCCCGGGGACAGAGTCGGGCCGGCGCTCACACCCTTGCTTCCTGTGGGCCTCGCGGTCCCGCTTCTGCGAGGACCCATCTGTGGGGCTCAGGCCAGCCCGCACACGGGTCCGGGCGGTCTCGTCGGGGTGGTGGGGGAGGACGCGCGGCTGGGAGAGCCGCTAACCACTGCCCTGCTGCGTCAGCTTCCTTCCACCTGCTTTGTGGTGGCTCTTGACTCTCGTGAGAGCCTCTGTGATGGTGTCAGGCTCCTTTTACAACCAGGTACTGAGGCTCCTGCGGGTTACGTCACCCACCCAGTGTCACACAGACAGGCGACCGAGCCGGACGCGCCCCTGTCCCACCAGCTCCCCTGAGCCCAGAGGTCAGGCCTTTTCCATCACGTCCACGGTCATTGTGCAAGAGCCTCTTTTAAAATTAATCCAAACACGCCAAATCCGCCTTTCCATTAATCCGCTAACCTGAACACAGTTTTCTTCTTCGTTGTTTCGCTCCTTAAAATCTTGCAATTTAGGAGTTCCCATCGTGGCTTAGTGGTTAACAAACCCGACTAGTATCCATGAGGATGAGGGTTCGATCCCTGGCCTCGCTCAGTGGGTTAAGGATCAATGTTATCATGAGCTGTGGTGTAGTCAGCAGACGCGGCTCGGATCCGGCGTTGCTGTGGCTGTGGTGTAGGCTGACAGCTACAGTTCGTATTCGACCCCTAGCTGGGAACCTCCATATGCTGAGGGTGCGGCCCTAAACAGACCAAAAAAAAAAAAAAAAAAATCGTGAAGTTTAAAAGCTGCTAAATGGTGTATCAAGCAGGCTCCAAATGCATTGTGAAGATGCAGCTACGGGGACAAAGCCCTGACTCGGCCCTTGGCCTGCAGAGCCGGCCTGCACTGCGCGAGCCGGGCGCCTGCACGCGGGCTTCTCGAACACCAGTCGCTGGGCTGGGGCTGTGCTGTCTCCTGTGCGCCTCACCTGATCCAGAACTTCCACGAGGCTCAGGTTTCATGGCAAACCCAGCGTCTGCATTTCTCCGGCGCCTGTTTCCTGGAATTGGCAAATGGAAGTGGAAGCCGCAGGCGCCCCACCGTCTTCACCTGGGGACTGTGTTTGTACCGTTCCCTCCACTTAAACCTCACCTCCGCTCCCCCAGGGCAGGGCGGGCCGCAGATGTGCGGCTCCTCGGTCTCCCCTGCCCTTCCGGCCATGCTCACTCCTGGCTCTCTTCTTCGGACAGGTTTCGACCTGATGGATTTGTTCAGTGTGAAGACCGTCCTGGGCGAGAGAGAGAACGGAGCACACAGCTCCTACGTGCGGATGGGATCGTTCCCCGTGGTGCAGAGGACGGAGTGAGTGATTCCTTCTCCTTCCAGACCCGCCCTGGGCACCTGGGGAAGCGCGGGAAGGAGCCGGCCAGCCACGGCCGGCCCTGCGCGCTGGGTGCGGATGTAGCCTAGGAAGTACCTGGTAAGGTCGTCCTGAGATGAAGCAGCCACATGGCTGGCCTGGGAACGCTACCCATTTCTGGCTAACCTCTGTCCCCCGGTCCTTCTGCGCTCCGCTCTCCTGCGGATTTGGTGTGCATCCTCCACCGTTCACGCGTGCATTTTTCCTTCGGCTCAGCAAACAGATACTGATCGTTTGTGGCTCAGATCCACAGCACCTGCTCGGGCCCAGCGGCTGCGTGACACTCGGGCATGGCAGCACCCAGAGTCACGTAGTCACAGAGGCCAGTGCAGACCCAGTTCAGCGTTCACTGGGTGTCTGTCTTGCGCCAGTTCCTGGGCCCTGAACCTGCTAGGCTACCAGGGAGCTCCTCACGTTCTCTCTCCGAGTCTTGCTGTCTCGCCCCCGCAGTGGAGCCCGTGATCACCACGGACCCTCAGGGGAGGTGCCCCTTTCCGGACGGTGGGCTGTGTCCTGTCTACGCAGGGCCGGGGTACAGATGCGGGTGGTTTTATTCTTAATCACCAGGTCCTGTGCTCCTTTGGCGGCTACCGGGGGGTGAACAGAGTCTAGATCTCATTTCCCACTTAACTCCTCTTTTTTAGCCTAATTTGTCCAATTCCCCAGCCGTACTACTTAGAAACAAACAAACTAAAAATCACAGGCAGCTTCACTTTAAAGCAGACGTGCAGTCGAGGCAGAACAAGACGGGAGCATGCGTTCCCCAGATGCCACGGGAAGCCCAGCAGAAAAAGCCTTTGTCTCTAGATAGATAGATAGGTAGACAGACAGACAGACAGACAGACACAGGCACACCTCGGAGGTATTGCAGGTTTGGTTCCAGACCACTGTAATAAAGTAAATATCAAAATAAAGCAAGTAGCACAGATTTTTTGGTTTTCTGGTGCGTATCAAAGTTACGTTTACACCACACTCTAGTCCGTTAAGCGTGCAATAGTACTATGTCCAAAAAATACTGTACGTGCCTTAATTTAAAAAAGAGTGCTGTTGGAAAAATGGCACTGGTGGACTTTGGCTGCAGGGCTGTCACAGAGCTTTCATTTTTGAAAACCATGGCACCTGCGAAGCACAGTAAAGCTAAATAAGCACAGCAAACGAGGCGTGCCTGCCTGTAGGTAGAGACGCTGGCGTAGAGGGAGGTCTGTAGAGCTGGCCTGTGTGGAGGCCTGTTACACGTACTGTTACACGTACGTGTGTGCTGTTTCAGAGCTGTAAGAGCGAAGTGTGTTCGGAAAAGGACAGTTGCGTAGTTGGCCTTATTAATACAGTAAGAAGAGAAGGAAAGCGAAGGGGGCCCACAGCCTGGGTCCATGCGGACCAGTGGGGACACTCCAGCTCCATCCCAGGTGGCAGTGACCCAGGGCAGCCCTGAGCCCAGGCTGTGAGTGGTGGGGCTGCTCCCGGGGCCTGGGTGAGAGATCCCAGCTCAGGGAACCACTGTGAGCAGGCCGGCTCGGATCTGTGAACCCAGACTCACAGAAGGAGGGGACCAGTCCTCGCTCACAGGTCCTGCGGCCAAACGGAGGGTCCCCGGGGGTCCGTGAGCCTGAGAACCAGGAACCCGGCCGCCTCCTCCTTTCCCCTCCTGGCTCTCTGGCGAGACGGTTCCCACCCGCTGCAGTGCGCGGCCCGGGCCTTGCGCTCCTTGCCCCCAGGGCGGGGCTTGGCTGGGGTTCAGGGAGAGGGTGCAGCTGGTTCAGAGGGGAGCCTGGAGCCCAGCCCTTCCTGGGTGGGAGCCTCTGCCTGCCTGTTAACCCCTGAGCGCCTGACTCTGCAGCTATGACGGAAGCATCACGGGACCATCCAGCCAGGTGCTTCTGGCTGGGACCAGCGTCCCTTACTGAGTTTGGAGGCCGAAGGGCAGTTATAAGCCTGTCTGGGCTGGAGCTTCGGGGGTGAGGGACTCCCCCAGGTGAGGGGCCGACCCCCACGCTCTGCAGGAAACCGGAGTCCTTGGGGTTGGGAGGGTGTCTCTGACACGCGGGGCAGGGACAGGCAGGATAGGATGTGACAGTGTGGCCTTGCTGAGAAGCAGCAGGGAGGGGTCAGGGCTGGGCCGTCAGCTGCATTTGACCCTGGCGGGAGTGGTGGTGCAGTTTAGCCTTTATCCTTGACCTGGGGGATGTGGGAGCAGACGAGCAGTGACGGGGTGGATTTGAAGGGGCCAAGGGCGGGGCAGCGGGATAATGACGGGTCAGCAGAGGGTCGTGGGGAGGCCTGGTGGAAGGAGAAGACAGCAGAGGCAGACCGGAAGGCGGGCTTTAGAAATCCTAGGAGGTCGGCGTGGCAGGACGTAGTGGCCGGACGTAGTGGCCCTGGGGTGCCTGGGCTCCCTTGGTGGCCTCTGCTCTCAGCCTGGCAGCATCTGTCTCGTCTCCCTCCAGGGCCGTGTTCCCACAAGGCTTGCCGGACGAGTACGCCTTTGTCACCACCTTCCGGCTCAGGAAGACGTCTCGGAAAGAAGACTGGTACGTCTGGCAGGTCATCGACCAGTACGGCATTCCGCAGGTGAGCCCGCGCCTTGTCTCCGAGGTCTACGGATTTCCGGCCCTCCTCTTGGGTGTGGCGACACCCAGGTGCTTGCTCCAGGGGTCTCAGTCCTGAGCCGGGAGATGGAGGGCACCTGCGGGGGTGGGACGCCCCCAGCGGGCTGCGGCTGCTTCTCCCCCGACGGTCAAGTGCCCGGCTCCTCCGTCTCAGGGACCCTGGGCCCCACCAGGGAGGCGGCAGCCAGCACTGCCGTCCGTGGCACACGCTCTATTAACAGCATGTTCACGACACAGTGGAAGAAACTGGCTCAGAGCCAGCATGTCCTGGGCACAGAGCTTGTGTCTGCTCCTTGGTGCGGCTCTGAGACACGTTCGCTCTCTGAGTCTTGATGCTCTTAGCCGGAAAGTGGAGAGAGGACACCTGCTGTGAACAGCAGGCTGGTGGGAGCGTCAGGGGGATAGTGTCTCTAAAGCTTCTAGAACACCGCCCGCTGTACAGTCCGTTTTCCCTGGTGGGCTTTGGTTTTACCCTGAGTGGGGCTCTGAAGCCCAGCTGTGCCGTCTCTGCTGGATCCGGCTCTCAGCTCCGGGAAGCTAGGCCACCTCTCCACTGCGCGCCCTGCCTCTTCACCCCAGGGTCACGTTCATTTGCGATGTGAACGCCAGCCCTTTTGTTCTCAGAGCTCTTGGACCAAGCTGATCCATGCACCCGCAATCCTCTGCAACGTGGAGATGGTCCTTGACCTCGGGGGCGGGGATTCCGGCTCTGTTCTCGTTTGGGGCCGAAATGAAATCAAAACGTGCTCGAGCCACTGGAGCACGGCGGCCGCCCTCGGCCGCACCCCGGGAGGCCACTTTCCTGGAGGCTGTGAGCTCACCCCACCATGGCCGAGACGGGCCCTGGCTCGCCTCGGCTCACACACGCACTCAGTAGGAATTGTGGGGTGTCCCGAGGGCCTGGCGGGTCCTGACTCGGTCTCATAATCCCTGGGCAGGGCCTGCTGTCACTGTCGCACCACAAGGGGACTGAACTTCAGGGGGTCGGGATATCTGCCTGTGTCTTCATCGGTCCTGAGGGGAGAGGTGGGATTCGAACCCAGGCAGTCAAGCTCCAAGCCTGCCTTGGAACCACGGTGCTTGGCTGGCTCCAGTCCCCGCGAGGTCGTCCTGTCGAGCCGCTGGTCAGACAGACGCACGGCCGTGGCGGGCTCGGCCGCCCGGTGGCCTGACTTCCTGAGTGTGGGCAGCTGAGCGGAGGGGACGAGACTCTTCTACAGAGGCCGTGTTCCCTGAGAGCTGGGGGCTCGGGTGCCGACCCGCGGGCCTCGTGTCTCCGGCCCCCCCCCCGCCCCCCCCCGTCTGCGGCCTCCTCCTTCATGGCCTCTGCAGGGCTGTGTGAGCTCCGCTCCGCCTCGTCCCCTCCCTCTGCCCGAACGAGCCCCGGGCTGGAGCCCCGCAGAGCCCTGCAGAGACAGAACCTGCCTTTCCAGAGGGCCAGCCAGCCGTTCCGGTTGCATTGAGCCGGCCCTTCCCTGGAAATGGCCGTGGTGGCCTCCCCCAGCCGTGGGGAAGTCCTGGCTGGACGCAGGGCTGGTGGACGGAGGCCTAGAGGACGCTCTGGGAGCAAAGCGGCATGAGCAGCCCTCCCCGGGCTCCCGGTGACGCAGCCCGTATCAGGGCCTCGATCTCTACAGCCCTGAGCCTGTCACATGTAGCCTTGACCACTGGCGTTTCCCCTTTTGTCATTTGGAGAAACCAAGGGCATTTACTCGTCCCAGAGGCGGTGAAGGGACAGGAAGGAGGTGAGCGCGGGAGCAGAGCGAGTGGGGCGTTAGAGGTGAGGCCAGGACGGGATGGGGGGCGGGATTTCCCAGCCTCGTGCGCCAGTGCAGGGGCTTGAGCCCGGACTCTGGGCGGTGCCAGGCCCAGAGCAGGGAGCCCGGGCTACTGTCTCAGTCCTCAGCACGAGAGCTGGTGTGGTCACGGGGGAGTGGGGAGAGATGACTGCGTCTGAACATGCGTTTAAAAAATGGAACCAGCCGGCTTTGCCGATGGATCTGAGCCTTGGAGGGTCTTCCTGGTCCCGCCCCCCACCCCCAGCTCGTGCCGCTGGATCCGGAACGCAGGCCTGCCCGGCCTTCCTCTGCTCTGTCTCGCGTGCTGGAAGAAATAAAAACCTGTGGAAAAACCCATGTCCTCACGCAGCTCCCCAGGTGCTGATTTTCCGAAACAGAAGGCCAGGTTTACTCACGAGTATTAGATTGTGTGTATGAGGAGTTTCAGGTTATCAGTCAGGGGTTCTCAGTTTTGTTTTCCACCCTAACCGTAACACACAGTTCTAAAGGAACAGTGCAGTTACAAAGGGGTCTTGGGGCGCTTGGCTGTACTGAAGGGCCCAGTCAGAGAAACTGGGACACCTGGGTGGTGCTGGAAACACTGGCCAATTCCATGCGGGGCCGTGGGCACCTTCCTGTAACCTCAGGGCCCTCGCTCATTCATTCATTCATCATTCATTCATGGCCTTCCTGCCAAGCACTGCCACGTGGTGTTTGTTGTCCTGGCCACTGGGCTTAACGAGCACGAGACCCAGGGCGCCTGCCCAGAAGGAGAGGGCAGGGCAGGCAAGAAACAGGCAGACAACATAAATGAACGAGACGCTTTGGTATAGCGAGTGAGGAAGTGTTGTGAAAGAGGTACTAGCTAATCGGCATGCCTGCGGATGTGAGAGCGAAGGACCAGGTTAGAATCCAGTTGCACATCTGCCAGAGAAGGCGTCACTGTGGTGATGGCCTTGAACTTGCTCACCTGATTTTTTAGAGGTAGTGTTCAGACCAGGGCCTGCCCTGTCCTAAGTAATGTAACTGTTTCACGTCTGCACTAATTCATTTGGTCCTCGTAACAACTCTTTGAGGTGGGCATTATCAGTGGTGCTGAATGAGGAAATAGAACAGAGAGGTTAAGCAACCTGCCCAAGGTCGCACAGCTTAGTAACGGCGTGCCGGTTTGGGTGGAGGCGAACAGTAGACAGCACAAATTTTTTTGTTGTTGTCTTTTTTGCCTTTTCTAGGGCCGCACCTGCAGCATATGGAGGTTCCCAGGCTAGGGGTCAAATGGGAGCTGTAGCCGCCGGCCTTCACCACAGCCACAGCAATGCGGGATCCGAGCTGTGTCGGCGACCTACACCACAGCTCACAGCAACGCCGGATCCTTAACCCACTGAGTGAGGGCAGGGATTGAACCCGCAACCTCATGGTTCCTAGTTGGATTCATTCAGCACTGAGCCACGACAGGAACTCCAGCCCAAATTTTTGAAGAGCGTTTTAGTAGCGTGTCTCGGGGTAAGGGAGATAATGAGGTTGAGGGTCCGGGTTAAGGAAACCAGTGAGGGATTTTGCCGTGTCCTGGGACCAGCAAGAGCAGGAAGCTGCTGTCCCGGGCCTGGGTGGCCTGGGCAGGGGGAGGCTGGCGGTGAGTGGTGAGCTCTGGGTCAGGAGGAGAGAGGGCTCCTAAAGAGCCCTGGCAGGTGAGCAGCGGCATCTGGAGCCGCGGGGCAGCAGGAGGGGCGGGGGGGGGTATCCGTACCCCCTTCCTCCTGCCCTTTGATCTCCACTCCTGTGGGCCTCCCGTGGGCCGGACTAACGAGAAGCAAAGGACATGGGCGTCTAGGTCAGAAGTCAGAGGTCAGCGCCTGGAAGCCCAGATCCAGGCTGAGAATGGGGGAGCGTGGACGTCAGGGCCGGTAACCCCATGGCGAGGGGGCGGGAGCACGTGCCCTGTGCTGTGATGTCCCTTTTGCTCTGTGCTGATGGAGGATGGGGCCTGCCCGACGCCTGGCAGGCTGCTTGCCCATCACAGAGTACTGTGCGAGGGATGCAGCAACAGGCACGTGGATGAGCATCTGTTCGTTCGTTCATTCATTTGTTCACTCATAAAAACCAGAGAAAAAGTAAAATTCCCCCCCAGGGTTTTGCAGGCGTCTTGCACAGGGCTGTAGGGCGATCCAGGGAACACGTCAGGCCCGGCCCCTGCCGTCGAACTGCTTCACTCTGCGGGGGCTTCAGTTTTATCCTCAGGGTGAGCGACGGTGCGGGCACATGGACACAGGCGGTTCTGTTTCGCAGCCTGGGGTTTTGAAAGGCACTGGAACCGGTTGGGATTTCTGGTCGTCTCACCGTAGGAGCCTCGCGGTCTCGCAGAGGTGCCCCTACCTGCGTAGCACCCTTGAGCTCCTGAGCCCCGGATTGACGTGGGAGCTCGTCTTCCATTTGACACGGGGTCTGGAACAGCTGCGAGGCGGACATCGGCGACACTGTCGGGAATGTCACTGGGGGGGACCAAGGCTCGGGGCTGTGAAGGGATTTGCCCGGGGCTGACCGCTGATTGGGGCCACAGCCGGGGTCCCGCTCAGCTTTGTGGGGTCTGACTCTGCCGTCTCCCCTCCCACGCGCCCTCCCCCCGCCCCCGGTGGTGCCCAGCAGCTCAAGGAGCCTCCGGGCGTCTCCTCCCCAGGTGTCCATCCGGCTGGACGGCGAGAACAAGGCCATCGAGTACAGCGCCGTGGGCGCCATGAAGGACGCGGTCAGGGCGGTCTTCCGAGGGCCCCAGGTCAGCCACCTCTTCGACCGGGACTGGCACAAGGTGGCCCTGAGCGTCCAGGCCCAGAGCGTCTCCCTGCACGTGGACTGCGTGCCGGTGCAGACGCTGCCCGTCGAGGACAGGGAGGACATTGACGTCCAGGGCAAGACCGTGATTGGCAAGCGCCTCTACGACAGCGTGCCCATCGACGTGAGTACCGGCCAAGGTCCTGGGGTCGCGCGGAGAAGCCTCAGAGGCCAGGTTGCCACACCTGCTGGTCGCATTTATCAGGTGCTCACCTTGGGCTGTCCCGGAAGGCAGGGCCCTGGCTCAGAGGCCGCCGCGTCACCCTCACTCATCCCTGCGTTCCGTCATGTAGCCACTTAATCATTTATCACATGCACATTGAGCAGCTACCGTGTGCCGGGCACTGGGGACAGGGACGGCTGGCTGCCCGCACACGGAGGTAGACAAGCGCACGGGGCGGGAAGCAGTGTTAGACGGTTGCCTGTAAAAGTAAGAACACTCTCTTGCTTTTCTCCTCCGATGTAGACAATTTGGAAAGAATAGGGGAGTCTGGAAAACACAGGTAAAAACCACCGTCCTTCCACCCGCCAGGGCTGAGAGCCGGAAGGACTTGGTCCAGGGTCACGGCCGTCCTTCCATCCAGGCTCTTTCTTCTTTCTCTTCCCGCTTCCTTTCTCTTCTTTTCACTTTCCTTTAGTGTATCTTTCTTTCTTTCCTCCAGAAACGCATTCCCATTTCTATACACACAGACACATGCCATAAGTGCGCCTGTGCGCAGGCACACGCACACGCATGCACACGCACACATACACTCGCTTACAGGAGTGTACCTCTTACAGGGGTAGGGGGAGCATCTGTGATGCAGGGGAATTGAGTGTAGGTGCTTCTCACTTCATCAGGGATGGAGGCTTTTTTGCAGGAACATGACCCACCAGGACTTGTTCTGGGTGAACAGATACACAGAGATCAGACTCCTGGTGAGCTGGGGGCGGCCTCTGAGAGACCGGCCGAGGGGGGAAAGGGGCTGACGGAGTGACCAGGTCCTTCCTGAACTCGGGGGGCGGGCAGTGAAGCTCCACCCTGGGGAGGAGCGTCACAGGGTCTGTGGGTGCCTCAGCGTAGTTCTGGGGGTGACTAGGGGTTTGCTGGTTGCTCGGGGACCACGTGCAGAGGCATGGACGTGAGCATCCGAGAGGACGCAGCTGCAGAGTGCAGAGAAACAGCCCGGGCAGAGCCAGTGCCGCGGGGCCAGCCTCCTCCAGAAGGTCTGGCCTCCCCTGCAGACTGCACGTGTGCTCGTGCTGGGCTGTGCGCGTCTGTGCGTGCCTGTGTGTGTGTGCGCGTGCATGCACATGTGTACATACGTGTGCATATGTGCATGCCTGTATGTGCACCTGTGTGTGTGTGTGCGCCTGTGCGTGTGGCTCCACAGTGTCTCTGTGTTACATGGTGTTAAAGAAAGTGATAGAAGCAAGGTTTTCATATTAAAGAAGTTCAAGCCACCCTGTGGAGATGCCTGGAGTTGAAAACAGGGTTACGCTGAGCTTCTGGAGACCAGTGGTGACAGCACCAGGGCAGGGGCTCTGATAAACACAGTGGGCGCCGATGGGCACGGGGTTGTGTGTGCCGCGTGGCGGGCGGCCGCAGCCCGTGCGGAGCAGGAGGCAAAGTCCCTCTCACCTGCGCCAAGGACCTCGTCCCTCTCCGGGCTCTCGCTTTTAGAAGGTCGGGCAGTAAGTAGGTGACATCTAGGCTCCCTGTGAAGTTCAGGCTCAGACCCCAAGGACACCGAAGGGAAAGTGGGGCCAGACCCCTGAGCAGGGCCTGCCTGACCCCAGGGTGGAGCCTGGGCTCGGGAGCCCCCAGACTCACTCTGTTCTCGCTTTCCTCCCAGTTTGACCTGCAGCGGATTGTGGTTTATTGTGACTCCCGACACGCAGAGCTGGAGACATGCTGTGACATCCCCTCGGGTCCGGTGAGTGGGGACTCTTGGGGGGCGGGGTATTCAGCTTCCCAGGGGCAGAGACGTCCGGGACCCAGGAGCAGTGCGACCTGGGAGGGGGCCCGGGGGTCCCCACTAGAGTGCATTTCCTGGTGGGGCAGATGGGGGTCGGGGGTGGGCTGTGAGGTCCGTCCAGGCCTGCCAGCAACCCCCAAGGCTGCAGGGAGCGACGAGGCCCAGCTCTGGGAGTGAGAGGCAGAGGCTGGCAGTGTGTCCGCAGGAGCGGATGGCATCTAGGTGCCGGGGCTCAGAGGAGGGGAGGCCACCGTGCGCTGGGCTGGTCAGCAAGACAAGGGAGGCCCCAGGGGTCAGGAATGGTGGGACAGAGCAGAGTCGGCGGACCCTCAGTGTGGCTCTGCCTCTCCCGGGACCCCCCGCCCCTGGCAGCCCCTCCCCCTCCACTCATGCCAGTTCCGGGGACGCTTGGAAGGCGGGCACAGTCCTGCCTCCCCGGGTTGCAGGCTAAGGTCCACGTGCAGTTCTGTGGCCCAGTGCCTGGGACAGAGTGCGCCTTGTCCAGGACGATGGGGACACTGGCACCCAGGGGTCAGAGGAGCCTGACTGTTGAGAGAGAGGAGAAAAAGACGAAGGAAGAAGACAGATAAGAGTGGGAGGGGAAGAGGGAGCAGGGGTGTGGTGGGGGTGAGGGAACGCGTCCTTGCTGAGCGCCTGCTGGTTCCCGGGTCCGAGACTCTGAGCTGGGTACTCTAGTCCGGTCACATTGTCTTCCCCACTGCATTGTAAAGGGAACAGCCTTGTCTCCATTCTGTAGAGCTTGAGACTGAGGCCCAGAAGGGGTAGCCACTCTGGCAGGTAGCTGAGAGGCCAGCAAAGTGGCTGAGAGCGGCTAGCCCACGCCCGTCTGAGCCAAGGCCTCGGGGCGCCAGGACCTGCGGTCAGATGCTGCTGGCTCTCCCTGCCGGGGCCCCAGCATCCTCAGGGCTTCTGGCTCCCCTGCACCCTTACAGTTCCAGGGAGGCTCCAGGGAGTGGGGCTGGGTGAGAAGCCAGGTTCTGACCACTGTGCTTTCCTTCCAGTGCCAGGTGACCGTGCTGGCCGAGCCCTCGCCCCCGCCCCTGCCGCCTCCCACCTCCGGCAGTGAACAGATTGGGTTTTTGAAGACCATCAACTGCTCCTGCCCACCTGGAGAAAAGGTACCGTCCTCAGGGAGGTCGGCAGAACTGGCAGTGGAGACGAGAATTTCCCATCATGCATGTGGGCTGCCCGGGCAGCAGGGCCCAGGTTCTAGATGACTCTTGGACAAGGGCACTGTTCTTGCTCGTTGGACTTCTTACCTCTGTCCCTCCCTCCCGCACCTGTGGCATGTGGAAGTTCCTGGCCGGGGATCGAACCCATACCACAGCAGCCACCCGAGCCGCTGCAGCGACAACACCAGATTCTTAACCTGCTGTGCCACAAGGAGCTCTGCCTTCTCCTTTCCTGATCTTGTGCACCTTGGGAAGGGAGCTCCTAAGACTGAGCTCTAATGAGCCTCCTCCTGAAGTTAATGATGGATTCCCAGCGTTTTTCTGGCTCCTAGTGATTTACTCTTTACTTGTGTGCAACTGAACGCGCCAGATTTGCCTTGAGAATAAGGCCGCGCAGGGCAGTGGCTGGGGGTTTAGGTGTGCTCTGTGGAGCCACCTTCGTCCCTTTCTTCTCGGCTTTTCCTGTAATTAGCTGTATTATATAATCCGAGCACATAGATCAACCGAGTTTATTTTGGCCCGTGGCATGCAGAAGTTCCTGGGCCAGGAATCGAACTCATGCCACAGCAATGACAATGCCAGATCCTTAAGCACCGGGCCACCAGGGAACTCCGATGTGGGAAGAGTTTAATGCCTCTTGTTTCTGGTCTTAAAAACTAGTGTGTTTCTGAACATCACCACCTCCCGTTAGCCTGGAGGAAAGTCTCTGCCTGCCTGAGGCCTTCATCTGTTATTTTTCTGTAGACCAGCAGCCCTTTTAATAAGAAAAAAAAAGATTTCACTGCTTGAGCAGAATAAACCAGTACCTAAGATGTTTAGGTAGATGTAGAATAAATATCTACAAAATGGAGATGAAAACCTGCTGGACTGGTGGTTTCTGGACCCTGGTGCCCAGCATTTGGTGCGTCCATCGCTCTGTCTGCCCCTCCCAGCTCAGGGCCAGCCTGCAGAGGTGCTCCCCAAGTTTGTGAGGGCCTCAGAGACAGAAGTATGAAATTGTGCTTGAAGTTAATTGGAGTGGGCATGCTTTGAGAATTTGCTGGGGGTTCCCGTTGTGGCTCAGTGGTGAACGAATCCGACTAGGAACCATGAGGTTGCGGGTTTGATCCCTGGCCTCGCTCAGTGGGTTAAGGATCCGGCATTGCCGTGAGCTGTGGTGAAGGTTGCAGATGCGGCTCGGATCCCGTGTTGCTGTGGCTGTGGTGTAGGCCGGCAGCTACAGCTCCAGCTCCTGTTAGACCCCTAGCCTGGGAACCTCCATGTGCCGCGGGTGCGGCGCTTGATAAGACAAAAAAAAAGAATTTGCTCACAGTTTTGTTCACTAGGCCTGCCCGCACTGGCAGGCTCTCCCCCGCTCTCCTCTCCTCCACTCTCTTTCACTCCCTCCTTCCTTCTTTCCACCCAGAGGAGCTCTCAGTCGGGTGGGGGTGTCAGAGCGTGGCCCCCCAGCAGCCAGCTCCATCAGCCCTCGAGCTGCAGCTTTTTCTGCCGTGGGTGACGTTGGGTGCCAGCCTCCGGCCTGTACCGAGTTAGGCCTGGGAGGGAGGCGGCGTGCTGGGCAGGACCGCGGACAGTGTGTTGATCTCATTCTCACCTGTCAGTGTCGTAACAAAAGCGACTGTCCAGACCCAAGTCCTTTTGAATCCTGGTTTTCAGTTCAGAACCCCGAATGAGAAGCGGGACTGCGCGTGCGGGCTGGCTCACTCTCACGCCGACAGACTGTGCCCAGGCGGCGGCCAGCGTTGGCTCTGCCTCGTCCTGGTTCCCCGAGGTCCTGCCATGGCTGTGCCCCCGCGGGGACCCCTGGGAGGGAAGTCTGGGCTCAGGCCGGCCTCCGGCCTCCCTTCCCGCGCCTCTCCACGCTCCAGCTCGCAGACACCGGCTGCATCAGCACTGACCTCCTCACAAGGCCCTCCCCGCCGTCCCTCCCTGCGTGGCCCCTGTGGGCCTTGTAGACTCATCTCGCTCCGCCTCCCCCTCCCCCGGTAGGCACGAACTACCTGTCCCCCCGAGGGGTCTCGATCTTCCTTGCCCTCTGGAGTTTGTATATGCAGCATCTTCTGCCTAGATCTTTCCCCACCTTTTCCTTTTTATGTGGCCGATGCTGCTCTCCTTTCAAGATGCCCCCAGGAATCCCTCTCTGACCACATTATGGTCTGTGATGTCCCTGCCCCCTCCCGCTACACACATCCGTCCATCCAACAGCTGTTTATTCAGCACCTGCTATTTGCAAGACTTGGTGACCCTCTTCTCTCCCTCTGCCTCCGTAACGGTTATCACACTGGATTTAAAACGTCTGCTTGTCTTTACTTCCGTAAGCTCATAAATTCCAGATGGTAGGTGGGATCTTTCCATGTCAGTATTAACTAATGATTGAACTGATGGCTGAGTGGGCCCAGGGTGTGAAGGACGGATGGGACAGAGTACTGGGTGCTGCCCTTGCAGTTTGAGGCTGGCTCTTTGTAAATGGCTTGATGTCCCTTCCACCAGTGGCTGTATTTGGAGGCCATGTGAGTTTCCCGGGTAGGTGGGAAGTGTGAGAACAGGGGCTCTCAGCTCCAGTAAAGTTCATCCAAATTGTTGAGAGGATAACCAGCTGGCGAAGAGAGAAGGGGGGACCTTAAACCAGAGCCTTACATGTTTTTCTTTTTTGCCTTTCTTCCTTTAGGGTGAAAAGGGCTCTGATGGCGCCGCGGGACTCCCCGGGGAGAAGGTCAGTCCTGGAGGTGGTGGAGGGCCCTTTAGAGCCCGAGGACCCTTTGTTTAACAAGATTTGCTCTCTTTGTAAAAAGGGAGACATGTGCAAAAAACACCTGTGTGTAGATTGCTGTCCTGAAGCGTTTTGCTCCCGAGCTTGTTGAGATGGAGGGATTGGGCACGCGGCATCGGGTCCGTAACCTCTGAACCTCTTTGCCACCGAGAACCTCCGCTGCTCAGTCTGAAAGCGTGAGCGAGGAGTTAGAACACACGTGCCTGGGCTCAGGTCCTCTGCTCAGCTCCCCGTGGCGTGGCCGGCTAACTCTGCATCGATCCCGTCACGCCTCTGAATTCCAGAAACGCTAGGGGCTTTAAAGAGTCTGTTTGTTTAGACCACATGTTCTGTTTGTTTAAATTGCATGAAATTCTTCTTGTACAAATTTCCCGAACCCGCAGACTGCTCGAAGCCATGTGCTTCCTGGTGTGGCCCTCCCTCCTCAGTCACAGCCAGCCTCTTCCCCACCGTCACCGCTCAGGCTGACAGCAGTTACGGAGCTGGAAAGGGCTGTCTCCTGGCGTCATTGTTTTGGTCTCAGAAAGCTGAGACCCAGAGAGCTCTGAATGGCCCATGGTCACCTGGGGGCTGAGGGGGAGGTGTGCGTTGCCCAGGGGCCATTACCTGGTCAGGGGTTTGAAAGAGGGGCCGAGTGTGGAAACATCTAAGACTCCCTTCCCTTCCCTTCCTCTGCTTCTTCCTCCCCCTTCCTCCCCCTCCCCCCTTACCCGCATCGCTTATGGTCATGCTCACTCAGCGCGTCACCTCCAGCACCTGCTAAGTTCAGCTCCCTTTTGTCTTCTCCTCCCCCTTCTTCCGCTCCCTCTTCTCTGGCCCCTCCCCTCTCTGCCCCCACTCTGCTGGGATGGGAGTGTACACACACACACACACACACATGCACGCACACACACGCACACAGATGAGCAGCGCCAGCAGTCCAGGATGCCGGGCGGGTGTCCGCTGGGAGAAGGAGGGCAGGGGTTTCTGCCTCGCCAAGCACCTCCTCTGGCTCACAACCTCAGCTTCTCGGCTGTCAGATGAAAGAAAAGAGCAAAGATGTCTGTGGTCTGTTTGTCTGAGGCGGGGGCTGTTGATGGAACGAGTGCCCTCTGCTGTGGTTGAACCGATCCGGGTCTGGGGGTGGGGGCAGAGCCAGCCGCCGGCCCTGGGAGAGAAGAGGTGGGAGGGAAGGAGATCTAAAGAGGAAACAGGTCCAGCCACCTGCAGAAAGGCCTGGGCCCCCTGTTGCTGATTTCCAGTCCTGCCCTTTAGGTCCACAGTCAGGTTGTCATTGTTGCCCCACCCCCGTGGTGAAGATGCTGCAGACGCCTGGGACCCCCCCGCCCCGGCTCTGTTTGCCTAGAGGTAGCGCAGGTCCCATCCACAGGTGCGGCCAGGTGTCTGCCGGATACCCAGGCCCATTCTGAATGTGGGGACATACCTGTGAATGACAGCACCTGTCCCTAGGACCCAGAGGCAGGATAGGAGGGCGGGACGCTGAGTAGGGGGCCTGGGGCCAGAAGGGGAAGCCCAGAAGCTGTCTGGGAGGGCTCCGCGATGCCCCGGGGGCCCCACCCAGCTGGATCCAGTAGGATGCATAGGATCTGCCTGGAACATAGTCAGGGAAGGGCGTTACAGGCCAAGCGAACAACATAAGCAAGTAGCTCTATGTTCTTGGAGTATAAAGCAGGAGATGTGAATGAGAGAGATGGCGGCACATCCTGGGGAGAAAAAGAAGGAATTGGGCGGGGAGCCCCTGAGCTCTTCACCACAGCCTGTCCGGGTTGGCTCATGGGCCAGCAGAGTTCTGGGCTGGAATTGGTGCATCTTTTCTTCACCGGCAGACACAGTTTTTCTCCTCTGCCTGTCTTCCCTCTCTTTGTGGGCTCTTGTGAGGGTCCAGGACCCTCGTGGGCACAGACATCATAGAGATGGCATAATTGGAGGACCCGGGTTGACCTCTGGCAGTTTTCAAAGCACCGTCATGCTTTTAATCTCCGTGCTCATGACCGCACGCCTGAGGTTCAAGGACTTAAGACATTTTCACGTGAAGTGGCAGAGCTGGGTTTGAACCTGGGACTTTACGCGTCCTTCCGGGGCCCTGGCGGCCGCCCAGAGGCCAGTCTGTTCCCCAGGACAAGTGTGCGATGCTTGGGTCCACTCGCTGTCTCAAGATGTCTTTAGTTCCTGGAATTACGAGGTTGGGGAAATCATTCAGACGCTCCCTGCCCCTCGGGGGGCGGGGGCCTTGGCTTCGTGGTGCAGTTGTCAATGACGTGGTCAGCCGCTTCCAGGGAATGGAGGCAAGGTGGCCCGTGGGCAGCCACTGCGGGGGGCCCGGAGGAGGACCTGACCCAGCTCTCATCTCTGGTTTCCACCCTCAGGGAGACATGGGAGCCACCGGGCCAGCTGGAGCTCCTGGGCCCAAGGGAGAGAAAGGAGAATCGGTGAGTGAAGACTCCTCTGCGTGGCTCGTGTGGGGACCAGGGCTTTCCACCAGGCGTATGTGTCAGCGAGGATGGCCCGAGTGCCAGCCCCACGCCCCACCCGCCCCAGAATGAAGTCCAAGCCCCTGCCCACAGGCACGGGAGGCCTGCTGGCTGCTCCAGCCTCATGCTCCCCAGACCCCCAGAACCCTGAGCTCCAGACTGGCTGTGATGATGCCCAGACGGGTCATATCTCACCCTGGCCACTGCACACGCTCTTTCCTCTACCACCGCTCATCCTGCCCTCCGTCTACCCTGCTCTCCCCTCCCCTCTCTGCCTCGCTCACGCTTTCTCATCCTGAAGACTCAACCATGCGTGGGTCTCCAGGGTTGTGTTTCTGACCCCAGGTCTGGCTCACACACCCCTCTCTGCTCTGGTATCACTGGTGCTTCTCAGTCCCAGAACCTGCTGATTTCCTGATACTTTTGTCATCACAGCGTCCCCAGTGCCTGGCCCAGCACAGGCTGTGCTCAGGATCCCCTGGCTGATGAGGAAGCGCTGTTGGTGGTGGGTCAGGAAGTGAACGAGTCCTGCTGCACAGCAGGGCTTAGGAGCCGAGTGTCTGGGAAGCAAGTCCTGGCTCCAGCAAGAGGCTTTGTGTGCTCAGTTTCCACATCTGTAAAGTGGGGAGGATGAAGTTAACTGTCCAGCTGAATTATGAGGATGAAATGAGGTAATGCCTGCGAACAGTTTAGAGCAGTGTGGAAGCACGGCAGATGCTGTTGGTGCCCCATTGTGACCTGGCCCGGTGGAAGTGCTAACCCCGTCCTTCAAACTGCATCTTGTAGCATCAGTAGCACAGGTCGAGGGTAAGAACCTCATTAGCTGTGTGACTGTGAGCAGGTTTCTCAGCCTCTCTGAAGAATCTTATTCACTCTGTTAGCAAACTGAAGAAAATAACGACTTGGTCTCTAAAATGCTTGGCCCATGGTAGATGGACCGTGAATGGAAGCAGTCATTTTTGTGAGTGTAATTAGTTCCTTCTAGGCTCTCAGTGTTCAGGGTCAGGAAGACCCTCTCCCTTTGAAGAGTTAGCCTGGGAGTTCTCACTGTGGGGATCTGACTGCAGCAGCTCTGGTCACTGTGGAGGCATGGGTTTGATCCCCAGTCTGGTGCAGTGGATTAAAGGATCCAGTATTGCTGCAGCTGTGGTGTAGGTTGCAGCTGCGGCTCGGATTCAGTCCCTGGTCTGGGAACTTCCGTAGGTCACAGGGTGGCCGTTAAAGAAACAGAAGAGAGTTAGCCTGGCGAATACCCGCCACTGTCATCACCCAGCCACTCGTGATTGTCGCTGTACCACCTGCCCTTCTTCACGGGTGCTTCACGTGGGTTCTCTCTGTGCTCCTTAGAACAACTTCTGAAACACAGGCCCATCACTTCTCTGCTGGGGAGGACAC
Source organism: Catagonus wagneri (assembly GCA_004024745.2). Lineage (NCBI taxonomy): Eukaryota > Metazoa > Chordata > Mammalia > Artiodactyla > Tayassuidae > Catagonus > Catagonus wagneri. The sequence goes on along the minus strand of PVHT020000230.1, from coordinate 30,619,501 downwards.
AGAGGGTTCTGACTTGCGTGACGTGCTCATGACCACAGAGCCTGCATGTGGCAGAGGCAGAATTTGAACCTGCCTGTGTTTTAGTCTGAGTCTTGTGCTCACTCACTGGGCTGTACTTTTCACCCACACCACTTATACCTGTCTCCTGTGCAGAGGTAGGTAGGTAGCACCTGTTCAGTGCAAAATAACATGGAAATAGGAAGAGCTGCCGACACTTAGCAGCAATCATGATGTGCCTGGCTCTGTGTTACCCTATGACAGGTTGCTGGCTCATTTAACCTTCAGATCAACTCTGTATGGTGGGGCCTAGTGAAACAACCATCTTACCCACATGCAGGAAGAAAAGCAGGGACAGAAACTACCTGTGACAGGGCATAGATGTCGGATTTAACAGACAAAGCCTGCAAAGTAGCCATTATAATTACATCTGAAGAACTAAAGGAAACTATTCTTAGGGAAATAGAGGAAAGTATTGGGACAATGTCTTATCACACTCAGAACGGAAATAAAGAGAGAGAAATTGTTAGGAAAAAAAAAGAACCCAATGGAAATTCTAGAGCTTAAAATTACAGTCACTGAAATGAAAAGGAAAATCGCTAGAGAGGCATGATAGCAGATTTGAACTAGCTGAGGAAAGAGCCAGCATTCTTGAAAACAGATCAGTAGAGATCATGTAATCTGAAGATCAGAGAGAAAAAATAATGAAGGAAAATGAACAGAGCCACAGAGAAATGCGGGGGCCCATGGAGTGCCTCAGGGTGCAGCTAATGGGGAAACCAGGAGAGGAGGAAAAGGAGCAGAGAACGGAGTCAAAGAGATCATGGCCAATACATGCTGAATTTGATGAAGAGTAAGTAGTAACCTGCACATTCAGGAAACCTAAGAAACTCCAATCAAGATAAACAAGAGGGCCATCCTTAGAAACGCCATGGGAAAAAAAAAATGCTGAAAAGACAAAGCGAAAAATCTGAAAACAGCTCAAGAAAAATGACTCGTAAGGTACAAGGGAACTGCAATAAGATGATCAGCTGACATATCATCACAAATGATTGAGGCCAGGATGCAGTGGGGTGTCAGGTTTAAAGTAATAATTATGATGGTGTATCACCGGGTATGTAACAGTTGTCTGCAAAGAAAAGGGGTGAGAGGTAGTAGGTCACATAGGCATGTTTCTTAGTCTCCCCAGAAGTAAGTTCACGTAAATTGGAGGTAGATTCTGGGAAGTTAAGATGTAAACATCAAGCAACCTCTCAGAAAATAATTCAAAACCATATAGTGAAAATATCCTTAAAAGGATTAAAATATTACACTGCAGAGTACTCATGTAATGGCGCAAAGAGCAGGAAAGTAGGAATAAAGGAGCAGGAAAAGGTAGGAGGCACAGAAAACAAAAAGTTAAATGGCCTATGTAAACCTAACTATCAAAAATAACATTGCATGGAAGTGTGTGAAACAAACTGATGACGCAGCAGAGATTTTCAGGCCTGACATGAAAACAGGATCCAACTATATTGTGTCTATAGAAGACACACTTTAGATTCAAATGTATAAATAGATTGGAAGTAAAAGGATGGACAATACACATTCTACAAATAGAAAACATTTAAAAAACTTGGAGTGACTGTAGTAATAGCAGACAAAATAGACTTTAAAACTGAAAGTAGAGATAAAGAGGGACATTTTATGACAATAAAAGTGTCAGTCCTGGAGTTCTCATTGTGGCTCAGCAGTTAATGAACCCGACTAGCATCCACGAGGACTCAGGTTCCATCCCTGGCCTCGCTCAGTGGCTTGAGGATCCGATGCCGTGAGCTGTGGTGTACGTCGCAGATGGCTGCTCCGATCCCACATTGCTGTGGCTGTGGTGTAGGCCAGGAGCTGCAGCTCTGATTCGACCCCTAGCCTGGGAACCTCCATATGCCGCTGGTGTGGCCCTAAAAAGACAAAAAGACCAAAAAAAAAAGTGTCAATCCTTTGGAAACATGTAACAATTATATACATACACGCACCTAATAACAGAGCCCCAAAATATGTGAAGCAAACACTGAGAATTGAAATAAGACATAAATAATTCCCTAACAGTGGTTGGAGACCTCAGTACCCCACTTCAGTAATGAATAGAACAACGAGGAAGGTGGAGAAATCGGAGCCCGCGTGCATCACTGGTGTCACATGCTGCATCTGTGTTGGGAAATGCTCCGGGAGTGCTTGAAGACTTCAGCGTAGACTTGCGATGCGACTCGGCAATCCCTCTCCTAGGTGTATTTCAGAGAGAAATGAAAACATTCGTTGATACAAAAACTCCTACACAGATGTTCACAGCGGCATTATTCATACTAACGGAAAAGCAGAAACACCCCAGATGTTAGTCGCCTGACAAATGGGGAAATGAAGCACGTGACATCCATGTGGCAGTGTATTCTTCTTCACTAAAACGAAGTGTTGATAGTTGCTGCGACTTCGGTGAACTTTGAAAACACTTTGTGGAGAAAACACTGGCTGTGAAGCCAATCGTAGGAGCCCACAGAGCGTATGATTTCGTGTATGTAAAATGCGCATAACAGGGGGATCTGCAGAGACAAAGGGATCGTCGCCCAGAGCGGGGGGGTGGGAGAAGGGGAGTGACCACTGGCGGGTGTGGGATTCTTCTGGGGTGATGAAGACGCTGTGACGTGGTTGTGGTAACATCGCACAGCTCCGTAAATGCACTAAAACCCTTGAACCGTGTACTTCAGCCAGATACGATGTCTGCTCACGCTGATGTGGAAAGAGTAGTACCGTAATTTTGAATTGTCGGAGAAATGAGATAAAACACCTGGGAATCAGCGCTCAGTAAATAATAGCTGTGTTTTAGCGGGTCCTTGGCAGAGCCCACGAGGACGCACCCCCCCGCCTGGCATCCCGGCCGCAGTGACGTCCCGCCGTGGGGGGCCCTGTACCGAGCCGCCGTCTCCCGCTGCCCTTTTCTAGGGCGGGGGGCCTGCTGTGCGAGGAGAAAAGGGAGCAGAGGTAAAGCCCTTCCCCGTTACCTCTTCTGGGGCCCTGCGGGTGGCCCGGGGGCAGGATGGGGGACTTGGGTTCGGGAGAGCCGGGTGCTGCCGGGCGCGACTTGGATGGGAAGGAGGAGGCCTCCCGGGCAGCGCAGTCGCCTCGGGCGCGGTCCCCTCAGACGGGCGGGTGGTGCTTCCCAGGCGCAGCGAGGAGCGTGAGCTCAGTGCGGAGGGTGGGCTTGTCTGCCTGTGGGCGGCTCACGGCGCTTAGAGCAGAGGGACCTAAGGGCGCTGGGGGGAAGTGGGAAACAGCTGCAGACATGGTTTGAGGACCAGCACGCAGGGCATTCGGTCTCAAAGCCTGTTCGGCCTTGTTGGCAGTGGGACGGCTCGGACCGTCTGTGCGTGATCAGACGTGCGGAGAAGGTTCCAATAGCAGGTGCTGACAGACGTGGGAGGGGAGGGACCAGAGGAGCCTGGGGACTCCTCAGGAGGTTGATGCCAAGTACGAAGGGGAGACGGTGAGGGCCGGAGCCCGATGGCAGCAGAGCTAGATGGGCAGAGGGATGGCGATGGGAACGAGGGCCTGTCTTCTGAAGATGAGCGCTTTCTGAAGGGACTGGCCTGTAAGGAGAAGTAAAATCAGTCACGAAAATGCCATTTTCCACTCACCTCGGTGATTGAAACGCCATCTCCTGCTCCCCAGGAGAGGCAGCCACAGGGCTTGCGTCGTGCGTACATTGATGCTGATGGTCTTGTCAGCGTGTAGGCACTTGGACGCTCAGAATGAGGCACAGCTGGAGCCCGGGAGGCCGTGGCTGCTCGGAGGGGCCCGTTCTCTCCCTGCAGCACCTTTTCTTTGGTCCTTTCCTGTCTAGAGCAACAAGACCCTGCCCAGGGACACACCCACGCATTTCACGATGCAGCATTTATGAGCCGGACTGGAAACAACTGTGATGCTATGTCCCGGGCAGAGGGCAGATGAGTTATCGTGCAACTAAATGATGCGCTTGCACCAGGGACGCCAAAACACAGAGCAAAAACTAATGACCCCCCAAATGAAGATCATATCATGTCAATTTTTAAAAGACGTTGCAAAATGTCTATACGCCGTGACCCCAGTTGTGTGTATGCGTGTGCACGTGTGTATGTGTGCGTGAGAGAAAGGGAGACTGATTCTGGAGGCAAATCCTTTGGTTCCAGAAGGCCTGGGCCTGCTGGTGCTCAGGGTCATGGAGTGGGTAGCATCTCCCATTTGCTGGGGGGAGGGTTCACATTTGCAAACAACTCAAGAAATGTGCACTGAATACTGCTTTCTAGCTCCTGCAGAGAAGAGCTGAAGCGGAGGCTGTGGGGGAGGGGCCTGCCCCAGGAGGGCACCCGAGAGCCCTGCTCAGTTACGTTAACAGGACACTCGGATGTTCCTCGGGGTCAGGACAGGGGCTGCCGTTGCCCTTGAAGTCAGGGCGCTCAGTCTGGGCTGTGTTTGGCTGTGCAGCTCCTGGGCCAGCCTGTCCTCTGAGTGACATGCGGTCCATCTCATGTGCTGCTGTCACCAGGAGAAACTGACAGGCCCCGCTTTTCCCCTGAGCAGCAAGTGCATTGCTGCCTTGTCCCTCTGGTTGGGCTCAGGACAGGCAGCCTTTCTCTCCCGATGCCTGGAGTCGCCTCCTGGTGCGCCCCAAAGCCCAGGCAGCAGCACCACGTTCAGACCCACAGCCACCGGGTCCCAGTTCCAGCCGGGGAGGCCCCCTTCCACGGCCGGTGCTGGCAGGAGAGGCGGCAGCCAAACCGACTCCTGGCTCTGTCCTCGGTTGACCTTCCCTTGCAGTTGGGCATTTTTAGAAACGTCTTGAGTCTCAATTCACAGCCACATATGAGCTGTGTGATTCAGGCTGAGTCACCTCCCTCTCTGGGTCTGTGCTTCCTCGTCTGTAGAAACGAGGGGGTGGCGTGTGATGATGCAGAAGGGCCCTTGCAGGTGGCAGTTCTGAGGCTCAGTCACTGGCCCACCCCCAGCCTGAGTCCCTGGGGGTCTCTTTCATAACCAGCATTCTCTGCTTCCCCTCCAAGGATGAAGCGAGGCCAGGGTGAGTCAAGGGGTCAGTAGACTCCCTGAAGGGAGAAGGCCACCTGTCACCCATGCACTTGCACAGAGCTGAGCAAGCCGGCTTTTTTGCTTGAATATTCTCTCTAAAGCGACTGCAAAGGACCAAGGGAATTGGATGGATTGGAGCCCGTGGGTCTGACTATGTTGTTTTTGTTTTTGTACTTTTGGTGTTGTGAGTAACCACGACAGCGTGCCTTGGCCTGGGTGAGAGCCAGGCGCCGTGTAAGGTGTGCCTCGTGCCCTGTGACTCATTGTTAAGACAGTGCTTCAGAGTAGAGGCTGCTGTGCCCGTTTCACAGATGAGAAAACAGTTCAGAGGTCAAGTGACCTGCCCAGGGTCGCAGTTAGTAAGATGGCCAGAAAACACAATCACTGGTGATTGCTAAAATGAAGGAGGAGCCGGAAGACTGATTGAATCACCCCTTTTCCTGCAGCTGAGGAAACGGAGGCTCAGAGAGGGTGAATAACTGGCCCAAGGTCACACAGCAGAACCACTGCTGGAGCTCTTGGCCTCCTGACTCTCCCGGCACCCCTACCCAATGCCCAAGACCGTTGCGTGGTGCTCTGTTCCTGGGCTGCCTCGTTTTGGAAGTTAGTCTTCTGGTTGCTGTTCCAGCCCCCTGTTCACAACGGGGTCTTGGGGCAAAGCTCTCTCGATGTTTTAATATGTATGGAATTGGGCTGTGGGAAAGGGGGAAACAAGCCGTTAGGGAATACCCCAAAAGAGCCGCCCACAGCCTGGGGTTGGGGGCACGGAAGGGGAGAAGGGGAGTCGTGGCCCCTCCCTTCACAGAGTCTGGAAGACAGCTGGCACTAAGTAAGTGCTTGCAAGACGAGCGGACGGATGGATGGAATTCGGACCTCCGTCATCCAGGACCAGGGGCCAGTAGCAGGATCCCAGACCCTGCAGCCCAAAGACTCGGCTTCAGACTCTGGCTCCACTTCACGTTAATGTGTGTCTCCCTTAGGGCTACTCTGAGCTTCAGTTTCCTTTTCTGTAAAAAGCGGGAAAGGGACTGGCAATAGTCCCCGCCATGCGAGGCTGCCGCGGGGACTAACCTGGGCGGGTCTGCCTAGTGCCTGGCATAGCAAGCCCTCCTCAGAGGCCACCTCATCGTCATTGGCAGTGCCATCTGGGTGGTGACGGTGATGGCTGTGATGAGAGGGTACACTCGCTGCGCTGGGCTGGTTTGGACCAATTCGGGGGGAGTCAGGGAGGAGGGGCGGGGGATGACCTGAGTCCCCTCACGACCTGTTTCCTTGCATGTTGAGACTGTAAATTAATAGGCACAGCGATGCTGCTGGTGTGCGTTTTCCTGGGTTGTCACTGAGTCTGTCTGTACTCCATGGAGATGGGTCCACAGGCACCATGGCTAGGAAAGATTTAGAAACAACAAAAAGGCCAAAGTGTGCGGTTTCCAGGGAGCTTCCTTTTGCATCCGGAGGGTCCTTCCGCTCAGGTCCCCCAGACTTCAGGGGAGGGGCCCCGCGAAGCCGCTGGCATCGCCCCTTCCTGGGTCCACAGCGCCCCCTGGTGTCTGAGAGCCAGAGCGTCCGCTCCAGGTTTCCTGGGCAGGGCTCTGTGTGATGCTGGGGCGATCTCTGCCCTTTGGGACTCCCCCCCTCCCTTTTCCTTAGGAGTCTTGTGCCAGGAAGAAAGGAGAGCCAAGAGATCCTTCGTTTTATGCTCAAACATGGGCTCAGGTGATGGAAGCAAAGCAGGTTTGAGGAGCTGGGCAGACCTGGTTTGGATCCCAGCTCTGCAGCAGCTGGGGGAGCTTTGGTTCCTCTCTGAGCCTCAGCTTCCTCATCTGCAAAGTGGGGCCATTGATACCTACCCCTCAGGGCTGTTGTAGGGCATATAGGAGGTTGGTAATGGCTGTGAAAAGCACCCTGGCCCATGGTAGGTGCACGTAAAAATCTGTCCCTTTATTGCTTTCGTCTGCTAGCAGCTACTGCGAACATCCATAAAAGACTGACATCTGTGCTGCTTCCGTGGACAGCATTCAGGGGCCTAGTACAAGGGAGTGAGTGGTGGTTCACGGAGCTCTGAAGCCTGGGCCCGGGCTCTGCAGGGACGCACTCACAGTTCAGTGGTGGAGACTGGCACACACATTCGGATCACGTGGTTACCTTTACTCGTGTGATTCTTCTTAATTATCCTTAATGCAGTCAGTTGTACCACCTCCACCCCTACACTGTTACACACACAGAGGGTGATGACGCTGCCAGGAGACCCCACCAAGGTCAGTGGTCACACCAGCAGAGCACGTTGAGGGTTTCCCAGGGTACTCAGTGTCAAACTGCTGGGGGTTAGAAAATGGAACTAAAACTATCTAGGAATTTATCATATAAGCACAATTCCAGTGAGGGGAAAAAACAGAAAATGACCACAAGCTGACTCTGTTCTTTATTTTTCTCTGTATAAAATTTTTATTTTTTTCCTTATAGCTGGTTTACAGTGTTCTATCAGTTTTCTTCTGTACAGCAAGTAGTCACACATACATGTATACATTCTTTTTTCTCACATTATCATGCTCTGTCACAAGTGACTAGACATAGTTCCTGGTGCTATACAGCAGGGTCTCATTGCCTATCCTTTCTAAAGGCAGTAGTTTGCATCTGTTAGCCCCAAATTCCCAGTCCATCCCACTCCCTCCCCCTCCTTGGCAACCACAAGTCTGTTCTCCGAGTTCATGATTTTCTTTTCTGTGGAAAGGTTCATTTGTGCCATATATTAGATTCCAGATGTAAGTGATATCATAGGATATCTGTCTTTCTCTTTCTGACTTACTTCACTCAGTATGAGAGTCTCTAGTTCCATCCATGTTGCTGCAAATGGCATTATTTTATTCTTTTTTATGGCTGAGTAGTAGTCCATTGTGTATATAGAGAGACCACATCTTCCTAATCCAATCGTCTGTCGATGGACATTTGGGTTGTTTCCATGTCTTGGCTATTGTGAATAGTGCTGCGATGAACATGCGGGTGCAAGTATCTTTTTCAAGGAAAGTTTTGTCTGGATATATGCCCAAGAGTGGGATTGCTGGGTCATGTGGTAGTTCTATGTATAGTTTTCAGGAACCTCCAATACTGTTTTCCATAGCGGTGGTACCAGCTTACATTCCCACCAACAGTGCAGGAGGGTTCCCTTTTCTCCACACCCCCTCCAGCATTTGTTGTTGGTGGACTTGTTAATGATGGCCATTCTGACTGGTGTGAGGTGGTACCTTGTGGTGGTTTTGATTTGCAGTTTTCTAATCATCAGTGATGTTGAGCATTTTTTCATGTGCTTGTTGGCCATCTGCATATCTTCTTTGGAGAAATGTCTGTTCAGGTCTTTTGCCCATTTTTCAGTTGGGTTCTTGGCTTTTTTGCTGTTGAGTTGCTTAAGTTGTTTGTATATTTTAGAAATTAAGCCCTTGTCTGTTGCATTATTTGACACTATTTTCTCCCATTCTGTAAGTTGTCTTTTTGTTTTCTTTTTGGTTTCCTTTGCTGTGCAAAAGCTTGTCAGCTTGATTAGGTCCCATTGGTTTATCTTTGCTTTTATTTTTGTTGCTTTGGGAGACTGACCTGAGAAAACATTTGTAAGGTTGATGTCGGAGAATGTTTTGCCTGTGTTCTCTTCCAGGAGTTTGATGTGTCTTGTCTTATATTTAAGTCTTTTAGCCATTTTGGGACTCTGTTCTTTGTAAGTACTCTTCACTGTGACTGACCTCAGCAAAAAATTGGAAACAACCTAATGGGAAATTGCATTTCATCAACCAGGCGGACATCCGTGAAACCTAGGAAGACCTTCTCTGGGAGATAAGCGTGCACTGTGGTCAAAGCAAAGTCGTAGAATAAGAAGTCATACGTAACATACACGGAAACGTGTGTGCAGTGGAGACAGCCCATGCATTGGGATAGTGGGATTTGAGATATTTCATATGTCTTGTTAATTACTCTTCATGTTGTAATAACATTAGTATTTCTGTGGAACACGAACGAACGTTTAATACTAGAGCTTAAATGTAATAAGATACAAATTTTAATACAGTATCTTATTCACTTATCATTTTATGGCTGCACCCACAGCATATGGACGTTCCCAGGGCCAGAATTCTGTCTGCAGCTGAGACCAGCGATGCTGGATCCTTTAACTCACTGCCCCGGGCTAGGAATCGAATCCACACCTCTGCAGCAACCCAAGCCACTCCAGCTGGATTTTGAACCGGCTGTGCCTTGGCAGAAACTCCTAAAACATAGTATATTTACATTGCTCATGTATGAAATAAAAAAGCAGTACGATTTTGGAGGCAAGAACCCTCTCCCCCAGCGGGGCGCGTTCACTTAACCCTGGAAGCTGTGACAGCTGGTCCCAGATGGCAGAACGTGGCAGTGGCTGCGGGTCAGGCTTTGGGAACCTGGCCCTGCCCTTGACCTGCCGGATAACCTTTGAGGGGGCCTGACCGTGATCACAGCTCTTGGTGCCTGTTTCCTCAGCCGTACAGCAAATAGAGCAGGAACAGCCGTAGGTTGTCCTAAGATCAGTGAGAGGGTTAAATGATTGTATCCACGGAAAGAACTTAGCAGGGCACCTGGCAGACCCAAAAGCGTTAGCGGGAGTCAGGCTTCTCCCTCCCAGGCCCTGGATTCCCTGAGCGTGATGGTCAGTCCAGGCTCATTATCAAATCCAAACGGGACAGTGGACTCAGTGCTTTTGCACTGAGAAGCCAGGGCCCGGGCTATGGGATGAAGGCCTTGACACTCCTGTAGCCGTGACACGAGCCGGCTGGATCGGGGTGAAGGTGTCACTCAGAGATTGGGCTTGACGTGCATCCTTGTAGGTGACGTTGCTGAGCGGAGCCCAGGCTCACCCGAGCCGGCATCTCCGCCTGCTCAGATCCAGGGCGAGGGGCAGAGCGCCTCCTGCCGGGGTCTTCGTCTTCTTTACGGGGAGCTGCTGGCGGCACTCTTAATTCGAGTTGGGTTGGGAGGGAGAGCGGCCCTCAGGCAGAGAGCGGCCTGGGACTGGTGCTGAGCCCCCCTCCATCGCACCCAGTTTCCCTGAAATGGAGAGTAATGGGGGCAGAGTGGGGAGGGCGCCTCACAGCCGCTCGTCGAGCCTTGCGCACCTGTCCCACACCTTCTAGGTGATGGGGGCCCTCGGGAGCCCGGGGGTGGAATTGGGGCAGAGTGTCGAGCCATGCTTGGATCAGCACCCGTGCACTCAGCACTTGGTACAGGGAAAACCCACAGCAGCAACCGCCAGAAAATCCTTTCTTCAGCATTTTCACAGAAATCCATAGAGCGATAAGTAAACCTTTGTGTGGATTTTGTGCTTGGATTTCACAGTGCGGTGCCCCAGAAAAAAGTGTGTGAGCGAACAGAAGACACTCAGCTGAATATTACCGGGCTGGGGGCTCAGTAGCAGACAGAATTTTAGGTCACGCAGACACCAGCTCCTTGTCTTTTATGGTTTCCTTCCATTTTTAATTGGCACCATAAACCTGGCAGCGAAGGAGGAGTCTGAGTTGGACAAGTAGCCGGGGCTGTTCCGACTTTCAGGATGCTGCCTTCTGGAAACTTCAGCCGAAGGTCCTGTAGAGGATGTCGGTGCCTCTTGCAGCCCCCAGTTCCCTGAAGTCATCGCCGGGGAAGTCCTCTTGGGTTGGTTCGCCAAGAAGTTAAACCAATGCGGTGCCAATTGGAAAGCCCAGTCGAGAGTCTGCGGCCGTTGTGATGAAACAGGAGGGCTGTCAGGAGGCCGGGTCAGGGCTGTGAGCTGAGGCGGGCTGGTCCCCAGGTCTGGGAAGAGTAGCTGGTCCACGTGCTTCTTCCAAACAGGCGCCCATGGAGCCCGGGGCTTCCTGTGCTCCGATGCTTTGAGGTTGGACGAGGCAGCCTCCTCCCCGTTGCTGTGGATCATGAAGACAGATAGATAATTTATTTATTTTTAATTTTTGTCTTTTTAGGACTGCACCTGCAGCATATGGAAGTTCCCAGGCTAGGGGTCGAATAAGAGCTACGCCACAGCCAACAGCCACGTGGGATCCGAGCTGGGTCTTCAACCTACACCGCAGCTCACGGCACTGCCAGATCCTTAACCCACTGAGTGAGGCCAGGAATAGAACCCACATCCTCGTGGATGCTAATCGGGTTTCTAACCCACTGAGCCACAGCGGAACTCCCAACTGTGGACTGTGAAGATCGAGCCTCTCAGGGAAGGCAGGGGCTTGAGGGGCCTTGGGGGACCCACATGGCGAAAAGCGACCCCCCCGCAGGGGGCCGGGGGCCTGGGGTCCCTCAGCTCTGATGGCTTCCTTTGGCTCAAACTTGGCTTTCCTTTGGAGAGATGCTTGATTTGCCCTTGATTTTAAAATCCTTCTGTTGTCACACCATTCTCTGCGGGCTCTGTATTACTTGGCAGCGAAGTCCCCTGGTTTGCAGTGCACTTCCCACCTGCTATGTCGGCCCCAAACAGCGCCCCCCCCGCCGCCCATGCAATTCTAGGTCTGTGGTTCCGCCTTCCGGCATTGATTCCTTCTCTTTGCACATCCACCATTCCCGCCTGCCTGTTGGAGTCCCGGAGATGCTTCTGATGCAGTGACCTTCAAGGGGTCGTGCACGGAGCCAGTGGTCCTGGGGTCACTGTCTCGGTCAGTCCTCCTGGCGAGGGCAGGAGGGGAGCGCCGCTACTGCCGTTTCACAGAACAGGCTGCTGAGACTTAGGAAAAGGCTCCCGCTCGGACGTGTTTTCATTGTAGAAGCTGTAGGCAGGGCACAGAGAAGTTTATAACAAGCCCTGGTTTGTTAAAAATGTAGCAGCTGCACAGTTTCGGGCCAGGCACTGGGCGCGCGGACTGGAGCAGGACAGCAGAAAGGGGGCCTGGAGCAGGATGAATCCACTTGTACTTGAGAGTCAAGGGTGGGGGAGCCCGGGGGTGATGAAAAGTGTCTAGAAAAACGTCGCTGTGGCCACTGCAGAGCTGCTGGCGCAGAGGCAGGTGGTAGGTGTAGGGCCGTGCTGTTCCCACTCATCTGCCCCTGAGTGGCCCAAGGTCTCGGCCGGCCGAGGGCCCTCCCGACGAAGCCCCACAGTGGCGCCTGCAGTCCTGCTTCAGGGGGCCGTCAGGCCTGCTCTCCCAGTGACACTGCTCTGATCTCAGCAGGACAGGCACACCCCGTGCCATCCGCAGCGTAAAAGACTGGGTCCTTCCCGCTGACCTTCAGTCTTTGGGGTCTTTCAGAGGCAGCTGTGTTTGAACGTGGGAGTTGAGAGGGTTTCCTGGAGGCGGAGGGGGACTGCCGGGTACATGGGCGTGAAGCGAGGACTCCGCTGCACGTGGATTGTTTTTCTTTTTATGGCTGCACCTGCGGTATATGGAAGGTCCAAGGCCAGGGACTGAATGGGAGCTGCAGCTGCCAGCCTGCACCACAGCCACAGCAACACCAGATCCAAGCCGCATCTGCGATCTACACTGTGGCTCATGGCAACGCCGGATCCTTAACCCACTGAGTGAGGCCGGAGATCGAACCCACATCCTCATGGATACTAGTCAGGTTCATAACCCAGTGAGCCACCGTGGGAACTCCTACACCCGGACTTTCATTCCACTGACTCCCCTCCAGAGCAGTGAGCAGGGCAGGCCCTCGGAAACCACAAGATGCTTCCACACGTCCCAGGGTCTTGGCCCTGGTATCGGTGAGACATGTGGCATTGCAAGGAATGATGGGCCCACTTTTATTTCACAGATTCTTTCTGAAAGGGTGAGATGGGAAATGAGCACTAGCAGCCCGGTGGCAGCACTAGGCGATTTTATCTGCGGTGACTTAGTCTCAGAGCAGGTGCCTTGTAGTGAGAGGAGTCACAGCATCAGCCTTTTATCGACCTCTCTATAGAAGCCAGCTCCTCAGTTCAGGAGCCTCAGCCTCTTGCAGCTCCATGAAGGAGCCCAGAGCGTGGCCAGGGTGACGCTGAGGCCACACTTGCCTGACTCTGCTTCCCCCACGTCACCGCAGCACTGGCCACTGCCCCCTCCCTGCCCTCTCCCCAGACTGATGCCTTTATCTGGGCATTCCCTTTTTTTTTTTTTTTTTTTGCTTTTTAGGACCACACTCATGGCACATGAAGGTTCCCAGGCTAAGGGTCTAATCGGAGCTGTAGCCGCTGGCCACAGCCACAGCAATGTGGGATCTAAGCCGTGTCTGGGACCTACACCACAGCTCACGGCAACGCCGGATCCTTAACCCACTGAGCGAGGCCAGGGATCAAACCCGCCACCTCATGGTTCCTAGTCAGATTCGATTCTGCTGTGCCACGACAGGAACTCCTATCTGGGCATTCTTGACCCTCCAAACCCATGTCCCCTGAAGGAATCAACTTATTTTATGCAGTGACTACATCATAGAGCCTCTGAGCCCTAAAATATAAATTATATGTGTATGTTTGTATGTGTGAAACTTCTAAGACAAATTTATGCTGCTTGCCTCTAGCTCTGGGTCTCATTCTCTCTGTTCACCGCTGGCTCCGACGGCGCCCCCATGGCCTATTCTTAGTCTTGCATTAATGTGCATTATTCATGGTTATCGAGTTGGATAACTGTGGTTGAGTGCCTTCTATTTTTATCATAATTAAAGGGTTTGGGGGAAATAAGTTTAGCTGTTACGTGCCCTCACATAGCCCTGTAGGTTGGGGCAAAATGCTGGCAGTTGGAATAAACGTGCCGTGGGCCCTGTCCGTGGTGCTGAAGGACACTCAGTGGACGTTTTTGGTTCACGGGTTCTCACGGCCCCCGGCAGAGCTGGAATAGAAAAGTCTGCACTTTTCCCAGCTCCGTCTGACACTCAGTCTCTTGCCAAGTCTAACGGCCCAGTCACAGGACCAAGGGCTTGGCCGAGGAGGCTGCGAGCGTTTGTGGGCGGGGAAAACGCTGGACCGCTGGACTGGGGGCAGGGGAGGCTGAATGTGTGGGCTCTAGATGCCAGCTGGCTGGACTCAGATCCCGGCCTGGCCATTGGCAGCTGTGTCACACTGGTCAGTCCCTCCATCTCTGCGACCCTGGCCTTCCTCCTGTGTAAACTGGCGACTGTCATTGTACTGGCCTCGGAGGGTTACCACAAGGATGAAATGAACCGATGAAAATATATGACGTATATTTGTAAAAAGTGTTTGTAAGTGTTAACTACCATTACACCAGCCTGGTTTTCCATTTTTTTCCACCAAATGACATCTTCTGGGTCCCCTGCTTCGGTGAGGCCTTGTCTTCAGGGCGGCCGACAGCTGAGAAATGTCAGTGTTCCCTGCCTCCCCGAGGAGCGCTTCTGGAGCTCCGGAGGCCTGGAGAGCATGCTTGGGAAGCGTGGTGCAGGCGGGCTGACGCAGAGGAAGAAGGCGTCTTTTCCTTTCTTTGGTTCATCTGCAGTAACTTGCGGAGCGTCTAATAGCAGCCCTGGTACTTATGGGTGCTGCTGTCACCCGGGACTCAGCCACAAACCGCTTAGCTTTGGGGTAGATACTGTGGTCCTCGTTTTACAGGCCGATTAGCCGTGTGACCAGGTGCAGGGTGGCCCAGACAGTGAGGGAGCTCACGTACTCTGACAGCAGAGCAGCGGTTCTCAAACGTGACCAAGCCCTGAAATCGCCTAGAGGGCTTGCTGAGCCAGCTGGCTGGGCCCCACCCGCAGACTGTCTGATCCAGGGGCCTGGGGCGAGGCCAGAGAATCTGCCTTTCTGACAAGGCTCAGGTGCTGCTGGCGCTGCTGGTCCTGGAGCCACAGTCGGAGACCACTCCCCAGCCCCCCGGCAGGGCCTGCTCCTCCGGGCAGGAGTGACAATGCTAACGCAGCACCTCTGACAGTGAAGCGACGTCTCCATCCCTGCTTGGGCATTAAGCCCTGATATTTAATCAGCCAAAAGGACAGGGGACATATCTGCTCTCTCTTTTCTCTGCATTTGGCTCAGTGAAGTAACCGTGCAAATCCTGGAGCCGAGATTCTGGCAAGTGGGCGGGTCATTTCCTGCCAGATGCTGCCCGCCCGCGGCTCCCGGTGAAACTGGCTGGGCCGTGTGTGTGCCCGGGGCCGGCAGACGGGTCAGAGCCTCGACTTGAATCAGGGCCGGGGTTTTGTGTCGCAGCTGCCGGCGTGACTGGGGGAAGGTCCTTTCCCCGAGCGCTGGTCATGGTCTGTAGAGGGGTTCACTTGCGTTATCCACAGTCAGCGTTTACAGGTGAAGAGTGGGGGTTCCTACTAGTTGACCCTAAATAACAGTACTCGCTGCTTCTAATTCCTCTGTACAGCATCTTCCAAGCCTCGTCTCAAGGCATCTTACCAACCTCTTTGAGCCAGAGGTACTGTTACTTCCTGGCGCCACCCTGTTATGTGACCAGGAGGCAAAGTCACTTGTTCTGTTTGGTTCGCAGGCAGCAGAGGCTACTCAGGAATCCAGACCCTCCGCTTCAGTCTTGTCTCTCCCTCC
This sequence comes from Catagonus wagneri, assembly GCA_004024745.2. NCBI lineage: Eukaryota > Metazoa > Chordata > Mammalia > Artiodactyla > Tayassuidae > Catagonus > Catagonus wagneri. The sequence goes on along the minus strand of PVHT020000230.1, from coordinate 30,603,936 downwards.
TTCCTTCCTTCCTCTTTCCTGTCCCTCCCGCCCTCCATTCTCTTTCTTTCTTTCTTCTTTAATACTTTACTGTGGATCCCAAGCTGCACGCATCCCCTTTAATAATCTCCCTGCGCCCGACCTTACTGATTTGGGGGCAGCCTCCAGTATTTTCCCCGCTCCTTTCATTGACTCACCTTAAGCACTCGGGAAATTGTTCTTAGTTCCCAGCAAAATATAAACAGCTGATGCTTGAGTACTATTCTGTAGTCTCCCTGTTACATCCACAGTCACTTTCTCATCTGGAAGCTGTGCGAACCTCTCTCTCACCAGTGATGAAACAGGCTCGGCGGGGCACCGTGGCTTTCCTGATGGGACATCCGTGGGCAGTTTCGGGCTCCTCCCTCTCTTCAAAACGTCGGCAGGCGGCTGAGCCCAAGTGGAGGCTTTGGGGGGGTCCTTGCAGGGCAGTGGTGGTGCTCTGTGATGTTGTATCTGAACGGGAAGTACCTGGGTCGGGTGGACTTCTTCTTGGAGACAGTTTTCCAGGGCTGGAACCCAGCTGATGAAGTGCCAGGACTTCGTGTTGACCCGAGAGTAGAAATTTCTCAAAAAAATGTGTATTTGCCATGCCAGCTGGGTTATCATAACCATATAAAATAAGATTCCAAGCCAGATGTAACCTTTTTAGAAGAGAAAATGTTCGCCTCTAAGGCGGCTTCTTGTCAGTTTCTTAGACTGTAAAGTGAGAGCAGCCCGCCCCCGGTAACACAGCAGAGGGAGCTGGCCCAGGACACCGGTTTTCCAAAACCCGTTTGCCAAGCTGTCCCTAACCTTGAGAAGCAGAAGCCTGCTCTGAGGTTTGTGGTGCTGACTTAGGGGCGGAGACAGACCCAGAGCGTTCTCCTGCCTTGACCCCGGCCAGTGATAGGAGCAAGGGAGCAGGACTGAAGCTGCAGTTTACTGGCTCTTGAGACCATCCGTCTTCTGTGGCAGCCGCGGTTCACTTCGTCCCGAGGGATGTCATGCCCCCAAGGCCAGCTGTGAAGTGGGACGGTGTCCCAATGTGTCCCCCGCTCTTCCCCCTCCCATCACGCATTAACTGCAGATCAGACGGGCGTCCTCCAGCCTAGCTCTGGACACCGCCGTGGAACCACTGGACACTTGGAAACACTCGACGGAGGCCGTGATTGTTCCCACTTTACAGACAGTGAAACCGAGTCTCTGAGATTTAGTAACTTGTCCAGAGTGGCCCCCTTTCCTCTGAGCTGGCATTCAGCTGCCAAGTCCCTGAAGCCCTGCTCCCAGGCTGCCTTGCCGGGGACGCGCCCTCTAGGTGCTTCCACTCACATTAACTTAACTCTTTAGTCTCCTGGACTAGACCCCGTCTGGACCGGAGCCTAAGAGCCAGACACCACTTCGTGGCAGACCAGAGTGTTCTGTGAGCACAGGCGTCCTGCCTGCACTGTTAAACTAAGAGGTGACGGCGGGAGCGGGCATCTCGTGTGACTGTCGTCCCGGGCAGCCTGTGTGTGTAGTGCACGTGGGCATGGTGTCAGTTCTTGGCCAGGGGGACCTGCTGTGGTGTGATTCCATCTCTTCCTCTGTCATCGGGTAGAGGCCTTTACTTCCCAAGCTCTCCTCACCCTTCTGGCCGTGACAGGAGTGACACACGGCCTTCCGGGATGGCTGCCTTTGAGGCCGCATGGCCAGAGCTGTCTGTCTGTCTTTCTCCAGTAGCATAAAGACTTAGAATGTTGAGGCCATAGAAGGCATTTTTTTTTTGTCTTTTTCCTTTATCTAGGGCCGCACCCGCGGCATACGGAGGTTCCCAGGCTAGGGGTCTAACAGAAGCTGTAGCTGCCAGCCGACACCACAGCCACAGCAACACGGGATCCGAGCCGCGTCTGCGACCTACACCACAGCTCACGGCAACGCCGGATCCTTAACCCACTGAGCAAGGCCAGGGATCGAACCCGCAACCTCATGGTTCCTAGTCGGATTCGTTAACCACTGAGCCACGACGGGAATCCCATAGAAGGCATTTTGAATAAATTTTAAAAACATATGTGGGTGTATCAGTTATAGACATGCTCTTAATTGAGAGGTTAAGAACTAAAAACGTATGTGTGATGTGTCTGAGAAACCAAGAGCCACCTCGAGGGCTGATTTGGAGGACAAAATAAGAAAATGGCTGGACACATCCAGCACGCAGTGTCTTCTAACCAATACTTAAGAGGTTCATCAGTTTGCTTGTTCAGCGGACGGCCCACGGCCTCGTTTCGTAGACGGACAAGCCCAGGAGGAGGCACTGACTTGCTCAGTGTCCCACGGAAAACTGATGGGGGCGGGGAGCCGGGATGAAGGTCTCGACGGAGTCCTTTGATCTGAGTCCGGCGGTGTGGGATTCTGGAGCTGGCTCGGAGCTGAGGGACCCTGATTTCCCCTGTTTCTGAGGTGCCCCCAGTCCATCCTGGGAGGGTGAGGAGATGAGCGGGTCCCCACAGCTGCTCCGTGGGTGCGCCTGTCGCGTGCTTCTGTGTGATTCGCTGGAGTGGAGTTGGCCCGGCTGAAGAAGTGTGACACCTGGTTTTACGTCCCAGGGGTGTGTGGCGGTGTCTGGGGGCGTTTTGGGATGTCACACCTGTGGAGCGTGCTGCTGCCATCTGGGGGTGCTCCCGGACACCCTGCACCCCCGCCCCCGCACAGAGAATCATCCAGCCCCGTGCTGGTGGGGCCCAGGTCCAGACCCCGCTCCAGCCCAGCGCCGCGCTCGACATGTGTGACAGCGGCCTGGAGGGAGTGAGCCGCGGGGCGAGTTGGAGGAGGGCGGGCCGGGCGCCTCAGGCCTGCTGTCAGGTGCGTGCCGGCCGCCTGGGGTCCTGAGAAGACGTGGCCCTTGATGCGGCGGATCTTGAGCGAAGCCTGAGAATCTGCGTTTTGTGCCCCCTCCCAGGGGGCGCCCAGGTCGCAGGTCTGGGCCGCCGGCATCCCGAGAGCCGCCTCCTGTGCCGTCCTCGCCCCCCTCTAATTGCGGTTCTCTCTCGTCCTAGGGTTCCCTGGGCCCCCCAGGTCCCCCCGGCAGAGACGGCAGCAAAGGCATGCGGGTAAGTCTCCCCCTCCCGCAGCAGCAGCCCGGGGCCTCGGTCAGACCCCCGCCCGGCCCGCGAGGGGGTGGCCTTGCCAGGGTGGGGCCTGAGCTGGCGCTCCTTGGGCCCAGCATCTTCCCAGGTCCCTGGACGCCAGTCTGGTCGTCAGAACAAACCCCAGCAGCAGCTGTGGCCCCCGGGCGTCGCCGGAGGGCTCCTGGGTGCTGTTTTCTCACTCAGCTGAGGGGCAGTTTTTCAGGGAGGTCTTGTTCTGAGGTCTCCACGTGGAAGGAAGTCGAGATCCACGCAGAGGCCTCAGCTCCCAAGCACCCAGTTCGTAGCTGCGGGAGCCGGGCGGGACCCCAGTAGCGTCGTGCAGCCCGCACGGCCAGCGGCTCCCTGACTCCACCTCGGCACCCCCTGCCTCTGAGCACGGCCCAGGGCCCCAGGCACGAGGTGCTCTCGGCTCAGGCGGTCAGTCGGACCCAGGGCAGAGGGAGCCGCTTCTCCACCGAGAGCCCAAGCGGGCATCGGTTCTGGGGCCTTAGCTGTGCTCCCTGAGCCACTTTCAGCCACGTCTGCACCGGCCTCGGAGGGGGCCGTGAGCTGTGAGCTCCCCGTAAGCCCGCAGTGCTCCGGGACAGGGGGCCTGCAGGGAGACAGGACGGGGGGTGGGGGGCGGAGAGGGGTTCTCTGACCTCCAGACCCCTCCTGCATGAAGACGGCCTCACGGTCACCCGGACACCGTGCTTTCCCCACTCTTCCGTCTGAACTCAGTTTTGCGGACCAGCAGCTGCTGCAGGACCGGGTTGGGGCTGAGGTGATGATCAGCTTCTAGAAAGTCTCTGAGGGGAGCCTGGGCCTCTGCTCACCGGCGGTTCCATCGTTCCCCTGATGGGTTCTGAGTTCCGGGAAGGGCTGCCCGGTGTGCCCGGGCCAGTGTCCCCTGGGTTGTGACCCTGTGCTGCTCTGTGTGCAGGGAGAGCCGGGAGAGCCGGGGCTGCCTGGTGAGGTGGGCGTGCGGGTAAGTGTTGCTTTGAGCCCTTTGCTCTGTTCCTCCTGGTGCGCAGGTCTCAGCGCGGAGCCGGTCTCCTGCACCGCAGCCTCGTAGGTGGAGAGATGTGCACGTGTGCGTGTCTGCACGTCCATGATGTCAGGAAGTGAATCATACCGTACCTTCCATTTGCCTTTTTATTTTATTTATTTACTTTTGCTTTTCTAGGGCTGCGCCCGAGGCATATGGAGGTTCCCAGGCCAGGGGTCTAATAGGAGCTGTAGCCGCCGGCCTTCGCCACAGCCACAGCAACGCAGGATCCGAGCCGCGTCTGCAACCTACACCACAGCTCACGGCAACGCCGGATCCTTAACCCACTGAGCAAGGCCAGGGATTGAACCTGCAACGTTATAGTTCCTAGTCGGATTCGTTTCCACTGCACCATGAAGGGAACTCCTCCATTTAACCTTTTTAATTTAAGAATCATCTTTCCATGTCAGTACAGGTAGAACCATGCATTCTCTTAATCAGTGCATATTGTTTCATGACATGGATGCACTGTAATTTATACAGCCTTTCCTGTATTTGTGGCCCTCAAGGTTATTTCTTATTTCCTTTGTTTTTATGCAAGCATACATGTGTGTGCGTGTGTGCACTCCTCCTTGTGTGCTATGTCTTTATCTCAGTGGGGTAGGTGATAAAAATTGCCTCCCTGTGGCTGAGGAAAAGCACATTTTAATTTTAATAGATTTTAACGGCTGCTGCCAATGCAGTTACCTGAAAACCATGGCCGTCACTGGTCCAGGCAGCAGAGGGGCTTCTGTCAGCACCTGTCCAGGCTGCCCCAGCCCCGTGGCCAAGTGTGTGACAAGCCACAGGAGTCAGTCATGTGGACAGGGGCCGTGCGGGGACTCCTGGCCGGATCCCGGCTCGGCCACAGGCCGGGGGCACCGGGACGCAAAATTGCTGCCCCGGCCTCGTGGTAGCTCAGGGACGCCATGGGCCCCGGCTCCAGCAGCCAGGGGATGGCGTGAGGTCTTCCTGCGGGGGGCGCTGGAGGTGGAGGGGTCTCTTGAGGAGACCTCGGGAGGGTGGCCTGGCGGCCCGTGGCGGGTGAGAAGCCGCCGTCAGCTCCCTGAGCACGCGTGCTGGCGGGGTGTCGCCTCTGTTCCCGCCTTTCCTTTCCGTCCCCCAACCCTCCCCCGTGAACACTTCCGCAGGGGTCCCAAGGACCGCCGGGACAGCCGGGACTTCCCGGCCCCGCCGGGGCTCCCGTGATAAAGGCGCCGTCCCCGGGGAGGGTGGGACCCAGGCTTTCCGACAGGTCCCCTTCCTGCGTCTGCGCACCGAGGACCACTGCCTCCCCCGCCAGTGGCAGGGAAGCAGCCGTGTCTCTTCTTAGACCAGGGTGTTGTGGTCTTAGAGGGAGTCTTGGGAACACGTTTAAATGCCACGTAACAAAGCAGCAGGGTTGTGGGTGGAACCTAGGAGTCTGCATTTCTACCCAGCAGCCCAGATACTTCTGACGCTTGACCTGAGAAGCCTTTTTTGCCCACCTGTCCAGTCTGCCGCGCGGCTGCGGGGAGCAGTTTTGATTAAATCCCGGCCCCCAGGACCGTGCCAGGCACATGGGAAGTTCGGTGGGCTGTTCCACGACCAAGTGCCATGAACGAGGCCGTGAACGCACGGAGGCAGTGTATCGGGGACAAAGTGGCTTCCTGGGCCTCTCACCCTGTTCCTTCCTGCTTCTCACTAAGAACGCGTGGAGATTATCTCCACGTGGAAGAAGCAGCGGACAAGGTCATTTTCAAGCGAGGCAGCTTGCATCGCCTCGGGGGCATTTAAGACCTCTGCTCTCTGAGTTTCTGGCCACCATGTTTGGATGGAATTCAGATGGGACGTATGTCCAGCTCCCCCCGCGGGCCTCGGGGGTCCTCGGACCGCCTCCCCTCTGGGACAGCGTCCCGTGGCTCTGGCCGCGCACTTCTCCAGGCACCAAAGATGTTTGTGTTGTTCCTGAAATCCGCCAGCGGGCCAGGCAGTCCCCAGCCCCGCACCGTCTTCCTCATGAGGAAGAGGAAGGGAGGGGACGGGGACACAAGGACCTCGCCTCGCACCAAGGACGTGTCCAGGCCTTGCCGGCAGGGCGGCCCCGGCCCCCAGCTTTCCTGCCCGGGGAGAAGCCGGGCTTCCACGGCAGGGGTGCCGCGGACCCCGCACACCTGAGCAGACAGGTGCCTTCCGACCTTCTGCATTTCCACCCGGGGCAGAGGCTTCAGGCAGAACCATGTGACTCTGGCAAAGCAAGGGCTTGATGCGGCCATTCAGCAGTCACTTGGTCGTTCAGCAAGTGGTTATGAACACCAGCGGCAGCCGCTCCTCCAGACCCGGGGAGGGGGGCACACAGTGTTGAAGGGAGGGGGGTCTACCCTTCTGGGGCTCACCTGCTGCTTGGGGGGGGCAGCAGAAATGTGTCACACGGGCAGCGTGCTGTGGGGACAGAGAAGCCCAGCAGGAGGGAGGCGGTGGGCGGCGGGCGGGGCAGGGACGCCCTTCGGAGCCTGCGGCCAGAGAAGCCCACACCTTGCCTGACGTTTCTGTCACGTCTGCTCCCAGAGGGGAGGGATGCTTGGCGTGGGTGCTGGGCCCTGCCTTGAGGATGCTGGGGTGGGTGCAGGGCCCGGCAGTGGCCCTGTCCCTGCAGCGGAGTGGGGGTGGGGGGATATGGCTGAAAGGGCCCAGAGCCTCAGGTTCAAGGCTGGAGCTGCCCCCTCTAGTCCACCATCAGAGAAAACCACAGGCTCCGGGTGGCAGTGGGAACTGACGCCGTGGCCACGTTCTTGTGCTTGGCCCGGCGAGCTCAGGGACCGGGGGGTTGGCGGGAGGACCTGGGTCATTCAGGCCAGGGACCAGTCCCCGGAGCTGACCTTGCACCCCAGGCAGGGGCCCAGCTCACTGCCCAGGCCCAAGGGAGGCGCCCAGGCCGTGGTGCAGGGGAGACTTCGCCGGAGGCGGGTCCTCACCGCCGTCCTGTCCACGGGCCCCACACGCAGAGCGCGAGAGGCTGGTCTGGGCTGCTGGTGACTCACCTTCCCCCTCCTGCAGGGTCTCCAGGGAGAGCGAGGAGAAAGGGGAGCCCGAGGAGAAAAGGTAATTACAACCCTGATTCAGTCCCTGCAGCTTTCCTTAGATGTGTGTGCGTGTGTGTGCGTGTGTGTGTGCGTGCGTGTGTGTGCGTGCGTGTGTGCATGTGTGACGGGCGAGGGCCGTGCTGACTGGGCAGTTTCCCACCCTGAGTATAAGCCCTGGCCCGTGAAGGCTGTGGGCTCGGTGCCTGCAGGGGTTGCGGTCCCCTTGCAAAGACAGAGTTTGGGGGTTTTGGGGCCAGGGAGGTTTTTCAGGAGCCCTGGGTTGAGACTCAGAAAGTTCTGGCTGCTGCTCCAGGCTCACAGCTCCCCTGGCAAGCTGCCCAAGTTCCCTGCCCCTCAGTTACCCTGACTCTGAGTGGAGGGAGGGTTCCTGGTAACACCTGCGGCCTTGGTGGCCCACATTTAGCCTCGCCGGCCAAGTGCTGTGACCTGCCCTAAGCTGAGACTCAGGTTGGCATGGAGATGATGTGATTGAGGAGGCTCAGGCTGGCCATCCCTTCATAGGGATGCCGGCGGGTCACAGGTAGTCCTCGGAGCAGATCCTCCCGAAGTGCTACGGCCATGGAATGCTGGGGTCTGGGGGGGTGGGGGGGCGTCCCCCGACAGCAGCGAGCCTGAGTCTCAGGAATCTCCCCCAGGCCCATCCGGTCACTGGGCTCCTTCAGATCCAGAGCGGGCACCTGGTTCTCCTGGGCTGACTCACATTCCAGACTCTTCTCCAATGTCCACCCTCTTCCATCTTCCTAGAGCATGTGTTTCTCCAGCTTTAGAGGGAATTTCTAAATTATTAAGGCACATAATTTAACTTCAGTGTATTTGGAAAACAGTGAAAAGACAGCCTCCAGTCCCAGCATCCTGCTACAGCGCAGGGACGGCTTCGGCGCGTTTTCCGCAGGGCCGCTCTCGCCGGCACAGTCACCCGTGACTCACCCCATTCTGCGTCCGTCTTGTTCGCGTTCCCGCGCGTAGCATCTTCCCCGGGCTGCTGTAGACTCTTGTGATGTCTTAAATGGCCACGCAGCGTTCCGTGGTGTGAGTAGACAATGATGTATGCCGCGTTATTGATCACTTAGGGTTATTTCCAGCTGCTCGTAATGAAGAATACTGCACTGCTTTATTCATGTCCTTTTCAAGTTTAGGGTGGTGTCCTCAGGCCGCACCCCCAGCAGGGGGGTTCTGGTCAAAGAAAGGGAACGCATGGGTGGCTCTGGAGGCCTGTGGCCATGTAGCTTCTCAGGAGGCTCCCTGGAAGGAGGGGGGCGCAGGATCTAGAATGACAGTGCCCCCCAATGCAGGCTCCAAAGCGCGGTTACCGTTTGTTTGGATGTTACATGTTAATCACGGTAGCTTAAGAAGCAAAATCTCTTACACCGTGCTCATCAGGATTTGGGTCTCTCGGTTCTTTTGAGAGAGGTCACGTGCTTCCGTGTTTGGTTACAGGCAGAGCCCCTCGCCGTGGCCCTCTGCTCCCCCCCTTACAAGGCGGGGACTGGAACGTGATACTTGGAATAACGGAGCAGGGACGCGGCACTGTGGGTAAGGTGGCCTCCTAGGCGCTCTGGCTGCAGCAGTGCAACGCTGAGCGCGGGAGGCCGGGGAGGCGGGTTCCCAGGGTCTCCGCGGAGGCTGACGGAGCTGTCCTCATGGGCCTGTGGGCCAGCTCGGCTCGTACCAGAGCCCCCGCTTCGCATCTGCAGATGGAAATGTTCTCCTCTTCCCCGAAGCTTGTTGGGGGCTTGGATAAAAAGAACAGGAACAAAATGTCCAGCACAGAACCGGCGTAGCCACAAACATTTGTTTCTTTTCGGCCCTGTGTTTCAGGGGAAATTCCGTCTGTACACTCAGGAATTCCCAGGCAGCTGGCCTGCGTTTGAATCCTCGTTCTGGGGCGTGCAAACCGTGTGACCTTTGGAGGGTTTATTTAACTCCTTGGTCTCAAGTGTCCTCAAAGCTGAGAGTAACTACTGCCTAAGGCTGTGGTGAACGTCAAATGAGTAGATACTTGCAAACTGCTTCCAACAGTGCCAGGCAACATATGCCGTGTTTATGGAGCATGGGGGACAGAGACAGAGAGAAAAGAGATAAGGGGCGGGGGAGTTCCCATCGTGGCTCAGCGGTTACCAGAGTAGTAGCCATGAGGTTGTGGGTTCGATCCCTGGCCTTGCTCAGTGGGTTAAGGACCTGACGTTGCCGTGAGCTGTGGTGTGGGTCGCAGACTCAGCTTAGATCCCCCGATGCTGTAGCTGTGGTGTAGCCTGGGAACCTCCTAGCCTGGGAACCTCCATATGCCATGGGTGCAGCCATAAAAAAAGACACACACACAAAAAAAAGATAAGTGGGGGAGCATAGCCTGGGCCCTGCGAGCTTAGCTTCGGGTGTGATCTCGCTTGCTGACTCTGGGGTGCACTGGTTTTCCCATCTGTCAAACCAGAAACTTGGCTGTGTGATCTCTGCCTGGCTGTGTGATCTCTTGGGCTCCTTTCCAGTTCTTATATCTGATGGGGACTTAAAACAGTTTGTTTTCTTGTGAACCTCTCGGATTGCTTAAATCAGCAAGAAGGCAGTTTCCGCCTCCCCTTGAGACAGGTGCATCCGCTGCCCGGCCTCGCCAGACGCGGAGCTGGGCCCGAGGGGGCAGAGCCCACCCGTCAGCCAGGCCGGCTCCAACGGGGCCTTCGGGTGGGGTGGGCAGCCTTGCTTTAGGCATTTTCCAGAAGACGCCTCAGAGACACAGGGCGGCGTGGAGGCTCTGCAGGCACAAGGACCTGCTGTGATGGACGGGCAGCGAGGCCCAAATGGTTGTCCAGGGGCTGTCGGGCTCCTTAGCCCCAAAGAGAGGAGTCGGCTCACGAGGGTCAAAGGCGGGACATGGCAGCCCCAGTTCTGTCTGGAAAGCCATGCTCCCGGGTTGGGGAGGGTGCGGCAGTCCTGCTGCGGAGGCCCCAGGGAGGATGTTTCGGGGGCCTCCCCGGCTCGGGGAGAGGGCAGCCCAGGCTCTGGTAGCCCAGGCAAAACGGGCTTTGGCATCAGAAGGGCCGGGGCCCCGCCCTGGCTCTGCCCCTGTCAACTCTAGAACCTTCCACCGGTTTCCAGCCTCTCTGATCCCTGTGTCCTTATCTAACATTTAGGGGTCATGCTGCTGTCTCAGGAGGTGGCTCTGCGGGTCTAACGAAGGTAGTTGTAAAAGCAGACACAGGACCGTCACCCGGTAGGGATTCCCAGATGTTTAACAAAAGGGAGTGGGGGGTTGAAGGGACCTGGCCGTGGCGCAGCCCCCTGACTCCGGCCCCCGGCTGTGCCTCATGATGAGTCATCAGGAAGACCGTGGCCTTGAGTCTCTGGAAGGGCTGCCCACCAGGTTCTAGTGTTACGAGTGTTGGTTGATTGCCCTCCGGGTGCTGGGCACACAGAGGTGCGTTCACTTGCTCATTTGCTTAAACCCTTTATGGAGCAAGTGTCCTGCAGAAGAAACACCACACGCTCCTCTCACCTTAAATGTGCACGCGGACACCAGATTTCAGGATCCTCCAGACTGCGGCCTAGATGGCAGGGGCTGAGGGCTTTTTGCACCTTAAGTGGGGTGTGCTCGCCCCCTGCTGTCAGAGATTGAGAACAGCAGCAAGTGGACCTGGTCCACGCCCCCCCACCGCCGTGGCCTTCCTCACAGGCCCCCAGGATGGAGACGGTGCTACCGCCTCCTCCTCCTTTGAGCTGTGTGGCCCAGCCTGGCGCCAAGGCTCTGAGACTCGGTTTCCTTTCCTGAAAGCGGGGACAGTCTCACAGGACTGATGTGAGTTTTAAACAAGATAGTGCGCGTCCAGCCCCTGGCACCCAGACGCTGCTGCTGCAGACACGGATTGATTCTGCCCGGTTTGCACATAGAGGTGGTGCTTCATATTTGCAGGTTCAACCAATCATTGAACAAAACTGTTTGGAAAAATAATCTAGAAAGTTCCCAAAAGCACCTCTTGAGTTTACCATGTGCCAGAAACTATTTACAAAGCGTTTACGTTGTATTAGGTATTGCAGGACATCTAGAGATGCTTTAAAGTATATGGAGGATGTGCTCGGTTATACGTAAATACTGCACTATTTTACAAAAAGGACTTGAGCATCCGTGGGTTTGGGTGTCCGTGGGGTCCTGGAACGAATCCCGCGTCGATACAGAGGACTGACTGTGCACATAGTTCCCGGTCAATTAAGGGAAGTGAAAACCACAGGAGAGCTTAGAATTCTTTTAATACAGTCCCTTTTTTCTTTTCTTGTTTTTCATCATTTCAACCCAATGAGGAAGTCGAATCCCAGAGCCAGGCAGGCTCCCCTGGGGCAGCCCACGTGGACAGAACCTGGATTGGGACGCCCAGCTCACACCCCGTGTCTCCCAGGACACCCCCCTCTCTGGCCCCCACCGCCCCCTCCCCCGCCCCGCACTTGTGCTCAGCCAGCGTTTAGCACCGAGCCGCCGCGGGCCAGGTGCTGCTCTAAGCACTTTCTTCAGCCGGTGAGATAAACGTCATCCGTGTCGTAGCAGAGAAACCGAGTCACAGAGGCTGCAAGGGAAACTGTCCAGGCTCACTCAGCTCGAGAGCCAGGCTTCCAGTCCCAGCTGTGAGGGTGGCCCAGCTCCGTGTCCTCCCAGCCCCAGGGCCCCCGCTGCCACTCAGTCTGTGCCAGGAACCGAGCTGGCCTCCAGCTGGCCATCCTGTCCTCATTTGTGTTTGTGTGGTCAGTGCAGTGGTTACAAAACCCAACAGCGGCCAGACAAGACCAAGTGTCGCTCACGGCTTCGATGGGGCGTGTGCTCGCTCTAGTTCACATGCAGACCCAATTCTCCCCTGTGGCTTCCGCCCACATCCTGTCCCGTGGCAGTTAGAGACCCAGCTCTCCCCACGGCCGTCTTCCGTCCTCCTGCTCTGGTCACGGCCCTGTCTCCATCGCTGTCTATCTCTTTGTCTCCGTCTCCGTTACCCCTCGCTCACCTGGAAGCGTAGTGGGTGTTCACACATACCTACTGGGTGGATGAATGAATGGCGGGTAAAAGTGTGCCCTCCGTTTTGCGAACCGCGTTACAAGCCCCTTGCTCTTGGACCCCTCTGGAGACCCATGCACGAGATGAGGCGTCTGTGCGGCTCAGAGAGGCTGCACAGTCTTCCTGGGCCACAGCTTTGGGAGAAGAGCAGCAGAGCAGGAAACATCGTTTCCCTGGCCTTTAACTTAGGCTCCTGGGCGCCCAGTGCGTGTGAACTCTGGGCTGTGTGTGTGCCTCTGGCCCTGGTGTGTCCGACGCGCCTGTGCGCAGTGGGGCTTGACGGGCACTTTGCCTGCCCTTCCTTTTCATGACGGTGACCACGGGAACGTCCCTCTGTTCTTCACCTCTTTCCCTTCCTCCGTTTGCCAGGGGGAGCGAGGCCTGGATGGACTCCCCGGAAAGCGTGGGGACACCGGAGAGCAGGTAGGTGGCCACGCTCCTGAGGGCGAGGCTTTGTGGGCGCACAGAACAGGGCGGGCAGGGGCGGGGCTGGCACGGGGCTCCGGGAGGCTCAGCCACCAGCCCCCCGCTTACGGTCACACGTGGACGGCTCCGCGCCAGGGTGAAGGGCTCCCGGAGAGCAGCCCGCTCTAATTCCGTTCTAACCTCAGAGTACGACACGGGAGCACTGACGCAAGGCCACGGACGACGAGCACAGGTTCAGAGTGACATGTTCATTGCAGTCCTGTCCCCGAGAGTGAAAGACCCCAAAGAGCCCAGTGCTCGTCAGTAAGGAACATTGAATGAATCAGGGTGTGTGGACACAGGGATCCTAAGAAGCTGTGGAAATTAATGCAACACCTAAGGTACTGATAGGATGATCTGGGAGATAGATTATTAAGTGGAAAATAAAGGAAAAATGCATCTGTGACTTAGGTAGACATGGACCATCTCTGGACAGACAGCCCAGAAACTTCCTCTCTTGGTGGCCTCGGAAGAGAACCCCCAGTGGCTGATGGGTGGGCCAGGAAGGAAGGTTTTTTTGTTTGTTTGTTTTTAGGGCTGCACCCGCGGCATATGGAAGTTCCCAGGCTAGGGGTCGAATGGGAGCTGTAGCTGCCGGCCTACACCACAGCCACAGCAACACAGGATCTGAGCCGTGTCTGGAACCTACACCACAGCTCACCGCAAGGCCGGATCCACCCCTGACTGAGAGAGGCCAGGGATCGAACCCACATCCTCACGGACCCTAGTTGGGTTCATTAACCACTGAGCCACAAAGGGAACTCCCAGGAAGGGAGCTTTTATGCACTTAAATTTTGAGCCGTGTCAATGTATTTTGCAAAAAATAACTAAATTTAAATATTTAAATGGTTAAAACTTAAACCTGAAATTGTACAATTAATAAGTATATGAATTGTACACAGTTACAATTATATAAATTGTAATTATATAAATATATAAATTATATCTACTTTAAGACAGGAAAATGCTTGTATAATTTGACACATCTATATATCAGCCAATTCATATAATTATATTATTAGTTTATAGGTGGAAAAATTAAATACATAATTTAGTTGTATTTGATACATGAATTCATTATGAGTGCATTAATTTCAACGTACTATATGAATATCAATTAAATGTATAGTTGAGCCCAGCACCTGAAATACCTTAGTTTATATTTATTGTTACTTCTCAGGTTAGAATCATACACTTTTCCGACTCGCCCCCCCTTTCTTTAACGCTACGTGGTGAACACATAACCATTTTCTTAAATACTCACCAAGGGCCTGACTCCTGTGACCTTTGAGTATTCTGTGATGGAGCTGTGCCAGCATTTGCTGCTTTTTATTCCTGGAAAGCCCTCGTTGTGTGCTGCCCTGTGCCAGGCCTGACGTTGTCACTAGAAAGACCCACGTGGTGACGGTCAAGAAAGAAAAAGCCCCTCCCAGGGAGAGTGGCTGCGAACCAGCAAAGCTGCCACTAGACGAAACCCCGCTGGTGTGAGAGCAGAGGCCAGGGGTTTGCAGACGCGGAGCCGGGGAGGGGCTGCTCCTCCGTGGGCCGTATCGGTTCCGTCCTCATCTTAGGAGTGAGGACGCCTGGACATCTTTAAGTGCATTTCTCATTGCGCCTTTGGGATGAAGGCCTACGGAAATCGCTCACCCATGGGGTGAACCCTGATTGGCCCCCTGCCTTCCAGGGCCTTCCTCGTTCCTACGGGTGGGGTGGCTCCTGGGCCCCTCCTTACTTCCTGCTCCTGTGCGAGCTTTCCACGCCCGGACTCCGTGGAGCCGGCACGGGAGTCTTCCTCGAGGGAGCATTGACGGGGAGCGGGCCAGGCTTGGCATCTGCTGGGCCAGCTCCCCGGGACCTGGGTTTCTCTGCCTCATTACTGAGCCCTGATCCAGAGTCTAGGCGGCCCTTTCCCGCCTTCTTCAGCCCTGGACACGTGGCCAGTCCCCAGCTCGTGGCAGTCCACACAATCCGGACGTCGTGTCTCGGGGGACCTGTGCCTCCTGGGAAGAGGCAGGACGGAGTCGGAAGAGCGTTGTCCTCAGCCCCTTCCTCCTGCGTGCTTGCCCCTTCCTTCCGCGCTCAGAGCGCCTAACCTTCCACCTTCTTTCCTCCAGGGAAGAGCCGGCCCTGCCGGCCTGCCAGGGCCCCCGGGAGAGAAGGTAAGCTAGGCCCTGGGGGGAGACAGCCCTGAGGAGCAGGCTGAACAAATCAGGGCCGGGGGTGGGGGTGCGGGGAGAGGGGGCTAGGCTGGAATTTAGAACAAAGTGCAGACGGAGTGTTGCTGGCCTTGGATGTTAGAACTCGGCCTACCAGAAATTTCTGGCTATTGTATTTCCACATCTTTTCTACTTTAAGAAGTAAAAATTCACTTCAGAAACAAACAAAAAATCCCAATTATATAATATCCAGACATATTAAAATATCGTGTTACTTATATGGCTTTGGGGACTAGGCAGAGTATGAACAAATAGAAAAAAAAATAACTTACCAACTCCTTTTCCTCTTTCTCCTGGACTCCTTCCCTTTACTCTGCAGCATTTTTTTTTTTTTTAACCAGAACTATAATCTTGAAAATGTGCCAGTTATTTCATTAACAAAGTATCGTCCTACTGGTCATCGGTTTCTAGAACAGTTTCCCCACAAGGCTTAGCTCGGTGCACTTGCTGCTTAGGGCCTCTGTACCTCAAATGAAGGACCTGCGTGTAAAAAGTCTTGGCAGATTCTGAAGTGCTGGGAAAATGTATGTAATGATGATAACTTCTGTAGATGTTCAAGGTCGCAGAGGGAAACGAAGAAGGCACGCTGTGTGCTGGATAGCCACGCGAGGCTGGTAGATGAGCTGGGTCTGAGTACAAAAGATTGCCTTCCAGAGGCTTAGACAGACCATTAGGGAAGACGGACACTGGACCTGGGGTTGGAGAACAGCTGGGGAGGGGCAGGAGCCGGAGGAATCCGGCAAAAGCAAGGCAGGCGAGCCCAGAGGCGCCTCGCTGCTGCTCCGCGTCGCCGTGGAGGTCGGGGGAAGGTCGCTGCCGGGCTCAGACTGGTCCCCAGCGCAAGCCAAAACTAGAGGAAAAGGGAAGGCTGCTCTCCCGCTCTGCAGAAGGAGGTCGGGCGGGTGTTATAAATAAATAAATAGACCTACAGGCGAAAAAGCCTCCTTTTAGGAGCGGTGACGGAGAATGCTGATGTCTTCCAAACTTTCTCACTTGGGCTTCAGTTCTAGCTGAGTTAATTATTCTCCGAATATTTTTAGAGTTGAGACTTCCATTGTTACGTGATCCTGGTGGCAGGGTTTTAATGTATCCTCGCAGCTCCTTGACAGGAGATGTTAAATCCTAAAATAAGTAGTTTATTTCAAGTCACTAAGAGGGAAGGGTCCTTAAAGTCTGGATCTGAGTGGTGGCTCTTTCCCACTACAGCCCGTGTGTATGTGTGTGTGTGTGTGTGTGTGTGTGTACGTGTGTGTGTGTGTGCGTGTGTGTCATAAATGCCAGCCTTCCACCTCATTTATAGAGCTGTGTGGCCCCTCCTGATTGGGAAGCGGCTGAGTTATCGTCACTTGTTATAATGAATGCAGCGAAGTAGGAAGACAAGAGTCAAGGGTCGTGGGCATGATTTGGGGTGTCCACTGGAAGAGCTGAGAAACCAGTGGTTCTCAGGTTGTGTAATGCCTTTTAACTTAGTCTGAAAGGACGCCACTGGGGCACGTCTTAGACGCTTTAGTGTCTCAGAAAGTCACTGGAACCACAGAGCTCATCTTTTAAGCCCCCCTCAATTTACAGGTGGGAGAGCAGAGGCCCAGAGAAGTCGGGTGTCTTGCTCGGACTCCCCAGTGGCTAGAGACCAAGGCGTATGGCTCTAGCCGCCCGTAAGGCGAGGCAGCAGCCCCCAGGGTCGGGATGATCTGCTTTGCTGTGACAAGAGTGTTGGTGGGAGTTCCCGTTGTGGCTCAGTGGGTTAAGAACCAGACATAGTGTCCATGAGGATGCAGGTTCTATCCCTGGCCTCGCTCAGTAGGTTGAGGATTCGATGTTGCCACGAACTGCAGTGTAGGTCGCAGACATGGGCCGGATCTGGCGCTGCTGTGGCCGTGGTAGAGGCCAGCAGCTGCAGCTCCGATGTGACCCCTAGCCCAGGATTTTCCGTATGCCGGTGTGGCCCTAAAAAGAGGAAAAGAACAAGAGTGCCAGCGGATTAACCTCATGGCTGTACTGCTCGTCTCCTGCTGTGTAAAGTGAGTGTAAAACGGTTTCACGCGGCCTCTGAGGGCCAGGCGTCTAGGAGCAGCACAGCTGGGCTGCTGTGGCTCAGGGTCTTCCACGAGCTGTCACCAGGGTGGAGTCATGTCTCTGAAGAATCCACTTCCGTGAGCTCAGGGTGCTTGGAGGACTTGGTCCCTGGGCCTCTCCTCCGGGTGGCTGGCAGAAGTGGCAGCTGCTCCCCCAGAGTGTGCGGTGAGTCGGCTGAGGCTGGGGGTCTGGAGGGGGATCCACGCCGTGTCTGTAACCTCGTCCTGGAAGCCGCACCCATCACTTCTGCTGTGAGCTCCTGGCCACGTAGACCGGCGGTGGTTCAGAGCAGAAGGCAGGACCCAGGCTCTGAACACCAGGCGGCAGGGGCCGTCTTGGAGGCTGGCTGCCCCGATGGGTAAAATAGGTCTTTACAAAAATGTGATACCCAGAGAGTAGAAGTAACATGATGCAAGGGTAGGCTCTTGGTCCTATTAACTTACCAGCTCTTTGACCTTGGACCTGTCTGGGCTTCAGTTTCCTCGTCTCTAAGATAGGACGGTATCTCAGGGGAAAAGATTTAATCCATGTCAAGTCCTTAGAACCAGGCATAGAAAAAGCATCCAATACCTATTAGCTTTATATACATAAATTACTATGGGTGGACTATAGGATCTTAGTTTTCCTTATTAATGATCTAAGACGTCAAGACATTTGATCTCACAGTTTGTAAAATTACTTATGCCAGCGATAAAACGTGTTGATTGATTTCAAAACTATCACTGAAATTCACTTTTCATGGTGCAATAACAATGATGGTGAGACAACAAGAATAAATATGATAATGGGCACTGTGAAAATAAAAGGAGAAAGATGCAGTGATAAAGCTCTGAAGAGTCATTATTCAGCCACATATAATTTCTCTTTTTATCTTTCTCATTTGTATGTAGGTATATACGTTTTATATATTATATGTTTTTATATGTTTAAGATAGCTACGCCCAAATATTGCAGTAGAGTTAGGAATATTACGGCATAGTTAAGACTTACCATATAGTTACAGTATATTTTGGAGACTACACCAAAATATTACAGTGTAATTCAGAATATTACGGTATATATTGTTCATTCAGTGTTTTAGTGATACTAACAGCAGTATTACCAAAATATTAATAGGTTTGTGGGACTATAGGGAAAAGATACTGGGTTCTGCGTGCGTGGGGCTGGCCGCATGTACGTGTCATGGAAGTGTCTAGAGAGGCTAGAAAATGATTTAAAAAGGCAGTGTGTGAGCGTGTGCGTGCACACGCGTGTGTATATGGGCGAAGCGGCTGTGAAGAGGAAAAGCTGGAATGGAAACATTCTTCTGAGGCAGGACTGGGTTATTGGATGTGAGAGACAGAAAGTCGGGTACTTCGAGAAGAACTGACACTTTGTACCTGCCACTCAGCTTTGCTGTGGGGCTAAACCTGCTCCAAGAAATAAAGTCCCCTGTTGTGGCTCAGAGGTAACAAACCCAACTGGTATCCGTGACAACATGGGTTCAGTCCCTGGCCTTGCTCAGTGGGTTAAGAATCCAGTGTTACCACGAGCTGGGGTGTCATCTATGGTGCAGGCTGGCAGCTGTAGCTCCGATTTGACCCCTAGCCAGGGAACCTCCATATGCCACAGGTGTGGCCCTAAAAAAAAAAAAGTTAAAGTCTTTTTAAAAAGTCATTGTGAATTGAGATTTTAGAAAAACACCCGAGGCTATGTAAAGAGGCGTGACTTTTCCAAGTCTTAGGCAGCAGTGCGAACACCAGAACTGGGACCGCAGCAGCTCTGGTACCCGAGAAAACTGGCCCTGTCCATAGAACAGGACCTCAGCGCAGGGTGACAGGCGTGCCTCGAGTCCTTCGTTCTTACTCCTGGGCCTTCGGAGTTAATAGATGCTTGTTTGTTTATCCGGCTTTGCCAGCTTATTCACCAGCAGGTTTTGAACGCTTCCCACGCTGCCCGAGCCAGCCTCCAGGGCACATGCAAAGTCGCATCTCCTAGTCATATGTAGGGACATTGGCTCCAAGCAGTGTCCTTGTTTTCATCTCCAGGGCACTAGAGAAATAACAGGGAAGATTTTTCTGTTCCACGGGCGACAGGTAGGGCCTGTGTAGAACCAGGGTGTAGCCCACATTCTGGAAAATCTGACCTTACAGCGGTCAGAGCCTGGCTGGCCTGGTGGGAAGCGAGAAGGGGACAAGAAAGCGGAACTTCTGTAGAGCGTGGCCTGTTGAAAATGGATGGGGACCAACACAGCACTTGTGTCAGTTACTTAGTGGGTGAACGCTTCCTGATCGCTGACCAAGTGCTGAACCCTGGGCCTGGCGCAGAGCACGCACCGTAGGTGTGGTCACTGCTCTTGCCGTGCCCAACGCGGTGCCCGGTGGGGCAGGTGCTCGCCGTGCCCCACGCGGTGCCCGGTGGGGCAGGTGCTCGCCGTGCCCCACGCGGTGCCCGGTGGGGCAGGTGCTCGCCGTGCCCCACGCGGTGCCCGGTGGGGCAGGTGCTCGCCGTGCCCCACGCGGTGCCCGGTGGGGCAGGTGCTCGCCGTGCCCGACGCGGTGCCTGCTGGGGCAGGTGCTCATGGATGGTGGACCGAGGGCTGCCCCTGAGCAGAAAAGTGTCGTGAAAAGCACCAGCCACACCAGGCACCAGGTGGGAGGTGCGCAGGAGCAAAAACAAGGCTTCTAACCATCTTGATGCGGAGCTAAGAATTAGACACAGCAGTGTACAGGAAGGCAGTGAGGCCAGGCAGGAGGGCGTGTGTGATGGAGCACAGAGGAGGAGCTGGTCCTGAGAACTCGCCTTGATGAGCAAGGGCCTCCAGGGGGTGGAGAACAGCAGGAGAAGGTGGTCAGAAGTACACTCCGTTAGTGTGAGAATGTCTAGGTCCATTCATGTTGCTGCAAATGGCATTGTTTCATTCTTTTTATGGCTGAGTAATATTCCATTGTGTATATATGTACCACATCTTCTTTATCCATTCATCTGTCGGTGGACATTTCGGTTGCTTCCATGTCCTGGCTGTTGTAAATAGAGCTTCTGAAACACTAGGGTGCATATATCTTTTTGATCTAAAAAGTGTATTTACAAAACAGAAAGAGACTCACAGACACAGAAAGCAAACTTATGGTTACCTGGGAGGAGAGAGGGGGGTAGAAATAAACTAGGAGTTTGGGATTAACATATACACGCTACTGTGTATAAAATAAGCGGACAGCAAGGGCCTTCTGTACAGCACAGGGAACTATACTAAATATCTTGTAATAACCTATAAGGGAAAATAATCTGGAAAAGAATTACATATGTACACACATATACCTACGTATACACACAGTTAAGTGTATATGTTTGTATAACTGAATCACTGTGCTCCCAGCGTTATCGATTAACTGCTGCGACAAAAAGTACGCTCCGTTGACACGTTGGTCATTTCTCCACAGGGTGCCGTGGGGCCTGCAGGACCCCCGGGTGTCCCGGGCTCTGTGGTGAGTGGTGCGTCACCAGGGGCTGGGATCGCGACTCGAATACTCAGGATTGTGTGGGCGGGAGAGTTGCCGCCTCTGGGAATGGGGGGCGGGGTGGGGCTGACACAAGCGGGTCCCAGCGCTGTCACGGCGGGCGGGATCAGAAGAGTCAGGAACGGCGGCGCCTGGCCTCCCGCGCGAGCCCCTGCGGCGCGGAGAGCGTGACTGTCGAGAGAACGCCGCCGCCTTCGCTGACGTCTGGTTTGTCCCTCAGGTGCAGAGAGAGGGCCCGAAGGGCGAGCAGGTGAGAGGCATGTGGGTCCTGTCGTGGTGGGGCTCTGGGGGGGCAGCAGAAATAGGCCGCCGGCGTGGGGGTGACACTGCCTGCTGAGCTCAGAGGGAGCCTTTCAGGGCCGGGTCAAGTTGACTCTCAGCCAGGAACGCGCGTCTCCACTGCGTATCTCTGAGTCAGCAAAGGGTCCCCATCGTATGGAGGGGGAATCGTGGCTAATTCTTGTTTGGCTTGTGTTTCCAGGGAGCCCCAGGACCACGAGGCCACCAGGGCCCACCTGGGCCACCAGGCGCTCCGGTAAGCCTCCTTCCCCAGCCCGGGTCTGCTCTGACACCCGCAGACGTGGGAGATAATAGCCACGCTAATGCTGAGCCCCGCGTTGTGTCAGACGCTCACCCCATCACCCCGAGCGACGGGGACTGGTGTCAGCACCCAGCACAGGGGGAAACCAGGCCTCGCAGGGGGCCCTGGGCACGGACCACGCAGTTAGCAAGGACCAGGCAGCCCGCCTCCGGAGCCCCCGTCACGTCCCACACAGGCCGGGATCGGGGCCTCGGTCTTCAGTCTGCTGCTGTAGTTTCCTTTCAGATAAAAGGGAACGAGAACACGGGACACCGATGCTGGCTGAGCCGCTTCCGCGCACGTTTGCTTTTCCCACGTTTCTGTTTAACGGTGACCGCGCCGTCGTTTAGATCGCTTCAGCCCGTGGTTTCTCCCTGTGTTAGGGATTTAGTGACGTGTACGTAGCTGTTAGGAAGAGGCCATTCAGAGGGGCTCCGGCCGTTTCCGCTAAGAGGTCAGAGACAGAGGATGCGTATCCACAAGGATGCGGTCAGTTCCACGGCCCAGTGGCTACGCCGCGCTCGCCCTGGTAACGCGTGGCCGCTGCTTTCAAGTTCCTGTATCTTGTCGAAGGAAATAAGGCCAGTCGTATTTTGATATGTCCATAAATTAGGTTTTTATTAAGCTGTCAAGGCCCATTCCTCGTTAGGATAAATGTGTATGTTTTTGCGGGGGTAAAACTAGAAGAAACTTAGAAGACGTCTAATTCCAGTCTAATTAGAACAATTTCATATCAGAAAGTTCAGGTCAGAGAAGCCAGCAGATACAGAGTGAGGAGTGAGGGGACCAGACTTTAATTAGGTCACTGTGATGCCTTCCTGTGCCAATTTTCCGTGCTTCGTGGAAGTTGATCTGTCTTAGACAACTTCATTTATTTACGCAGAGTGTCATTTCGTATCACAGGGGGCAGAGAGTCAGATAACCCCAGCTGGTCCTTGCCAAGGCAGCAAGATACAGGGGCATAGGCACCAGGCTGGGAGCTAAAGATGCTTGGGTTCCAGACACCTGTTTTGTGTGAACATGGTGTGTGCGCCTCTTGTGTGCACTAATGCAAAGCGTTCGATCCTTCCTGTACTCATCTTTAAAGTGTGAGTGATGGCACCTACAGCTTGGTTGTTAAACACACTTAATTAGATCAGGTATTTTGTGTTATGGATTGGAGGGAATAGGGTATTTTTTCTCTGCTGACCTCCCAGACTCCTCGTAGGAAGGAGATGGTACTTTCCCATCCAGTGAGAGGGAAGAGCATATCCTGCGGTGTTTCCTCTGTATTTACCGCGGTCTGTCTTTTTGCCCCCGTTTCCTCTTCCTAAAGGGTCTGATGGGTCCAGAAGGCAAGAGTGGACCTCCGGGGTTGCAAGGCCTCCGAGTAAGTAAGCTGTCTTTCCTTTCCAGCTCCCCAACTCAACCCCTGCCCCACCCCCATTTTAGCAGCTCGAACGGAAGAGATGATACTTTTCTCATGAGCTTAGAATGAAATACTGGAAGCAGATTGAAGGGTTCGACTAGGTTCATCAGCGGTGGTTGAGGATGGGCTGTGTGTTCAGCCTGGAGCTGAATCCCAGGTTATTTTGTGCAGATGAGTCTGTTGTTTGCCATGAGTCATGAATATAGACACTCACACCCCTGTGTGATCAGAGCCCCAGCAGAAGGAAGCCCAGGGCTGAGAGAACACAGACAAGGAGCAGTGACCCAACCTGGGGGCAGCCAGGGCTTCCCGGAAGAGCTGATGCTTGAGCTAAGTCCTGAGGAGAGAGTAAGAAAAAATAGCAGTGAAAGAAGAGTGGTCTGCCAGTAGGCTATTAGCTCCTCTAATCTAAACATCCATATTATTTTTGAATATCATAATTTCTTTTTTCTCTGTCTTTTTAGGGCCACACCCGCAGCATATGGAGGTTCCCAGCCCAGGGGTCGAATCAGAGCTGCAGCTGCCGGCCTACACCACAGCCACAGCTACATCAGCTCTGAGCCACGTCTGCAACCTGCAACACAGCTCACGGCAACACGGGATCCTTTACCCACTGAACGAGGCCAGGGATCGAACCTACATCCTCATGGGTCGGGTTCGTTTCCACTGAGCCACGACAGAAACTCCATGAATATCATAATTTCTTTTTTTTTTTTTTTTTGCCTTTTTGTCGTTTTAGGGCCGCACTCGCGGCATGTGGAGCTTCCCGGGCTAGGGGTCTAATCGGAGCTGTAGCCACTGGCCTATACCGCAGCCACAGCAACTCTGGATCTGAGCCTCGTCTGCGACCTACACCACAGCTCACGGCAACGCCGGATCCTTAACCCACTGAGCAAGGCCAGGGATCGAACCCTCATCCTCATGGATACTAGTCGGATTCGTTTCCACTGCTCCACAATGGGAACTGTCTATAAGATTTTTTTTTTTAATCTATGTCTTTATTTAATTGGCTCTTATTAAGGAGGGGAGGGGACGTCTCTTACCTGGAGCTTGCTTGTCGAGACCCACGCTGCACTGGCCGTGACTTCCTGGCACCCCAAAGGTGCTAATGTATTCTCCAGGGACGGCTGCTATTCTGCCCAGAAACACCTCTCACCCCTAAGAGTAGTACCAGCCACCTGTGCATTGGCTGCTGGGCCTGGTCCGACCCTAACGCCGGCTGGGGCCTTGGGGTTGTGACACGTGCACCGAGATGGGGGATTTGAGGAGTGAGACAAAGGGACGCAAGAAGCAATGTGGGTGGAGAGGAGGGGAGGGAGGGCCGGGCTGGGGCTGGTATTTATCAGTCCCTCCAGCTAAGTGCCCGTCCTCACAGTCCAGGGAAGGGCCTGCACCCCCTTTCCAGGCTCTGGAAACAAAACCGTAATACCTTCATCCCACCTAAATCTCTGAGGACTCTCCCTCGAGCATTCATTTGTGTTCATGATTTCCCGGACTGTCTCATACATTTGCGGCTGCAGTCGTTCACCGCAGGATTTTGGGGTGCAGAAGTGGCGTGGCCCAGGTTTCAATCTACAGGCATCCGCCCGGCCGCTGTGTTGAGGGGGAGGAGACCGATGAGGAGGTGATGGCAGCGATCAAGGTGAAAGGTGGTGGTCCAGACCGGGGTGGGGGCTGGGAGGAGCACTGGTCCTGGACCAGATGCTCTGCCAGGCAGCGACGTGCCCGAGGCAGACAGAGCCCTTGGCCCGAAAGACCCCGTGTCTTACAGAGGAGAGCGTGCCGAGAGTCACGGGGCGGGTGATGAGAGAGCAGCCCTGCTCTGGTCCTGCGTCCTCTAGTGCACAGAGGGTGATGACCCAGTGGGTCGCTGAGGACCCCCTGCCCCCCGTGTCCTTGATCTGAGTGGAGCCCTTCCATCCCAGCGGTGTTGCTCGTCCGCGGCTTTACTGCAGACACCCAGAGCACAGACAAATGGCAACGTTGGCACGGGCTCGGAAGCCACCTCCTGTTCAGCTGGTCTCTGGCTGAGTCAGGAAGACCCGAGACAGAGTGATGATTTACTCACAACATGATCCCTTTCCCTCGCTCGCGGTGACCTGCCGTTTCCTCCCCATCCGCTTCGACTGAAACATCACCCTGAAGAGCTCTTTATGGTCAGTGCGCACACTCGGGCTGTGACACAGGAGGAGACAAGACAGTGACGAGCTGCGGGGATCGGGGAGCTGAGACACGGGGACTGAAATGCGGGCTGGAGAGGGAGATGCCTTTATTTTAGAGATTAGCCAGAGGCAGACAGCGTAATCCCTGGCAAGGCGAATGCATTCATTTTGGACAAAGCTGGTATTTTGCCACAATGATGTGATGAAAGGGGAGGGTCAGGAGCCAGGCACCCTCTCCCCATCCCCGTCCTGATCCCACATCCCCACCCCATCCTGGTCCTGCGTCCCCATCCCCATCCTGGTCCTGCATCCCCATCCTGCATCCCCATCCTGGTCCTGCATCCCCAT
>PVHT020000230.1:30564916-30577944 GCA_004024745.2 Catagonus wagneri | reverse complement strand
CCATCCTGCATCCCCATCCTGGTCCTGCATCCCCATCCTGCATCCCCATCCTGGTCCTGCATCCCCATACTGTATCCCCATCCCCATCCTGGTCCTGCATCCCCATCCCCATCCCGCATCGCCATCCCATATCCCCATCCCGCAGAGCCCTGGAAGGTGCAGGACCCCTGCAGGGGAATGTCAGGCAATCACAGCCCAGCTGGGTTCCCTGCCTTAGATGGAGGTAGAGAAGCTACTCAAGCTGTTTCCGAGGTTCTGTTTTCCTCCTGCGTGTCTGAGCCAGGCCCTGGGGAGCCCTGTCTCTTAGCTAGAGTGGGCAGTGCTGCAGCCGCATCTGAACCCAGAACTTTCCGATGTCGAGCCAGCCTGCCTCAGGCCGTGGAGGCACTTGGATACTGAAAAGCGTCCGTGAGGTTGATTTTTCCAAAAAAAAAAAATTTATCTTGTGCCTTAATTGTCCACCCGAAAATAGACATCCTGTCACTCTCACACCAGCCTATTTTAATTTTCTGTAGAGGACTTACCTGGTATTTTCATTATTTGAGAACTTGTTTAGTTTTGTTTTCTCCACTAAAATATAAGTCTGTGAGGACGTTATTTTTATATTTGCAGCACCTAAAGGAGTGCCCCACGTTTGTAAAACGTATTTGTATATATATTAAAATACTATCTATAAGGGCATAAACATGCGTAAATGCATAATGGCGTTAACAAGTCTGCGGTCCCACAGCGGTGCTGCTTTCCGGGCGGCTGGTACAGTCGGGTGGTGTGGGCGGAGCAGGACCCAGGACTGGGCCTCTGGGCTCCTGGGTCCTGATCTTTGACAGAGAATGCCCCACTCTTTTTTTTAACCTTTTAACCACCTTTACCCATTTCATTCACCTACCTCTGCCCTTCCGACAACAACTACCAGCCTGTTCTCTACATCTACGAGATCAGGTTTTTTAGGTGTCACGTTGTAAATGAGGTTGTATGGTATTTGTCTGATGTATTTCACTTAGCATAAGACTCTCAAGGTTCACCCGTGTTGTTGCTAGTGGCAAGATTTTCTTTCTTTCTTTTTCTTTTTTCCTTTTTTCTTTTTTTTTTTTTTGTCATTTTAGGGCCGTACCCTAGGCATATGGAAGTTCCCAGCCCAGGGGTGGAATTGGAGCTACAGCTGCTGGTCTACACCACAGCCACAGCAATGCCAGATCCAAGCCACATCTGCGACCTACACCACAGCTCAAGGCCACTCCGGATCCTTTAAACTACTGAACAAGGGCAGGGACCGAACCTGCACCCTCATGGATACTAGTTGGGTTCTTAACCTGCTGAGCCACAGCGGGAACGCCAAGATTTCCTTACTTTTATTCCCTTGTATGTATGCCGTTTTTTCTCTATTCATCGTTGCTTCCGTGAACTAGGTGGCGCCCATGTCTTGAGCAATGCTGGAGTGAGCATGGGGGTGTGTTTGTCTTTTCAAGACAGTGTTTTCATTTCCTTTGGACAAGTACTCAGGATGGAGTGATGCTGGACCATGTGGCAGCTGTCGTTGTCGTTGTTGTTGTTCCTTTTTTTTTTTGAGGAACTTCCACACTGTTTCCCACCATGGCTGCACGGCTGCCCCAGTTTCCATTCCCGCCAACAGTGCACCGGGCTCCCTTTTCTCCCCATCCTCCCCAACACCCGGTATTCCTTGTCTTCTTGGTAAGAGCTATTCTAAGGCGTGTAGGTGACATCTCGTCTGGTTTTGGTTTGCAGTCCGCTGCTCATTAGGGATGCTGAGAACCTTTTTGTGGACTGCTGGTCATCTGTATGTGTAGAATGCCCAATTTTAAAGAAAAAAACACTTGGTTTCTTCCGTGCCCGGACTTTGCCTTTGCCTTTGTCTTGCTGTGTGGTCCTAGTCTCAGCCCACGTAGCCTACTTACCTTCTTTCCTCTCTGGACAAAAGGGAGGGGGAGGAGTTCCCGCTGTGGTGCAGTGGGTTAAGAATCCAACTGCAGCAGTTTGGG
The DNA here is from genome assembly GCA_004024745.2 of Catagonus wagneri. Lineage (NCBI taxonomy): Eukaryota > Metazoa > Chordata > Mammalia > Artiodactyla > Tayassuidae > Catagonus > Catagonus wagneri. The sequence continues at coordinate 30,575,947 of PVHT020000230.1, read as the reverse complement.
TCACTGTGGAGGTGCTGGTTCGGTCCTCAGCCAGGGAAATGGGTTAAATATCCTGCGTTGCTACAGGTAAAGCTCAGATTTCAGTCTCTGGCCTGGGAACGTCCTTATGGTGCAGGTTCGGCCATTGGACCAAAAAAAAATTCTCTTTGCTTAAGAGAATTCCATGTTGTCAGGCATTTAAACTTCCCATAAAATTTGGAGTTCCTGTTGTGGCTCATTGGTTAACAACCCTGACTAGTATCCAGAGGACACAGGTTTGATTCCTGGCCCTGCTCAGTGGGTTAAGGATCCAGCATTGCTATGAGCTGTGGTGTAAGTTGCAGATGTGGCTCAGATCCTGCATGGCTGTGGCTGTGGTGTAGGCTGGCAGCTACAGCTCCGATTCAGCCTAGGAACCTCCGTATGCCGCAGGGGCAGCCCTAAAAAGACAAAAGATAATACAAATAAAATAAAATAAAGACTGTAGAATTTGGACCATCTGAACTACAGAGTCATCATAGACAGAATCATCATAGTGGGTGGAACCTCAGATTGACAGCAATTTAATGTCCGGTGAGAAATTAAATGATCTACCTGCTCGAGGTCACATAGGGCTCTGTCACTGCCATTCCCACAAGCTGGGGACAATCCCTTCGGTTCCTTTGATGGTTTTCTCAGTACCTTCTGGTTTTTCTCCTCTCTTACCAAGAGACGAGAACTGGAGAAGCGATCCGACCCAATGCTGTGCTCTTCTTACTAAAACTAGAGTGCCCCTGAAGGTCTCAAGTTGTGCCTGGTTGCGTCAGCTGCTTTAACAACACGCTTTAAAAACAGACTCTATCTCTACATGCGTAGAAGTAACATGAGCTATAGGAAGGAGATTACAGTGGTTGATTGGTCATTGCATAGCAGGCACTTCGGGGTTTTTTTCATTTCTTTTTTTGCACGCATGTTTCTCACTTGATTCTCACAAGGATCCTACAAGGCATGGCCCTTTTAATCTCATCCTGCAAATGAGGAAACAGAGACTTGAAGGTATAAAGCAAATCACCCCATGCCACACAGATTATAAATGGCAAGGCAGGGATTGCAACTCAGCTCATCCTGGCTCCAGACCTTTCATGTTTTTTTGCTTTCGGATGGGGTGTGTGTATGTGTGTGTGTGTCCACGTGCATAACCCGAGTTCTAACCTGGACAGTAGCAGCCGTTTCATTGGAAGCCTTGAGGGGACCAGGGAGCCCTTAGCAACTGACAGTGCCTGTTCTATAGATGCCTTGAACACCTGTCACTTTAATCTCAGGCTGTCACCCCTGAGCCTGGGGTCTTATATTGCTGAAAGCGATCAGACCCATCAGCTCTGACTTCTGGTAGATTTGAGAGAGAGAGAAACATGGGCAGTCTTTTGTCAGTGGCAACCTGGGTTGAATTTGTTTTTCTTTTCAATTTTTAAAGCCTTTGTTCTTGCCTTGCCCTAATCTACCAGATGGCAACAGCATCACTTGGATTACAGGCTACCGCTTGATTCAAATCGTGGCGTGGAGCCAGGTTAATTTAAGGACACTCGAGGTTTTCCCTGAGCACCTGGTCTCAGCTCTAACCAGTAGAAAATAATTGTGTTTGACATTTGGAGGCATGGAGAACAGGAACTGAGCAAAAGGACCATACGGCACAGATTAGAACCACTTGCACAAGCGATCCTTTCATCTGACAATGGCCCCTCGCGTGGCGGTGTTACCTCGTCCTGGCAGGACAGGAACGACTGTTTGGTTTATAGGCTGCACTGTTCTCCTCGGGCAGGCAGGCAGCCTTGGAAATATTGGTCTTGTTCAGCATCCTGGCATCCAGAATGGCTTGAAAAATCTGCCCTCCTGATAAATTACAAACATTTATCCAGACCTTGTGCTTGGTAGCAGTTTAAAAGAGAAGAAAAGAAAAAAATGACAAGAAACAGGCTTATTGGTAGTAAGAACAGTTCTTTATTGCTGCAGAACTTGTGCTGGTCAGCACTTCTCAAGTCCCCACACGTAAGAGGAATCCAGAATGCAGAGGGTACCTAGCTGCCGCTACCGTCTTTAGACCTATGGCCTCCATCAGTACCATCACCGTCACCGCCAGCAACGTTACCACCACCACCATCGCCTCCACCATCATCACCTCCACCATCACCACCATCTCCACTACCACCACCATCATCCTCCTTACTGTCACCACCACCACCATCATAACCTCTACCATCACCTCCACCACCACCGCCATCACCACCCCACTATCATCCATCACTTCCACCATCATCACCACCATCACCTTCACTGTCTTCATCTCCACTGCCACCACCACCATCATCCTCACCATCACCTCCATCATCACCGTCATCATCACATCTACCACCACCATCACCATCCCCACCATCGTCCATCACCTCCAGCACCATCACCACCATCATCACCTCCACCGTCATCATCTCCACTACCACCACCATTATCATCCATCACTTCCACAACCACCACCATTATCACCATCCCCACTATCATCCATCACTTCCGCCATCACTGCCACCATCATCATCACCTCCACTATCACTGCTGTCATCATTACTACTAAGCATTTCTTAACAGCAGATCCAGTGCTAAGCACTTTCAGGCATTATCTCATTAATCTCCATGGCACTGCTGGGAGGTAGTAGCTTTAAAACCAGATCTGCTTGACATGTGGTCTGTCACTCCAGGGACTCCAAGGAGCCAGCAATCTGCTGTCACCATTTCTTCCTCATTGGAGTCACCGTCATCTTCTTTCCCCTTCACATGACCATTTGTCACATTTGTGTGATGCTTTGGTTTCTGGTTGTTGTTTTGTTTTGTTTTTATTTTCCTATTTTCGGGCCACACCCATAGCATATGGAAGTTCCCAGGCTAGGGGTCGAATTGGAGCTGCAGCTGCCAGCCTACACCACAGCCCCAGCCATGCCAGATCCAAGCCGCATCTGCAGCCTACACTGCAGCTCATGGCAATACCAGATCCTTAACCCACTGAGTGGGACCAGGGATCGAACCCACATCCTCATGGATAGTCGGGTTCATTACCACTGAGCCATAACAGGAACTCCCTGTATGATGCTTTGTTATGCTTTATAACTCACTTCCTTACTTATTGAATTATTTTCTCTACTACTATCTTTTTGGATAATTACAGTGAGTATGATTTTCCATACCAGGACACTAAGACTCAGCAAGTTCAATGGCTTGCCCTTCCTTGTCTGCCTTAGAACGAGAAACCTCTTTTTTTTTTTGATATTGTAGCGGAAATGGGTTTGAAAAAGAGTGTAGAGAATTCCTTTGATTGCGGTGAGTGACCAGGTCCTGCTTGGTAACTTTATGTTGCATCCCTGGTGATTCTGACTCATGAACTCTTGAGGGCCTCCAGAGAATCAATCTCAAATATGTATCTCCCCATTTTGCTTGTTTCACCTAATCGCTGGGGCTTCATGGAAGAGGTGGCACTGGACCGGGACAGGATTTTGACAAGTCGACATGTCAGTGAGGGAGTTCCCGTCATGACTTGGTGGTAACGAACCTGACCAGTATCCTTGAGGACACAGGTTCAATCTCTGGCCTCACTCAATGGATTAAGGATCCGGTGTAGCCATGAGGCTGTGGTGTAGATCACAGACACGGCTTGGATCTGGTGTTGCCGTGGCTGCGGTGTAGGCCGACAGGTGCAGCTCCTATTCAACCCCTAGACAAAAACAAAACAAAACAAACAAACAAATGGAAAAAAAGAATGAGATGGCAGCGTGGGTGCTACAGACAGGTGGCAGTGTGGGCCAAGCCTCAGAGGCCAGGAGAGTTTAGGGGTCTCTGGGGCCAAGCTAAGCAGCTGTCGCTTAGGGATGGGAGCCTGGACGCCAGACTGAAAGGCGTGTCAGAGTCACATGGTCTGTCAATTTCCCAATAAAACAGCTCAGATGTTCTGTCTTTTAGCCAAGGAGGTGGTGAGTAACTTGGACAGAGCTCCTTCACCCCGTGAGAGAATAACCTGCCAGTACAGGTTGTTCCAGGGACGTCTGCAGGGGAGGGCAGGGCCTGTGAGCAGGGTCGGCACCGCCGGCTGTGGCTGCAGGAAGGAGGAGGAAAGCTCGGCGAGGCCTGGGGGCAGCTCCGGGCACTGCGGGTGGAGAAGGTGGGAGCGCAGGTGCTGGAGCCGGCCAGGCGCCTTGCCGTGATGGTTCTCTGGAGGCCCCCTCTCTGGAGGGCCCACGATCGACGTGCCTTTCTGCGGGGGGGGGCTGCCTTGCGACCCTGCTGTGGTCGCCGATTTCTCCCTCTGGCCTCTTGAAACCATCTTGCTTTTTCCCTTCTTGCTGAAAACCGCACAGCCTGGTGTCGGCTTCTCTGGGTACACGGCGTTGCATTTCTCTCGTTCCCACCGCGTCTCCCTGACCTGCCCGGGGTTCTCCTTTTTCAGGTCCCTTTTATTGACTTCCCCGGCGTCCGAGCACCTCCCGACTCCCGCCCGCCACACATTTCATTCCCGACCTAGGCGATCATCTCCTGGGAATTAGTGGTGACATTGGTGGTGTCATTACATAAGATCCCCAGCCTCCAGGGAGCCAGGAGCTGCTGGGGCGTCAGGTTCCCTCAGACAGCGATGGGTCGTCCGGAAGAGGGAAGCTGGGGCTGCAGCTGACGTCCAGGTGGCATTTTTTTTTTTTTTTTGCCTTATCTAGGGCCGCACCTGCGGCATATGGAGGTTCCCAAGCTAAGGGTCTAACAGGAGCTGTAGCCGCCGGCTTTCGCCACAGCCACGGCAACGCGGGATCTGAGCCGTGTCTGCAACCTACACCACAGCTCACAGCCACGCTGGATCCTTAACCCACTGAGCAAGGCCAGGGATTGAACCCACAACCTCATGGTTCCTAGTCGGATTCGTTAACCACTGAGCCACCACGGGAACTCCCAGGCGGCATTTTAATTAGTAATTCTTCTCAGTCACAGCCCAGGCCGTCCCATCCCCCCTTCTGCCCTCTGATACTTGCTCATCAACCATTGTACATCCTAGCCCTGCATTTCACCCTCTCCTCTAAACTTTGCTGACCGGGGTTCTGCATGCTGCTGACCACGCGCCAGGCCATTCCAGTGACCTGGAAGGGAAGCGGTTTATCCATCTTGTAAATTTCCGGAGGCTCCGGGGCGTGGGCGTCTGTTCTGTTGGGAAATGGAAGATGTCTGGTTCCATTCCCTGAGGACGGGGAGCTGATGCCTCTCGGCCCTCCAGGGACCAGCCCCCGATGTCTGCGCGCATCAGGGCGGGTGAGATGGGCGCCGACAGGTGCCGCCAAGGCCTGGCTCCCTTCTGAAGGTAGCCGCGACCACACTGTGAATTTAACCTGACAGGTGTCAAGAAACTCATTCTAACCTAGCCGTGATTTCACCTTCCGGGCTGTGGGGCTCTCAGCTCAGCCGATGCGGATCCAGGGGCTTCTGAATCAGACCCACCCACTCTCTCTGCAGGTCCCAAAATGGCCAGCTGGTGTCTGTCCTTCCTAACGTCACTTCTCTCCACGCCCCACTGCTGTCCCCTGTCCTGGCTCAGACCACATCGGTCCCAGAGGGACAAGCTGTGCATCCAGCCCACGAATGTCTACAGAGTTTCCACCAGGCGTGGGGCCTACTTTCGGGAGACGAGCTCCCCGGTGGGCAGACGGGCCGTGATGTATCTGGTGGTGACAGAACAAAAGAAGATAGAGCAGGGCAGGGTGGGGCGGGAGGCAGGGTGCTGTCTCAGGCTGGTCAGAGAAGGTGTTCGGGCGGGGGCGGGGTGTTTGGCAGAGACCAGATGGAACTGAGAGATAGAGCCATGCAGATTCCTGGGAACGAGCATTCCAGGCAGGAGGAAAAGCCAGCAGGGACGTGTTTGTTCTGTTCCCGGTGGAAAGAAGGCTGGAGGCCCTTCACCTTGGCTCTGAGTGAGCTGGTTCGGATCACAGTGTTGAGCAGAGGAGATGCAGCCTGGCTGATGTTTTAAGAATGTCATTCTTCGGAGTTCCTGTTGTGGCTCAGTGGTAATGAATCTGATTGGTATCCATGAGGACGCAGGTTCGATTCCTGGCCTTACTCAGTGGGTTGAGGATCCGGTGTTGCCATGAGCTGTGGTGTAGGTCACAGATGCAGCTTGGATCTGGCATTGCTGTGGCTGTGGCTGTCCCATAGGCCAGCAGCTGTTGCTCTGATTCGACCCCTCACCTGGGAACCTCCATCTGCCTCGGGTGCATTGGGGCGGCTGCTGCAGTGGTCGGAGGGGGGCCCTGGGGTGAGGCTAAGTGAGTGGTGGGTTGTGTGTGGCAGCGTGGATTCTAACAGAAGAGCAGAACTGGCCCACGCGACCTACCTGCCCAGGAGTGGGACTGCTGAAATGCACCATGCTTCACCCTGATGGTGAAAACTATGTGGCTGTGAAAAAGGACGGGGAGGCTCCCTGCTCGCTGATAAAGGCTCCACCCAAGAGACATCTTTACGTGCAAAAAACTGCAGGTTATCAGCAGCTTGTATGATATGGTTTGTAAAGAAACGAAGGGGGAGAGAGAGAATGTGTGTGTGTGCGCGTGTGTGCACATGTGCGTGCATGTGGATGGTTGCGCTGAGCTGGCCTAAACATAAAATGCTTCTGGAAAGATTCACCTGCCTCTAGCAGGATTAGTTGGTTGCAGGAAAGGGGCTGAGAGACAGCAGGCGGAATAAGGACGTTTTTCTCAGGGTATCCTCGTTGTGCCTTTTGATTCTGGGGCCGCGTGTTACCCCAGTCATCTGAGTAACAGCCCTGGCATCGAGGGGGAGCTCCCGGGCCCCAGCTTCTTCCCCACCCCGCTGCCCCCCTGCAGGCCTCGGAAACTGGGGATGGGCAGCCGCTAATCAAGGGTTTTCCCACCGGACGTGTTATTAGTCGGACTCTGGGCACTGTCTTCTGTTAATTTGGGTTCTTCTTTTGTGCTCAGGGAAAGAAAGGGGAGCCGGGCCCTCCTGGAAGCACCGGATTGCCGGGGCAGCAGGTAACGACCGTCTTTAAATTCTCTCTCATAGCAGCGTGTTTTCTCTAACTAAATACATGATCAGGCAGCCATTTTCAGGCTGGTGGTCGGAATCTTGCATGTCGCCTCACTGAAGCATTCAGCAGAAAGCGCAACGGGTCGTTTGTCCCCCCACTGCAGGTGCGGGGAGAAGGGCCTTGTTTGGTGCCTGGAAGGATGTAGGGGGAGGGGGCAGACCCGCCTCTCCGCCCCCACCCCCATCGTCCAGACTCGGCTCCAGTGTGACCTCCTCTGGCTCCACCCTTTGTCCAGCTCCCCACTCCTAGACAGTTTCACACGTGCTGGCACCGTGGTCTCCTGTGGACCGGCCACCCTCCCTCTGCCACGGGCAGGCTCGGGGTCACTGTTCCCACTTCAGAGATGAGGGGTGAGAGTCCCAGATGCCGAGAGACTCGCTCAGGGCCACCGGCTGCTAAGCAGACCCCTGCCGCCCTCCCCAGGTCACCTTGGCCTTAACCCCCATCAGTCCCCTTTATCTATAAACATAACATTACCGTGAGCCAAATTTAGAATGGACAGATGGCCGCCTGGCACTGGTGGGTGTTCAGACGTCCCTTTACCCTCCCTGGCCTCCTGCCCTGAAGCTTGCCTCCGCCCCCCGTCAGGGTCAGCGAATTCCCAGAAGGCAGCGCCAGGAGGGAAGGGGGCACAGTTACCGAGGGGAGGGACCTGGTTCGAATTCCAGCCCTCGCCGCCTTCCGGCCGAGGTATTGCGGACAAGTTCAGTTTCACCTTTTGTTACAAATTCCAAAAAGACCGTAAAGGGGTGGGTGATACTGTAGGGCGTGACCCCAGTGACGGCGGCCCCGAGGCGCAGCGAGCACGGGGCAGGGCCACCATCCTGTCCCCCGGCGCAGTGCCAGCAGCAGGTGGGCGGGCTCTGCAGGGGCTCGGTCCTTGCGCACTGCTCCCCCTGGAGCCTCCGCCAAGGTGGCTTTAGCGGGTGCCCGCCCCTCCCCCGTGGGCGGAAGCCACACTGTCCTTTGCCATCGTCAGGGAGGTGCCCAGCCAGAGGACCCTGCAGACTGCGTCTCCCAAGCCGCTTTTCCTGTGCTGACGTGTGAAGTGTTCTCTGAGTGACCAGCGCCCGCCCGCAGTCCCAGACTTCATTCCAGCCCCTCACGGTTGGGTCACACGGTAGCTCGGAATAAGGGAATATAAAAATCAGCCATTTTTCACCATCTTCTAAAGATTCCACATTCACTGTGGCATTTGGATGTTAAGAGTGAAATATAGAGTGTTTTTGCCTTTGTTTTATGACCTGGCTTTCCAGCGAGCAAAGCTTGTGTATTTCAAAACAAAACCAAACAAAAATATCACCGTTAATGCAACCCTATGAAATTGCTTTTAAGTTACAGATTTTTTTCTCCCTCCATCTCTTTGTTGGCTGCCTTAGGAAATATAGTTCTTTCTTTCATTTCTAATTTTGAAGCCATTTTCCTTCAGCAGATCTTTACCGAATGGTGGGCAGGCATTGAGTTGGACGCTGTAGGTATAATATGATCAGGTTTTCCCCAGCAGAGATTTTGTCAGAAATAGGGCACCCTGGTATATCTGGGGATCTCAGGGGTTCAGAACCAGACAACATAGGGTTGTAATGTGCACTAGCTGGCCCCTGCACTGGATCACCACACGGTGGACACAAAGCTGCATTCAAGCCCACCACGCCCACACTAAGAGCAGGTGCCATGGTGGATCTCTGCCCGTCTCTCAAATGCACCGTTCCTGACATAGCTGCACGCCCACCTTCCCTGGGCCGGGTCCCAGTTTTCCTCTGCTCGCCATCCAGGCGTTTGCTCATTTGTCTGCTGATTCATTCGTTCAGCAGGTATTTGCTGTGTGCAGATTCAGCTCTGGGGATGGGAGATCCGAGCGGCCACGGCCACGGCCACGGCCAAGGAGCCACGTGTGGTGTGTAGAAAGAGGTTCAGGGAGTCTGAGTCCTGGGAAGGGCCCTCAGCCCCTTTAGGGACCCAGGCGAGGGTCCCTTCACCGATCTGAAAAATCAAGATTGACTCTTGCAGCAGAAACGAAGTTGTAGGGTTTGTTCTTGCTCTGCCAAGAAGAGGGCAGAGGGTACGTATGTTTAGTTTCTGCTGTTGTTGAGACGCTCTCCTTGGTGTTTGTATGTAATTGTGCCTTTTCTTTGTAACCACCTGTGAGAAGAAGAAGGCTTATCCCATTTCAGATCTAAAGAAATTGAGCTCAGAGTTTAATTAGCTTTGCTTGTAATGAGAAGCGCCAGCACTGCGGCCTCAAAGTGTGCCAAGCCCTGGGCGGCTGGCATCCTAGAAGATGCTTTGGTGCCTCTTTTTCAAGATGAGAATTTTCACCTGCTGGAATGTTTTAGACGCAGCATACACGGTCTAGGTGGTAGCTCCTGTATCCTGTACGAGGAAAGGTGTCTGGCCTGGTCACCTGTTTCTGTAAAGGTGGCTGTGACGTCAGGATGGCCGGAGTCCTCAGGGTGGGTGGGAACACAGCCAAGGAGGGGCCGGCCCCAAGTGGCCCAGTCGGTACTCGGTCCTGGGTCGCTACACTAAGGCCCCCTGAGGGGACAGCCCTTACCCCCTGGAGCCCCATCACTGGAGAGGAGGACTCATAATTACGAGCAATTTCAGAAAAAAGCAAACATTTCCAAGTCGTGCAAGGAAGGTGACTGTCGTGCTAATTTATGGAAGTAATTTTCATGCGTCTTTAAATTCCATCCAGCTTCATAAATCTACTCCAGTTGGAACGGGGTGGTTATTACGAGTAGTTATTTGCTGTTCCATTATTAATAATGATAATTGGGTTAATTGGTTATTTACACATCATTGTAATTACAGAGTATGTTGAGTAGCTGTTTAGTCACCACGGTATGAAGAAGGATCAGATGTTGTATTAATAATAATTAGCCTTATTGGTTAATTAACAGAGCCATTACTTGGTTGTTCTTTATTAGTAATAATTAAAACAGCTGTTTTGTTGTTCACGTTTAGATCTGTTGACTCATTTGTCACTCTCGTTAACAATTAGGTAAAGTAGTTATTTAGATATTTTTATGGATGATAAAAAGAGAGTGAAAACTCCCGACTGCTGGGCTGGTTTCAGATGCCTTCCTTGATCCAGCGATGGGAGGAGGGACCCCAGCCTCTTGGTGATGGTTGCGGAGACGGAGATGCTGAGAGGTCAAATCCATCCCCCAAGTCCGTTTAGGTGGCATGAGGCCACCTAGCATCTGACTCGGGCCACCTTAAACCAAAGGCCTGTTCATCTCTTTATGTCATCATCGTTACCACTCACGAAGATATCAGTAGTCAAATAGTTTTAGTTTAAAATAACCTTCTGGTGGGGGTGTGGATTCCCATTGTGGCTCAGTGGGTTATAAACCCAACTAGTATCCATGAGGATTCGGGTTCAGTCCCTGGCCTCGCTCAGTGGGTTAAGGATCTGGCGTTACTTTGAGCAGAGCAGTGGTGTAGGTCGCAGATGTGGCTCGAATCCCATTTGTTGTGGCTGTGGTGTAGGCCGGCGGCTACAGCTCCAGTTCGACCCCTAGCCTGGGAACCTGCATATGCTGCAAGTTTGACCCTAAAAAGCACAAACAAAAAACATGAAAACAAACAAACAAACAAACTAAAAAAAACTTTTGGAGTTCTCTTGTGCTGCAGTGGGTTAGGGATCCCACTGTCGTCGCAGCGGCTTGGGTCACTGCTGTGGCACGGGTTCAGTTCCTGGCCTGGGAACTTTCACATGCCACAGGTGTGGCCAAATAAATCACATAATCTCCTCATTTATCATCTTTAATGCAAACGCTATAAAATAAGAGACAGGAAATTTTGCCCTTTATCAGAGCCCGTGAGGATCAGCACCCAAACTCTCCTTTGTTCCTTGAAGAAGGGAAGCGAAGCGTCTCTTCCAAGAGGCACTTTGTGATTTGACAGATGCATATCGAGGGGCCTGGGCTGGCTGCTGGGTTCCGTATCTT
>PVHT020000230.1:30532293-30563916 GCA_004024745.2 Catagonus wagneri | reverse complement strand
CTCATTTATCATCTTTAATGCAAACGCTATAAAATAAGAGACAGGAAATTTTGCCCTTTATCAGAGCCCGTGAGGATCAGCACCCAAACTCTCCTTTGTTCCTTGAAGAAGGGAAGCGAAGCGTCTCTTCCAAGAGGCACTTTGTGATTTGACAGATGCATATCGAGGGGCCTGGGCTGGCTGCTGGGTTCCGTATCTTGCGAAGACAATTTTGAGGCCAGGGAGAACTCACACTTTCAGTCCTAGGAGAAGTTCCTTTTCCTTGGCCGCACCCACAGCATAGGCGGGAGTTCACAGGCCAGAACCAGACCCGCGCCGCGGCAGTGACAGTGCCCGTTCCTTAACCAGCTGAGCCAACGGAGAGCTCCTGGGGAAAGTTCTTAAAGCGTCTGCCCCATACCTCATCCAGAGTTCTGCGACCAGCTATTTGGGATGGTTTGGGCTCCTGTAGAAAGAACTGGAAACGGACTCAGGAGAAGCCCGTTGGTGTAAACCATCCTCCTGAGCGTGTCCCCGCCGTGGTCCCAGCTTTCTTGCCCGCGTCGTTGGGTGGTCTTTGAGCTCAGCAGCCTCTGCCTGTATTGTCTCCCTCTGTCCTGACCGGGAGACGGCACCGGGTGTGGGGCGCACCTGCTGACCCAGCTCTCCGCCAGCAGCGGCCACGGGTCAGTTGTGCCTGCAGATCCAGAGCTCATGGCCCTTCACGTGCCTTCTGCCCAGTCTCACTCCCCTGTCTGGGTTTAGTTCCACAGCATCCTCTGCGTCTCCCCCGCCGCACGGCCCACAGCCTTGCCTGTACTTCCCAGAGGAGGTGGGAACCAGCAGAGGAGACCCCGCCCACCGCCGCCTTAGCCTCACCCCCACCCGGCCCTCCTCTGGCTCCACTGCCGGAAGGTCCCGCTCCACCGGTGGGCCGTCCCTTCCCCTGGGTCTCAGCTTCAGCCCTCCCTCCTCAAGGCCTTCACGCCAGCACGGCCCACCCCCTCTGCAGGCTCATTCCCATCCGCACACGCCTGCCACCCAGCTCAGAACCAAAACTCACTCCATCAGAAGCCCTCTAGTTACGGCTACTTTCTCTGTGCTTTTTTAAAATTCTACTTTGTGGCCACACCCATGGCCTGTGGATGTTCCCAGGTGAGGGACTGAATCCGAGCTGCAGCTGCAGCAAGGCCAGATCCTTTAACCCACCGCGTAGGGCCGAGACGCTGCAGGCAGGTTCTTAACCTGCTGTGCCACCGCAGGAACTCCTCTCTTCTGTTCACGGCAGAACTTTTCAGAAACCATCTCTGCTCTGAGATTGACCTCCTTGCCTGACTTTCTGTCTGTCCTGAGGCCACTCGTGTCTGCTTTCCTCCTGACTGGCCGCCCAAACCTGGCGTGTCTTTTCCAGGCCAGTGATGCCTGATCCCTGACAGGGACGGAGGTCAGGGCTGCGGCCTCATCCTGCCCCGCTTCTCAGTTGATCACTCTCTTTCTTCCTGGAGCTGCTTCTCTCCCTCGGTTCCGGGCAGCACAGACGCTGGTTTTCCTGCCACGGTCCAGCTGCTGCGTCTGGCTGTGCTTTGCTGCTCCCCCAACGCTGTGCATGTTCTGGAAGAAGGGCCAGGGGGAGAACCCTGAGGCTCCCACCCGCAGCCCATCCCTCCCTGACCTCGTGCAGGTGGTTGGGTGTCCTTGTGCCCGGACCTCCGCCCACCATGGCCCCTCCCCGAGCTCCTGCCACCTCGAATCCCTCATTCCTCCTCCGCGAAGGAGGAATAAGGGTGTGGAGTCTGGGGCTCTCAAGCGGGTTTCTTTTGTGGGAGGCAGGGAGCTGCTTCATGCCTAACATTCCAAGTGCCCCTCAAGTAGAACAAAAGAGAAAATTCCTAAATCGCTGCGGTTTGGCAGTTAAGCCTCTAGTTCCCTTTGGAAACTTCCCAACTAAGTAGCTCAAATAGCCATTCTCTTTGGGGTTTTTGGTCACCTTACTTTCAGAAGAAAGAAGAGAAAGTGAGGGTACCGATGACAGTTGATCAGAATTGTGGGGGGTGGGTCCAGTCTCAACAGCAGTCATGGCCTGTCAGTGGTAAGTTCAGAAGGCCAAGATTCCGAAGTGTCGCGTGCTCCATCCAGAAAGGCTGATGTCGTGTTCAGGTCCTACGTCCAGTGCTCTAGCCCGGGGTCGCCAGCCTTCTTTGGTGCCCTCCCCGGCCCCCATCCGTTAGGGGACCCTGCGCTGGTACCTGCGCAGGCCACCGTCCAGCTCTGCCTGGCTACTCAGTTGCTCCAGCTCCACGCAGGAGTGTCCTCATGAAAGTAGACGCTGTCCTCAAAGACGTGCCAGCACCGAGTGAGCGACACAGAGTGCTAGGTCCTGGTGCTGCCAAAAGTTCGGTTCTGTAAGTGTTGCCTTTCTCTGCCCTCTGCTGACTCACCAGCGCCCCCAGAGGGAGGAAAGGGAACCACAGAAGTAGCAACCTTGGCCATTTTTTAGTATTTCTTGCCCTCTAGCGGTGACATGATACTGTTCCCCCTGAAGGCACGGCCCTCTCAGCTGTGTTTTCAGTGGACTTCTTCAAACATGCCTTGAGCACCTGCTCTATTCCAGGCCCTGGGCTTGCCGCCGGCGAGACGAGACGCAGGGGGAGCAAGAGGGGGCTCTGCCTTTGAGGGCGTGTGGGTCAGATGAACAGTTACACTGGCCTTCAGTGGGGCGGGGCGGTGGTTGGTTCTGCCTGGGGAGCTGCAGGAAGTTTCAGAAAGGTGGAGACACCCATCAGAGAAGGGAGAGACGAGGGAGGGCTTTTCTGGAGAGACACCTGAACGAACGGAGGCCAGAGGTATGTCTGCTAGAGCTTGTGTGGTGGAGGGAGGGAGGTTTAAGCAGATCTGTTTATTCATCCCAGTGATTCGGGACTGAAAATGCTTGGGAACCACTCTTCTAGATTTTTGTTAGTGGGTTAACCCACTGTGTGTATTCACAGTGTGTGCGTATGTTATATTATGTTATATTTGTTTCCTTTTTTGCTCGCTCCACGGCATATGAAATTCCTGGGCCAGGGATCAGATCCCAGCCGTGGTTGTGACCTGTGCCGCAGCGGCAGCATTGCTGGATCCTTAACTCACTGTGCCAGGCAGGGGATCGAACCTGCAGCCCAGCACTCCAGAGACACCACTGATCCCGTTGTGCCACAGCGGGAGCTCCACGTGTATTTATTTTAAATGCTCAAATGTTTTAAATCTACGCCAGGGCAGGTAATACGACGACAGTGATAGACCTGCAGAATACATGGGTTAACATTTCGCTGATTTGACTTCAGGTCTTTTCTTTTTGCTTTTGTTCCTTCTTGTTGAAAAAGTAAGGTCTTTGAAATAAAGCTGCAGCCCTACCCCATCCCTGTGTCCCCGTCCTCTCTCTCAAAGGACGGTGTCACCAGGCGGCTGCTCCCACACGTTTGTAACCCAGGCTGTGCTCTCTTTCCAGGGCCCCCCAGGACCACCTGGCATCCCAGGCCCCCCTGGACCCGGAGGTCCCCCGGTGAGACTGGCTTTGATTTTTCTCTTCCCAGGGCACTTAGGCGGAGGTCCTGGCCGTGGGAGCCGGGGACATCTTTGTGTAGGGCCACCTGACTGTTCTTTGTCTGAGACCAGAGCAGAGGCGGCCACCGCTGGGGGCCCTTTAATTGGAAGTGGCGCCTGAGGTCCTGGAGCACATCGCTGGCTGCTCTAGAGAGACACTGCGGGAGGTGCGGGGGTCTGGGGTTGCCCTTTGGGGGTCCTTCAGGAGAGTGTGGGCTTTGGCTCAGAGATGTCCCCTTCCCCCACTTCAGAAGCATCTGGGAAAGTCGCCCGTAGGCAGAGCGTGGGGGGGGGGACCCGCTGGGGAGGGGGCAGACCCAGCCGTCCCACCAGGTGGGAACCAAGGTGACGGTGGCCCCGGCTGCCGACCTGGGGAGCCCTGGGCTGGGCAGCCTTGAAGCTGCCACTCGCACATCAAGGATGTCAGATGCCCCCGAGCTGGGCTCCCGCCGGGAGAGGCGCCGGGAGGGAGGCTCGCGTGCTGCGAAGAGTTCAGACTCACGGTCCCCTGTGGTCCCTCTGCAGGGTTTACCTGGAGAGATTGGCTTCCCGGGAAAGCCCGGGCACCCCGGGCCGGCGGTGAGTGACCGGAGCTCCCCCACCTCTCCCTGGCTCTGCGTCGGGGTCCGAGGGCTGGACCCCAGGGCCCCTTCCCCGTAAGCACGCCTTTCACCTTGGTCTGCTTTTTCCCTCCCGGCCCAGGGACCACCTGGAAAGGACGGGCTGAATGGACCTCCGGGGCTGCCGGGACCCAAGGTTGGTGCGAGTTTGGGAACCAAAACCCAGGAACCAAAGAGATGTTTGATGGTTGGTGAATGAAAGCACGTGGTTGCCTGGGCCTTGGATTGCATTTGGCGTCTTGCCGGGCTCGGGAATATTTGGGTTTCCAAGGCCGGGTGTGGGCCAGCCCCTTATTTCTGCTTAGGTAACCGGGGGACCCTGTGGAGGCCCAGGACTTTAGTCTGTTAGGAGTATGCGCTTAATTTATTTGCAAGGAGGAAAACCTTTCAGATCCTCATAGGCACATCATAAGAGACTTCAACTTAAGGTCTGTTCTGGCGGCGCTCGTTCCTGTAAGATCATTAAGAAAAGAGGCACAGGTTAACTGTCAAAAAACTGGGACGCGAGTTCACAGTTCACCCACTTCAGATCGGCAATTAAAATGCCACACCACCAGCGTTTTAACAAGTGAACTTCACCCTTTCCTAGCAAACGTTCGTAAGTTCAAGGATGTGTGTCAATAGTCCTTTGAAAAGCAACGTTTTAGCAAAATGCATTTTCCTTTTCAATAAGCAGATTTAGAAAACTCCGCTTTTTCATGACAAGATACAGAATAAGTGTGGATTTAACTTAATTTTCTGGGCATTTTATGCAAATATCCTCCATTCTCCC
This sequence comes from Catagonus wagneri, assembly GCA_004024745.2. Taxonomy (NCBI): domain Eukaryota; kingdom Metazoa; phylum Chordata; class Mammalia; order Artiodactyla; family Tayassuidae; genus Catagonus; species Catagonus wagneri. Next base: position 30,558,963 of record PVHT020000230.1, on the reverse strand, counting down.
GGCTTGTTTTCCAAGACAAAAGGGCTAAGCAGGTATTTGCAGTCTCAGTGTTTAGGCAAAACCTTCCTTACTGCGAACCCCTTGGTCAGAGAACAGCATTTCAATTCAGTTATGTCTTTATAAATCCGAAGTAGAGCCATCAGCTGTGGCGTCTTGGGGGTGGTTTGAGCTGCTGTTTTTGGTCACCGAGGTCACACAGAACTAAAGTTCAGTAACACTGCAGTCCCGGTGATTGTCTTCCTTCCGGCCCGTGACCGGTCCCAGAACCGCCCGTCCTGCTCACTCTCCCCTGCTTTCCTTACAGGGAGACCCCGGACGGAGAGGGGAGGACGGTCCGCCTGGACAGCCGGGCCCGCGGGTAGGGACTCGGCCGCCTTCCCCGTCACGTTCCTTATTCTAACGGCGCGCTTGGGGTCATGCGAGAACCTCGGTGACAGGGCGAGTGTCTCTGTGGGCTGGGGACTGGCAGCCACGGAGCCATCGCACCTCAAGGGCAGACGGGCAGAGGGGCAGGCGTGGTGCTGGGACCCAAGGAGACCTGCAGCTGGAGGAGAGAGCGCCCGGGAGAGCGGTGGCCTTGCAAAGAAGCCCTGTCCCTCCCCCACAGCGCCTCACACTCTCCCGGGTTAAGAACTAGTTGAGGGCGGTGACTGGGTCTTGGTCACCACGGCCCCCCTCTCCCAGCCCAGGGTCTGGCACTTGGCAGGCCCGCAGCAAAGGTTCCCGGGGTGGGGTGGGTGACAGACCCAGCCTGGCATGGCCTGGACGGAGCCCAGTGACCAGCGGTGACCCTGCCGCCCCGGGAGGCAGGACTCAGGTAGCCTGGCTGGTCAGTGAAGTGCTGATTGGCAGACCCATGGGCCCGAGCTTCCCTGCTGCCTTGCGTTTTCAAGAAGTGGTCATCCTTGAGAAAACCAAGTGAAAACAGAGCGGAGCAAGCACAGAGTAACGGGTCCCCAGCTGTCTCGGGACTCGCGGCGGGAGGGGTGTCTGCTGGGAAACCCTGCGTCTCAGAGTCTGCGAGCCGTCCCGCTGCCACTTGCAAGCACAGCAGGCCTTCGCTTTTAAAACTCGACATCTATTCTTTAAAAAATATTTATGATGATCCCCGGCGACGGAAACGTAATGATGTCTAACTTGCCGTGTTTTGTCCTGACTGTTGTGTGGGGTGAGTCTCATGGTCTCATAAGCACCGAGGCCGCCGTCCAGGGCTTGATCGACTGGCTGAAATTCAGTCACGTTCCGAAAATAAAGCATCTGCATCGTTTGCTGTTCTTTTCCATTTTTGACTTCATGGATTTTTTGGAGTCACCGATACCTTAGAGCTGTGTTTCCTCAGATCTGCGAGCTGGCAAATCCTTCTGGGCTGACGCTGTATGAATTTCAACACTCTGTTCAGTAGTCTTCAGAGGAGTCTGTTCCCGCCAAGCTCCCTGTGCACAGTTCCGCAGATGAAGGCCGTCGATTAGGAGAAGTTTTGGGGTGAAATTAGGCCCCCTGGGCCCTAATCTTTTCATCTATATATACTTTGTTTTTCTTTTTTCTTATGGCTGCACCTGCAGCATACGGAAGTTCCTGGGCCAGGGATCAAATCCAGTCAACACCTGATCCTTTAACCGACTGCACCGGGTAGGGATCGAACCCCAGCCTCTGAGCCACTACAGAGACAATCCGGATCCTTAACCTGCTGCTCCACAAGGGAACTCCTACGTGTTTGTATTTATGCTAATCCCTAATGACTGAAGGATTCAAAGAAGTCTATCACTGCGGCTCATGTGTCATTTCTGTATGATTTCCAGTGTGATACATTTAAAGCCTTTCTCTATTAAGTTGAAAACTATGAATTATGATACTTGTAGAACACACTTTGTAGCTTCAAAGGAGACCTGGCAGGAGGTCCTGTTGGTTAGCTGATTTTGACAAATCTCTTCGAAGGAGCTGACGGTACGTCCTGGGCGGCAGGCTCTCAGGTCCACTCAAGGAACCAGCAGATTGCAGGGCGAGTCACCGCCTTGGCCCCTTCGGCTCATGTCAAGAATTCGAGATGGCGCCCAGCCCTCCGGGGGTCGTGCCTTTGCCTTAGGCTTCAGGGGGCACTTCAGATGGCCTTCAAAAGGCTCTCTACCCAAACTCAGTCCCCAGTGCCTTTCTCAGCACGTGAGAAGCCATTCCCACTGCAAAGGGGTTACAGTCCCAGCAGATTTAAAGCGACAATTTGTATAGCAAGCATTTGCGCAGTTCCGGTTAGTGCAGTTTTTACCAGCTGTGCTTCTAAATGCTAGGAATTGATGGGGGAACTGCAGCGCGTCTAGAATTCTGTATGCACCCGACTCCAGGCACCAGTTGCCCTGGCGGCACCAGAGCGGCCAGATTAAATGTGTGCAGAATATGCTAAACCTTGCTTTCAGTTTCTTTGCTTGCTTTCTTCTTCTTTCTCTCTGATAAGTGGTGGCGTGGTACAGCCTTCAGTGCCAGTGGAATCTGGCATCGCTGCAGGAAAAATCTTGATGTGTAACTATACCCATTCATTCATTCATTCATGGGTCCATTTACTTCTCAGAAAACCACATTTCCTTACGGAAATCTATAGAAGGTTTTCACTAAGAGGCATCATGTTAGAAAGAAATTGCCATTGGAGAAGTTAGTGTTCCTCAAGACACTAGAAGTGGCTGGTTAGAAATCAGTGTCAAAAAAAAAAAAAAAAAAAGAGACAGTCTCTCCACCACCACCCCCACCACACTTCTGTGCATCAGTGACTTACAGGGACCTGGTCAGCGCAGCGGCCGATGCTGTGGGATCAGAGAGGAGGCCCCTGGGAACGGCCCACCCCAAACGTGTCTGCAGAACGCTAGTTGGGAGCCTAATGGCCCAGGACGAAACTTCATCCAAGCTCCTAGAACCATGTGTCCCTGCTGGGGGCTGGCTTTCCAGTATAACTTTGGATGCTTAGCGACATTTCACCCCACACTGGCCTTTGCTGTCACTGCCGTGGCAGAGGGAGGAGCGGCCCCGCCTGCCCGTGGGCTCCTCCACCGGCGTCTGAACAGCAGCTGCGGCCGGCCAGTCGGGTCCGACAGGCTCGTCAAACCGCTTGTCCGTCGTGGAACCGGGCTGGGGCCTGGGTTTCCCTGAAGGGCAGCAAATCCCAGAGCTGGGGTGGCTCCGAGACTCAGTCCCGGATTTCAGCTCCTCCTTACCATCTTGAACCGTGAGCGTCTCCATTCAGGAAGAATGGATTCCATCCGAATAAATGCTGTCAGGGCAGTTCCAGAAGCTGAGTCATTTTCAAAAAAATTAGTTTTTATTAAAAAAATGTTTTTTGGCCACTCCGCCAGGCCAGGGCTCAGACCCTGCAGCTGTGACAATGCAGGTTCCTTCACCCACTGCGCCAGGCCGGGGATCAAACGTACGTCCCAGGGTTCCGGAGAGTGCGCCAGTCCCATTGAGCCGCAGCAGGAACTCCAGAGGTTGTTTCTTTTGAGGGCAGCAGGAGACAGTGTGAGGGAGTGAGCAAGCCCTGGCTCCAGGAACCCTAAACACTCTGTTTCTGAAAGCCTGTGGCGTTGGCGCTGCTTGTTCAGAATCAGGGGTTGTGGCTGACAGGTGCTGAGTGTGTCAGCAACCACGTGAGTGGAAGGTAACGAGGTGTCTGCTCTTCTGTCTCCAGGGTGAAGTTGGCGAGCAGGGCCTGGCGGGCCGGCCTGGAGAGAAGGTCTGTGTCCATTCACCCAGTGCCGCCTTCATTACTGCACGCTCCGCCTTGTCTCAGCTGTCTCCCAGGCCCCCACTGCACGCATGTCACACCTTCACTTCTTTAACCCATGATTGTCAGCATGGCCTGCGCCCCCGTTTCTGTGTTGGGTCCTGGGGTCACCACCATTGACCAAGAGCGGTTGAACTGGTGCGGTGGGTGGTGCCGGGATGGCCCTCAGACCCAGGAGATGTCAGGACCGGTGGCCAGGAGGTGATGCTGGCTGGTCCAAGGGACGAGGGGGCGAAACAAGGGCACCCGGGAGGGGTGGCAGAGTCAGGTGCCTGGGGGCGCCCCAGCGCCCACACGCCCTAGATCTCCCCTTTTCACTACTCCACGTTCTGTGGTGCCCCCTCTAGGCCGGGGGGCTGCGGGGGGCTGGGCAGCAGGCGTGGCTGCTCGTCCCGAGAGCCCACTGACCGGGGGCCGCGTTCTTTCCGCAGGGGGCGGCAGGGCTCCCCGGCCCTCCGGGGTTCCCAGGTGTGAGGGGAGAGAAAGGAGAACGGGTAAGTGGCGGCAGCGTCTTTCCAGCCGGGCCGCCTGGCCTGCGCCCTGGAGAGCAGCCCCTTTGGGGTCTCAGACCCTTGGGGGATGGGTGGCCACCGGGCCGGGGTTGGGGCGTATCTCCCGTGTTGGTGGAAGAGACAGAGGCTGAGGGATCGCTCTAAGGGCGGGGGCATTTTCGGATGAAATTCGCAGGCACCGGGGAAGCAGTGTCATCTGCTCCATCAGAGGGGGCACTGGGGGCTTTACACTTCGCTGGCGGGCATCCCTTGAACTTGGTCTTCACCCTGGCCTGGCAGGTCCCGGAGAAGCAGGCATTTCACCCAAGGTCCCAGTGCCCTCACCTGGCCGAGGCCACCCCTCCGCTCGGGTGAGATCTGACGTCTCCCGCTCTCCTTTCTTTGCAGGGAGAGCGAGGGGAGCTGGGACTCCCGGGACTGAAGGGGGACCGAGGCGAAAAGGTAGGAGCTCTGCTGCCGTCCTGGCCGTCGGCTCCGGGAGCTGCCAGGCCTCCCTTTGCCGTTTCTGTGGGCTGCCCTCAGCGAGAACGCCTTGGAGTCCAAGTGGTGGCCAGGGTTCCAGTTTTGCTTCTGTCCCATGTGTGGTTCTGAGCATCCAGTCTCATCTCCCCAGGCCTCCCCCGCTGGCCTGAAGTCGTTGTGCTAATTCAGGCCGGTACCCATGGGCTGCTGGTTCCAGGGGGCCTTCGACACCAAAGCCGTGGATACTCAACCTCTTGGGGTTTTTTTCTTTTTAGGGCTGCACTCATGGCATATGGAGGTTCCCAGGCTGGGGTCGAATCAGAGCGGGAGCTGCCGGCCTGTGCCACAGCCACAGCCATGCGGGATCCGAGCGGCGTCTGTGAGCTACACCACAGCTCACAGCCACGCCGGATCCTTAACCCACTGAGCGAGACCAGGGGTCGAGCCCACATCCTCACAGAGACGACATCAGGTCCTTAACCTGCTGAGCCACAGCGGGAACTCCTCCGTCTCTTCTCTAAGACGGTGGAGGATCATGAGCCAGGTGGCCAGGCGGGCGGAGGTGGGGGCCCGCGCCCGCCCCCCTCCCTGCAGGCTGTTGTAGAGCGTAAGTGCTCTCAGGGTTAGGGAGATTCTTGCAGCCTCGCCCGTGTGCCAGGATCCCGGGATCACCGCGTGGTGACTCGGGTGATACTCTTGTTACCAGCAGCCACCCCAGTTTGCAGATGAAGAAACTGAGGCCGAGGAAGCCCAGTTGTGTGAATGGAGGGCAGTCGAGTCAGGACTCGAAGCTCAGTCTGGGCGGCGTCCTGGCTCCCGGCGGCCCCGCACCTCGCACAGGCCGGCCCGAGGGGAGCCTGTGGTCAGGCACCCGCGGGGGCCCTGCACTCGCCCCGACCCGCACAGTTTGCACTTCCTTCCCCTCCGTGTCCTGCTCTCCTCCGGCCTGACCGTCCTCACCGCCCACCCCCCGGGCTCCAGGCCGAAGGCTGAGGCCTTTGTTCTGGACAGACCTGCGATCTATAAATAGAGATCCTGGAATGGAAAGGGCTTTGGTGGGTAAGCCATTCAGGCCTGCTGCTCCCCTGGACTTTTCACAAATGCAATTTTTATTTGAGAAACTCATTTCCAGGATGCAGAGGACTCAGCGAGAGCATTAAGTCCCTTTTATTGCTTTGGCAGCATTGCCAGGGCCACAGCAGAATCACATTCAAGCTTCCAAAGAACCTGGCCCGCTTTTCTTGTCCTCTTGGGATGTAAGTAATAATAGACAACTCTGGTTAAAAAAAGAAAAAAAAAAACCCCTCAGGACATTGCAGCAACAGCGCCCCCTTCTGACTGTGCTCTGTGCATGCCGCCTGGGCCGGTCCGCGTCCCGCTGTGAGCACTTGGGCCCCAGGGCGTCTCAGTAGGAAGGGGGCTACTGCTTCTTTGCCCCCTGGGGCTTAGAGAGTTAAACTAAGGAGAAACAGTCCTGGGAACCCAGAGGGTCACGTGAACTGCAGAACTCTGGATCCTTCTCCAGCCAAACCTGCTTCTCTAGGTCAGAGAGCGCCTGGTCGCCCCCTGGCCCCCAGCCCTGGGGGCGGAGACTTTCCGGAATGCTGGTCTTAGGAACCCTGGGGTTGGAGACTTTCTCTCCTCCAGTCTGCTTCTTTGATGTCTGTTCATACGTGCCTCTGGGGACACTCGGCTTTGCTGGTTTGGACTTTTTCGCGGGCAGTAAATTGACTTGGGCGAGGTTGGTTCTGGAGCTTGAGGTCGCCAGTCAGGGAGAGAACTGGGTGAGCTCAGATAATGCAAGTAGCCCCGAGAAGGTGTTTTTCTTTTCGGAGCTTCTGGAACTTCGGTCAGGGAAGTGCTGCACCACAGTTAGGCGTCCAGATCTCCCCTTTCCCTTCGCGAGGGAGGAAGAGAAGGAGAGTTCAGAGAAGGAGAGTTTGCGGAGAATGGAAACTTTGCTCAGGGCGGTGGGAGGGCTTCCTGATGAACTGGGAACACCGACCCCAGGCGAGGTCTGTTTTTACAGCCCAGGGACGAAGGAGAGAAGAGAGAGGTCTTTGCATACACCGTTGCTGGCTGGTGGGGGGCATATAGTGTTCCTGCCGGGACGGGGTGAGGAGGGGGCCACGTACCTTTCCTAATACGGGGTGGGGGGAGTAGGCCAGGTTGCTCGGGGTGGGCGGGAAGGGGCTCAAGGACTTTGTAACAGCTGTAGCAAGGCTGGTGGGGGATAAGGGTCCGGTAACTTGGATCTTGGCCAGAGGCCCTTTGGGCAGGTGCATGAGTGTGGTGGTGCTTCAGTTTCCTCCTCTGGGGAGCGGGAACCGGGAAGCATCTGTTAGAGGCACTGAGATGGAGAGTAAAGGAATCCATGCACATAGAAAAGCAAGCTGGTACCTGGAATCGAATCTTATAACCATGGAAGCAATCGTAGAACACATTATTATTATTATTATTATTATTATTATTATTACACAATTGTTGTTACTGAGAGCAGCCTTGCCCCTCTCTAAGCCAGCTCCATTCATGCCCACTGATAACCACGTGCGGACCCAGGCCTGCAGCAGACCTGGCCCTGGGACGCCAGGAGCACACCTGGGCCTAGACTTCCATGTCCTGACACCTTGGTGGCTCACGTGGAATGATGGGCTTTGGGGACCGTGGCTCCTGCGTGGAGAAGCCCAGTGGCCTCCTTCGATCAGCGCAGAAAGAAAAAGAACGACAACAGCAACAATTTCTTCCTCGTGGGGCCCCCACTAAAGATGGGCTCGCTCAGTCCCCACACGATGTCCTGAGCTCTGTGTGCTACTGTCATTTTCCAAATTGGAAAACCAGCCAATGGAAGTAAAATCATGTATAAAAGGGTAGAGCCAGGCTTCAAGTTCAGGTGGTTCCACTCCCAGGCCTGTGCCATTTACAGGAAGATAATATCCACCCCTCAGGTCCCTGAGCAGAGCCTGTCCCCCCCCAAAGAGGGTGTGCAGGGTAGGGAGAGGGTTCTAGGGGACGCTTGCTGCAGCGCGGTTATGGCTGCGGCAGGTGGAGGTCACCTCAGTGGCATCGGCAAGGAGGTGGACAGTGGACCGCCGTTTCCACGTGCGCCTTGGAAGAGAATATAACGACAGAGGACTTCCTGCCGTGGCTCAGCAGTGACAAATCTGACTAGTATCCATGAGGACGCAGGTTCGATCCATGGCCCCACTCAGTGGGTTAAGGATCCAGCATTGCTGTGAGCTGAGGTGTAGGTCACAGACCCAGCTCGGATCCTGTGTTGCTGTGGCTGTGGTGTAGGCCGGCAGCTACAGGGCTGATTGGACCCCTAGCCTGGGAACTTCCATACGCCCTGGGTGTAGCCCTAAAAACCAAAAAAAAAAAAAAAAAAAAAAAAATGCTGGTGTAGATGAGCAACAGCTACCATGTCAGCATGGATACTTCTCCAAACAAAGTTTTGATATGTCTGAACTATTTTATAATCTGTCTATCTGTCTATCCATCCATCCATCCGTCTGCCCACCCAGGTAATAGACGCATGGCGTGGATGGTTCTGCTGTCTGGGGAAGGTGTCCCAGGGTAAGCAGAACTGGCAGCAGGGTTCACGGTCGTTTATTTTCCGTTTCTTCATCTAGGGTGAAGCTGGGCCAGCAGGCCCCCCCGGATCACCTGGAACTGTAAGTGACTCTGCTTCTCATCCTTTCTCCTTCTGCCCACGTACCACTTAGTTCTAAACATCTCCTTAAGGGGGTTCGCCCATAGCTGCCCTGTCCATAGGCCCTGTAATCCGAAAGGGTGTAAGCTTCTCTAGGAACCACCTTGTGCTTATTGATCGATTGGGTTCAGCACGCACAGTCACTGTTGATCAGAACCCTGGCTGGACATTGAGAATCCGTACGCATCTGTCACATATGGGGAAACGGGTCCAGTGACAAGACGCACCTGTCACATGAGGGGAAACGGGTCCAGGCTAAGACCTCAGGGAGGGGACACAGCCATGGCTCGTGCTCCCCCCTCCGCAGGCCTGAGGGTGGGCATCGTGAGTTGCTGTCGAGTTATGAGTAAGAACATGGGTTTCGGATCCAGGAAAAAAGTGGGTTTGAATCCCAGCGGGTCCATTTACCAGCGCTGTGATCTTGGATATGTTATCGAATATCAGAAAGCTTCAGTTTTCTCATCTGTTAGGAAAAAACGTTATACCCAGCTATTCTGTACACTTGTAGTAAAAATTAACTGAAATAACATAAGGTACATAATAGTTTCTGGTACATAAATACTCATTTCTTTTTAAAGGCTATTTAAAAACGTGGCCATGTTTTGCATGTCTTTTTTTTTTTTTCCCCCATATGAATGCGTCTTCCCAGCCGTGATACTCTGTGCTCTGAGCAGATGAGTTCAGGGAAGCTGAGCGCGGCTCCAGGTGCTGGCCGTGACGGGGCCAGTAGGGGAGGCGGTCATTCAGCAGCCGAAGCAGGGGGCTGCCTCAGTGAGGAGGGCAGGGGGTGAAGGAGCCTGAACAACCAGACGTCCCATTTGCCGTGCGACAAAAATCTGTACCCTGTGGGTTTTATGCACGTTAAATCGTTATCCCACGACCCAGTCTCCTCCCGACCCTCGCTCCCCTCGAAACTAGACTCAGCCATTCCATAAAGATGCTGGAAGAACCTCAGAATCAAACCGAGAGTCAGCATGGGTTGTAGGAAGTTGTCGCAGGAGGCTGGTACTACTTCGTGGAGCACAGCCTGCAGGGAAGGGGGCACTGCTGTGCGGCGGGAAGCTGTAGGGTGACACTCATTTGAGAAGTGACCGGGCATCAGCATGTAAACCGGCTCTCCGGTGGTGCAGAGAGATTCCGTTTCTAGGCATCCTTCCTAAAGAACTATTTGCATTGTGTGTGGTTACAAAATCACGTATAAGGATTTACTTTGTGGCGTGGCTTAGGATGAAAAATGATGGGATGTGTCTGTGTATCACTGCACCCTTTTGCTGTACAGCAGAAATGATCACTGCATTGTCAATCAACTACACTTCCGTAAATCTTGAAAAAATGGAAAAAACAAACAAACAAACAAACAAACAGGCAAACCTATCTGACCAGAAACACAGGATTAACTAAACCGCAGAACATCCGTATCATGGAATCCTGCTTCATAAAAATAAACACAGACACATACACTATGTATAGGACTTGGCAAAGACACCGATACGCAAGAAAAATTAAGCGGAAAAACTAATTTGTTAATTGCAGTGTGTGGGAAGGCTGGCACGGACCCCGCAGCCTGTGGACGTGGGGCCAGCTCCTGCTCCAGCGTTCGCTGGCTGTGCGAGCTCCATGAAGTAGTTTCCTTCTCTGCCCTTCCATTTTCTTACGCCATAAAGCAGGGCAAAACCAGATACCCTACTTCTTAGGGTTACTGGGAAGAATATACGCTATGTTAATACATAGCAACAACATAAACAGTGCTTGCCATTACTAATTACATAACTCTCATGCAAAGTTATGCATTTACATACATTCATGATTATATGGAAATATACACAAATAGGTCTAAAAATATGTTAATCTGAAAAACAACAGTTCCTTCTGGGAAAACACTGGGATTGCAGGGCAAGGTCGAGCAAGTTTTTTTTTCCCTTCTGTTCTGAATTCTTTGTGCTTTTGGGCCAGAATCCATGATATGCTTTTGTCCCTGCGCTTTTATCTGAGCACCGGCTGTGAACCAGACACCGGTGAAGTCTGGATGCCGTGGAGCTTACAGGCTAGTCTGGGAGGAAAACTCAACCCCTAGCGGCCCAGATAAACCTGTCTTACAAATGACAGCAAATGCTATCAAGGCAAAGTGCGGGCTGCGTAACAAGCGGCCTGATTCATATTTGAGTGGAAAGGAAGGGGCGTCCCAGCACAGGCCCTGAGGGACGGGCTCAGGCCACTTAGGGCAAACCAGGAGGGGGGCGTGTTCCAGGCCAGAGGAGCGGTCGGTGCAGAGCTTTGAGGCTGGAGAGAGCGTGAGGCCTAGGAGGTATCTGGCAGCCCGGAAGGAGGGTGGTGCTGGGCCGGTCCCCGGGGTCTTCATCTGCAGAGACAGGCTTTGCATAAGTTGAGTTCTCCGTGCCCAGAGCTGAGCCCGCAGCCTGGTTTTGTCCCTACCTGCGTCAGTGCCGGCAGCTGCTGGGCGTGAAAAGGAGTGTGTTGGAGGGATCCAGCCGCCCCAGGCCTGGCTCTGACGATGTGCATTCACTCTTCCATTTCGGCCTCAGCCCACCGCGAGTGGAGACTGTGTCATCCCCGTTTTACCAATGAGAGCATAGATGCTGACAGGTGTCCGAGGTCACGTGGCTTTAAAGGGAGGGTGATAGGGTTTGAGCTCAGACTGCGGGACTCCAGAGTTCCCATATGTCACGGCCGCGCTTTCCTGACTTGGTGCATGGTCAGGGACTTTAAAGGAGTATGTGATCTAATTGTCAACACTAGTAATCGTTAAAGGAACCTTTGGGCTGCCTCCTCTCACTTGGTCAGTCTCCCAGAGGTAGGTGCTTAAAATTGATGCACACCTTTCTCATTTCTGTGGTTCCCTTTGCAGACGTCCCTGGTCACGCTGCACCCAAGGATGCCTGTAAGTAGCAGCGGCCCCCTGGTGCTGCCCTGTGTCCCCCACCTCCCCGCAGCCTGGCTCGCCACGTCCTGGGGGCTCTGGGAGCTGGGCCAGGGCTGCGTCCTGACTCTCAGCCCCAACCCGTGAGTCACTGCCAGGTGTCTGGGCTTTTAGACCTTGTCCTGGCAGCTGGCAGGGAACGGACCCTGCAAGGAACCAGTGCCAGCACTGGGCGGGGCATTCCCGGGGCCTGGCGATTGGCTCCTCCGGTGGCCCAGGTCGAAGGCCAGCCCTCTCTCTGGGTAAAGTCACCTCCTCACTGCACAGAGTGGCTGGTGGCTGTAAGGAGGACGGAGCCATGCGAGCTGGCAGAAGGTGAAAGAGCAGGGCGGGCAGTTACTGTGCCCGCCCTGCACAGTGAGGGGACCAAGCCTGGAGTGCCTCGAGGGGACAGGTCTAAGAGGTGCTGTTCAGGAGTTCCCGCTGTGGCACATGGGTTAAGGACCCACCCTCGTCTCTCCAGTGGCTAGGGTCACAGCTGGGGCTCGTACTTAACCCCTGGCCCGGGATGCAGCCCCCCAGATAATAAGAGGGGCTCTTCAGAGGACAGTGGGGACCGAGCTTGCTGGGGTATGGCCGGTGGAGGGGAGCTTATGGGTTCTTGTGAAGATGAAGACACTGACAGAGGAGGAAGCTCGCCATGGCTGCAGCCTTGGGAACCTTTCCTTCCTCTGCTCACAGGTGGTTCCTGGGAAAGCGGGCTCAGGATTTCTTGGTGCTGACGGCAGCCCCGAGGCCAGCAGACGCGCCTCCTTTGCTTCCTTTGTGGGGACACAGTTCTCTGTTGTTGGGGCTTGACCTGCGGCAGCGGCTGAGAGGCTTGTGTGGACGGTGGGCCTCCTCGCTTCCGCCGTTAGGCAGAGACAACTTGAAAAGCTAGAAGCATCCTGTACGTGAGGGAGGAGAACAAAGTAGACAGCGCGATTCAGTCGGTGCTGAAATCCTTGTGGGGAGAGGAGGATTTTGAGCTGCTTTGCAGGAGGAGCAGGGAGGCAGTGCGGCTGCGGGAGGAGTGCTGGGAGACGCCTGGGGGCAGAGCAGGCTGTGGCCTCTCCTCTCAAAGGCAGGGCTCCAGGGGACATGGGGAGAAGCATCAGACACTCAGGCGCAGTGCAGGTGTCGCTCCAGCCATCCGACCCTCCGTTTCACAGGCGATGGCCTGTGGTTCAGAGCAGCAAAGCATCTTGCAAAGGGCCTTCCGGGGGTAGACAGTTGAGACGCCCTTGTCAGCCTTAAGTCCCCAGGGAACCGCTGTCGCTGGCTGCTACTGAGGCTCCAGGCTCGCCCTGCAGGTGGCGCCCGCTCCATCACGCTGCCTCCGTCGTCCAGGACCAGGTCCACCTACAGCATGCCTGCCGCCCGCCCACCGCCCTCTGGGTCTCCCTCCCTCATGCCCACCCTGAGTCCCTGTGGGCTGAGGCAAGTCTGCACAGCCAGCTCCTCCTTAAAGGAATTGCTCCATAGCAGACGACCGCCAAGGCGTTCTCGTGGGAAGGGACTGTGAGGAGCTGGAGGTCTGCCCGGCCTCTCCTTTGAGCGCCAGTGGTGACCGCTTCCTGCAGGGTCCGAACTGTGCAGGAACCAGGAAGCCACCTTCAGATGCAAAGCAAGGAAATTGTGTCCATGAAAAAAAAATTCATTGTGGATGATTGCGTGAATCCCTCTGGGGGGGGGGGGGCGCCTCGTTGCCGGGGTAACCGTGTTTGTGTTGATGGTTTTGAAAGATGTCTTTGACATCCCCCTCTGCGCCTCAGCCCCGTGCCCTGAGTCCCTGAGCCCTGGGAGGGGCCGGGAGATGGGGAGGGGGGCACGGTCGGCGGCATAATTAAGAAGAGGAAGGGAAACGGGGAGGAGGGCCGGGAGAAAAGCCCTGACTCCTTCAAGTGCCCCTGCTCCAGGATTGAGCCTCCTGGGGACGTTGGGGCCCGCACCTGGGGAGGCCTCGAGAGGGCGTGGGGATTTCGGTTTGCGGAGAAGGCAGCAGGGCTGTCAGATGGTGTGCGGGGCTGCGACTCCAGAGGGGAGAGGAAGCTCCTTCCTCAGGGAGGGAGGGGCAGGCCAGGCGCGAAGTCACCCAGAGAGCGTGAGTGGGGCTTCGGGACTGGGGCTGGTGCAGAAGCAGCCGAATGGGGAGGCAGCCTGGCTCCACCCCCGCAGCCTGGCTCCACCCCCGCAGCCTTCCAAGGATTCCGGGACCCAGCCAATGCCCTGCGTGCGCCGAGCCCAGAGAGGGGACTGGGCTTGCTGGTGGGGGCCGTGGGAGGAGAAGGTGCGCTGGGGCATGGGTACAGCTGGCTGGGCGGCTGCTCTGCGCCCCGCAGCGAGGGCACTGTTCCTGGGTACACATGGCTTGAGCATCTTGCTATCAGTCCCTGGGATCCCGCCTAGGGCCCAGGCCTGCCCCTGTCCCCCCCCCCAGCCCCTCCCCCAGCCAGCAGAAAGCAGGGCAGCCTCCTTCCCTGTGTGTCACCAGAATCCTCCGGCCCCTAAGCCCTTTTGTCTCTCTTTTTTTTCACACTGTCCTTCGAAATAGCGATCGATTTATTTTCTAAAATTTGATTTTGACAAATACATCAGGAAAAGAAAGTTCTGATGGTGCTGAGGGTGGTGTGGGGAGAGGAGGAAAGAGTATTCTTTTTTTTTTTTTTTGCCTTTTTAGGGCTGCACCTGCGGCATATGGAGGTTCCCAGACTAGGGGTGCGATCAGTTGCAGCTGCCGGCCGACCCCACGGCCACAGCAACACCAGAATCAAGCACATCTGCGATCTACACCACAGCTCACGGCAACACCGGATCCTTAGCCCACTGAGCGAGGCCAGGGTTCGAACCTGCATCCTCATGGGTACTAGTCAGATTCGTTTTTGCTGAGGCACGACGGGAACTCCAGAGTATTCTGTTTTGGTCTGTGACTTCTTTTTTATGGCTTAAAGACCAGACAAGAGAATTTCATGAATCCACACAACGAGACATTTTCTAGGGGGCTACTGTGCTAGAGACAAGGATATTGTTGTTTGGTGAATGGAGCCAGTGTGCCCTTGTGAGGTAGTGGGAGACAGAGATTCTAGAAGGAATGAGCTTGCATTTGCTGAAAATCTCCTCTGTGTGGGCCGCAGGAAGCACTCGGCGAGAACAATCTCATTTAATCCAGCCACAGCTCTCCCAGGTAGACTGCAGATTCCACTCGACAGATGCTGGGAAGACAGTGAGGACCCCAGGCACCCCCTCCTGGCTGTGCAGACGCTAACTGGGGGGTCAGTGACCAGGTGGGGGGAGGGCAGAGGAGCCTCTTGTGCGAGGCTAGAGAAAGCAGCGGGGAGCCCGCTAAGGGCGTTGGCTGTCTGTGCCTGAGTAGAACAGACAGGGAGGTCAGTGTAGACCTGGTGTGGGCTGTCTGCTGACTGTGTGCTTCTCCACTGACAGGGGGAACGAGGTCCCAAAGGAGAGAAGGGCGATCCAGGCGCACCTGGGGACCCGGTGAGTGCCCTGGGCTCTGCACCCCGCGCCCCTGCCCCGCGCCTCTCACCGTGTGGCTGGTCACCCTGACAGGTCATGGAAGGGCTGAGCAGCTGTGGGTCTGAACAGCGCACTGGAGCCCCGCTGAGCCGAATGCGGTCCTTCCTCCACCCTCAGGGGTCCAAGGATGCCCCCTCCGTGGGTCTCAAATTGTCCCCATTGCACCTGTCTGCACCTCCCCCACCTGCCCTGAGCAGAGGTGTGACCTATTCCATTGATGGGTGGTTTCATTGCAGGGATCGCAGGGTCGTCCTGGAGAGTCGGGGCCTCGGGGACCCACTGGGCCACCGGTAAGAGAACCTTCTGTCCACCTGTGGTGCTTAGACCCGAAATCCCTGCCAGCCCCTGCCTCCCGCGCTGGCCCCTCTCACCTGCCATTCCAGGAGTGTCCACCTGGGGGCGCTGCCACTGATGCTGCTGCTGGGACTCTGTGGGTCCAGTGCCTTGGGGCAGAGAGGATCTCATAAAGCACCCCAAAACGCAGCCCCCGGGGGCGGGCCCTGCCTCTGGACCCCAGGATGTCGTTACTCTGTCACTGAAGTGTTGGTTTAGGCGAGCCGAGTTCCGCGGTGCTCAGGACCAGGGGGTCCTGGCTCCCGGAGGCTTTTCAGATGCAGGAACTCCCCTCCCCCAGCCCCTGGGCAGCTCTGGTTTAAATGACACCTGGTGTGTGTTGCATTTTTCTGCTTTGGCCTCTTCGCTGGCTCTTTGCAGGCCAGGTGTCCATGCTGAGAGTTCCCGTGGGAGTGACCTGTGTGGGCTCAGATCCCCCGGGCCCCAGGCTAGCTGTGTGCGCCTGTCTGGCTGCGGCTCTGAGCCTTCTTTCCATCTGGATGCCGGCTGGGGCTGAGGCCTGTGTTCGGGGGGGTTGGGGTGGAGATGGGCCAGGGGAACGGTGGCCAGGAGCTGTGGCTTCCGCACCTCCTTTCAGTTTGGGTCAGCTGTCTCTGATGAGGAAGGGGTCCCCCACGCCCCTGCTTGGGCCGAGGGCAGCATTGTCTGTGGCGTCTCACCTGCATTTTGTTTCCCGTGCAGGGTGCCAAGGGACAAGAAGGCGCACAGGGCACACCCGGAGCAGCTGGCACTCCCGTGAGTCCTCTGGGGGCCCACACGCGGGAGCCTGGGCTCCCAGCTCAGCTGACTGGGGTGGGGGGCTGGGAGAGTGCAGGCCACGGGGCAGGGGTGTCGGGGGGCTGGCCAGGGCCGCGCCTCCTGAGCAGCAAGGACCAGCAAACCTGCTGGCCTCTGCCAGGTTCCCAGCACTTTTGGGCTTTGTCCTGTGCCAGCCCACGAAAGGGATCTCCTTAGACACACACACACACACACACACACACACACGTGCGCGCGCGCTTTCCCTCCCTGGCGCCCCTTCTCCGAGAGCAGCATCAGCACCCTCAGGGTGACCCAGGTGAGGACAGACATCTGACCACCCAAACTCCTCCTTGTCCCTCTGCCAGCAGTTGGTCCCCAAGCCCTGGCCCTTCCTCCTGGCCCCTTCTCCAGGAGAGGCTCTTCCGTCCAAGCCACGGCCGCCTAGCCCGCGTCCTCTTTCTGGTCTCCAAGGCTTATCTCTGCCCTTGCGATCAGCCTTCCTTATTCCAGAACCTTTTTGTCTACAACTCACATCGGAGCGGTTTGTTCCATTTTCCACGTGCCTTCTCCCCGTGCAGCGAGGACAGAGGCCCAGCCTCACCTGGGGCACGTGCATGCGTGGTGGCACCTGGCCTGTCTCCCCTCTGCCCGCCCCCAGCCCCATTCCGCCTCCGCCACCCCCGTGCCCCATGCCGAGGTCTTAAGGAATGTTCTAGAGTCCTCCCCCCTCCCTCCCCTGTGCCGGGTCCCACTCCTTCGGGGACTGGCCGGTTGGGGTGCCACAGCACCCCGCCAGGAGGTGCATCTTCTCCGTGCAGGTGGGGGCGTTTCAGGTTAGGAACGTGCCCAGCAAATCAGGGAGCGTTGAGTGGGAGGCGGGTTTGGAGAGGGCCTGGGGTTATCTCCTCACAATCGACACCTCGAGCCTTTCTAACCTTCTCTGTCTCCGAACAGGGCACACCCGGCCCCGTCGGGCCCCCCGGCCCCAGCGGCCCCCTAGGCAGCGCGGTGAGTCGTGGGGTGGGAGTGAGGGGTACTCACCCTGGCCGCCCACCCCCCGAGTAGGGCACTTGTCCTCCGTGAAACTCAGGGACTAGGCACCCTTGCCCCCACTTCGCAGATGGAGAAACTGAGGTCCCAGCAGAGTCGCCTGGAAAGTGACCAGCCTGAGGCTCTCGGTAACTCCTGAAATTTCCGGGGGTAAATGAAGCCGGAACTGCAGAAACCTGTAAACGTCACTGATGCTGGGATTGAGTTTGCCTTAGAAGAAACCAAGTGAACTTGAAGCTGAAAGGGCCCTGACCTGGGTTCTGGCCACAGCTCTGGCGCTCACCGGCTGTCGGCCTCTGCCAGAGGCTCCGGAGGCCTCAGCTTTTCCAGCTTCAAAACACAGGGAGTGGGCTGTGCTGTTCACCCGTAACGTCCCGCCGTGCAGAGACGGGCTCTCCCGTGTGGGTCCAGGGTCTGCCGGTGGACTTGCGCTCAGACCCCCCCAGACGTGGATTTCGATGTCAGCCTGTGCGGGGACACACTCAGTGGCATCTAGTCCGGGGCAGCTAAAATCTGTGCTCCTAGAAGATACAGTAGTCAGTTCCGTCACCCCCCTTTGTGTTAACAGTCACCGCAGTTAGAGGATGGATATGGGCGTGTGTGTGCGTGCGCGCGCGCGTGTGCGTGCGTGCGCGCGCGTGCCTGTGCCGGGCACCGTTCTCAGTGCTTATTCACGTGCTCACTCGCTGAGTCCTCCTGAGGCTGGGAGGAGGGTATCGGTGTCGCCCGCGTTTTGCCCCGGAGGAACCCGAGGCAGGGGGCACTGAGTCGTGTCCTCAGTGGCGGCCGTGGCGGCTACTTCCTGGAACACCGCGGCCGAGCCACACACTTCCAGGCGCCAGCCCGGCGTTGCTGTGCCCGAGGGCTGCTCTGGCTTTTAGGGCCCTGGTTGTCCAGCCACAGGGCCAGTAGCACCGCGGGCAGCAGAGGTTGCCCTGAGCGGCGGGGTCCCCTGGTGGAGCCGCTCTGAGTGTGTTTGCCACGTTGGCCCCCGGAGCCCCCAGCAGGACCGAGGTCCAGTTACACGAAGGTGTCACACCTGGCTGTCCCCGTTTCTCACGTCCCTGTTGGTGCCCCCGTGGGTCACTGGCACCTGAGCTTTGTCTCAGAGAGTCAGCCTCTGCGGGACTTGGGAGACTCGGGCGGAGCGGGTCCCTGACCCCAAGGCTGTGTGCCCGGCTCAGCCTCGCCCTTCCCGGCTTGCGCTCCGAGCCAGGCCCCGCCTGCCCGCTGAGCGCTAGAGCCCAAGGCGGGCGGGCGAGCTCAGGGCTCTGCTGTGCGTGCCCCGCGCAGACCAGGGGAGGGGCAGCCGTGGCGGGGGGGAGGGGGAGGACAGCAGCGGGGACTCTAATCCTGGTGGGGATGGTGGGGACAGAGCGGTGGTCATCCACCGCAAGGGGGACGATCTTGAACTTCACCTTGTCAATAACCTTTCTTTCCTCAGGGCCCCCCCGGCACCAGAGGCCCCCCTGGGAAAGACGGGGAGCGTGGTGAGAAGGTGAGACAGGCGATCTCCGCACGCAGTGGCTGCTGTCAGCGCCTTACAAGTGGGGGGGGGCGCTCTGCTCAGACCGGGGGTCAGAAGGGCTTCCCGAGCGGGAGGGGGGACCCTGCACCTCGTGACAGTCTGGGGGCTCCCACTCAGCGGAGGTGGAGGTGAGGCTCTGCGAGGTGGGCTCTGCTGTCCCGCGTCCCTTGGCTAGCGAGCCACAGAGCGAGGTCTGTCTGACCCCGGGTCCCACTGAGTCTCCGTGCAGGGCCCCGACCTCACCATCCTACAGCCCTGTGTGTGCAGACCTCCCTGCGCTGAGAGAAAGAGCTGGGTTTGTTGGGGAAAAGAGGGACACGGTGTCTCCTCCAAAATGCCAACACCCCCGGGTCAGAGGAGGAGGCTCCACGGCCCTTAAAATCCCACGTGGAGTTTCCTGACCTTGCATTTCGGGCAGCGTTGCCGACCTGCGCCCTGACTTCTCTTGTGCCGGCGTCTAGTGGGTAGAGAGCAGAGATACTGCGGCATGCCTCACAGTCAGAGGACAGCACCCCTTCTCAGCACAGCGTCCCCTGCCCCCTTCTCCGAGGGTCAGGGCCAAGGCTGAGAAGCCCGGATCTCAGGCACACCTGAATAGTCTCATCCGTGACGTGGGGCCAAGCACAGGTGCCGAGCCTGAGCTGAAGCGCTGGCCTGTCGGGGGGCTAGGCAAAGAGCAGGTGCCAGGGGTGGCAGTATTTCGCTGTCCCCAGCTCCCCACGTGAGGTTTCCCATCCAGGGGCAGGTGTCTCTGTGTCCCCCACCTCCTGATGCAGTGTCCGCAGAGGCCTCTCCCCGCACTCCAGGGTCTAAGCCTCGTAATACGCATGCCTTCAACTCCATCTCACCCGGAGCCTTTAAAAGGGGTCATCATTTATTTTATCTTTTCTGTGTTCACTAAGTAGAACGAGAAGAGATGTAAACCTTCACAATTTCACATTTTGGTGGGAAGGCTGTGGCACTTTTTTTTTTTTTTTTTGGCTTTGCCCACAGCATGTGGAAGTTCCCAGGTCAGGGATCAAACCTGTGCCACAACAGCCACCCTAGCTGCTGCAGTGACAACACTGGATCCTTAACTCGCTGCACCACAAAGAAACTTCAAAATTTTTTTTAAGGTACCCTCCCTTAAGACTGCAGGACTAAGAGTAGAGCACCCAGATTAAGCGAGGGAAAAGCAACCAGGCCCATCTGTGTGCCTTGATTATGCCGTGTATGAAGGACTGGGCTCTATTCTGGGACATCAGTAGGGCCCTGACAACTTACAAGGAGCTGGGAAGGGATTTAGAAGAGGCTTTCCAGGACCAGGAGAGCGATGACGGGAAAGTCAGCGCGTTGATGGCTCATTCCGCCGCTAGGGGGAGCCAGACACCTCTCCTTGGCGGAGCGGAAGCCCGGGCTGAGGTCCAGGACCCAGGACATTGCGTGGAAGGGGACTGCCCGCTGGTGCTCTCAAAGTCATAAAGATCCCCGAGAGCCAGCCGTGCCTTCCTCCCCCACCCCTCCCCGCCCCTTCTTGGGACATCATGCCCCACGTCACCCCTGCATTAGGAATGTCACGGTGCAGCTTTGCCCCAAGGAGCCCTGCCCCGGAAAGAGAGTGTCCCTGGCTCACAGGCTCCCCCCAGGGTTCCACGTTCCAGGGCTCTTGGCTTTGTGGTCAGACCAGGCCAAGCAGACTCCACGCCCAGCTCCTTCCCTCACCAGATCCTGGCTCTCCCTCTTTCCCCCCGTCCCCCTCGCTCCACGCTGGAGCCCCATGCTGTGTTCAGATCAGTGAAGGCCCACAGTGTGAAGAGGGATTCGATTTCCTACGCAGAGCCCCAGGTTGGACTGTCAGACGTCTGGAAGGTTTCAGAGAGGCTGTCTTGGCTGGATGTAAAGACACTTGTGTGAGGGAACTGCCCAGTAGAGGAATGAACAGCCTGGCGAGGTGGTGAGCGCGCTGCTCTCAGAGGAGTCCAAGCCGAAATGGGAGGACTACCTGCAAGAGGCGCACCGCATGGTTTCCCGCAATGGGTAGAAGGTTGGACTAGAGAAGCGCTAACGTCTCCCCGACCGCAGGTTCCACACCACACAGTTTGCCGAGGCCACCATAACAGTACCAAACCCAGTGCCTTAGGCAACAGAAACTTGCCATCTCGCCATCCTCGCCGGGTGTGGAAGGCCTGAATCAAGCTGTCGCAGGGCTGCTTCCCCTGGGGCTGTGAGGGAAGGTCGCATTGCAGCCTCGCTCCTGGGACACGTTGGCTGTCCCCTCCCTGTGTCTTCACGCTGACTTCCTTCCACACGGGTCTGTGTGCACACGTCCCCTCCTCACGAGGACACCGGCTCTTATCGGATTAGGGTCCGCGCCCCCCCGGAAGGACCGCCTCTTAGCTAATTACACCTGCGGAGACCCTGTTTCTAAACCGAGGTGCTGGGGTTAGGGCTTTGACATATGAATCTCGGGGGCACACGCCAGTCAGCCCACCACTCTGTACCCTCAGAAGACGGGGGCTCTCTGAGATGGCAGTGCCAGGGAGCCTACCAGCCCCGCCGGGCTGGTTCAGCCGCTGGGAAGCTTGCTCTTTGCACGTCTGCATGCCATTGACCCTGAACTACTTTTCTTTCCAGGGAGCAGTGGGAGAAGATGGGATCCCGGGGCCAGCTGGCCCCAGGGGCAATCCTGGTGTTCCTGGGCTCCCCGGGCCCCCCGGAAAAGGGAAAGACGGCGAGCCGGTAAGTGTCGCGTCCAGGGGTTTCTGTGCTCCTGATGACCAGCCTAGAATTAGAAAAGGGGAAAAAAAATGCTCACTGGCCACACTTTGCAGAAACCGAGTCATAGGCCACGAAAGCAGGTTGGCTGGGAGAAGTGTGTGGCGTGGAGGGAACAGCTCGCTCTGGTCCACTCCAGGCCAGCGCAGCACAGGGTCCTGCAGGGACTGCTGGCCGTGCGTCAGACTCTGGGCCGCACCCTGGGGACGCAGAGATGGGTTAGAGCCTAGTGTTGGTGCTCGTGAGACAGCCAAGCAGAGGGCATCGCTCAGGCAGTGCTGGGGGCTTCTTGGTCTGTGTGAGTCTGCGGAGCCCCCACACAGGAAGCAGCATTTGTGCTAAAATGAAGGGTGGAAGAAATTATTTTTTAGGCAAAACAGAGACGGTGTTCCAGACAGACAGACTGTGCAAATGCACGAGGCGGTTATGTCCATGGGGACTTGGAAACTTTTCAGTGTGTCCTGGAGGGAAAGCGAGCTGTACTGGTAAATTTTGCTGCCGTAACAAAGAGCCCCAGATCGCAGTGGCTTCCCCTTAGCAAAAGACCCGTGTACCACGGGTTCCACGTTGACGTTTGTGAGTTGACAGCTGTGGTTCAGCCCCACTTGTCTCCGAATTCTGAGCCCCGAGCTGAAGGAGAAGGCCCTGATCGAGACATAGCGTCCCCACGGCAGAGACGCACCTGACTCCTACAGCCTTTCCCGGGCGCGTGGCGTACATCCTGTCTGTTCAGACGCCATCGGCTAAAGCAAGTGACATGGCCAAGCATCAGTGGGGTGGCGTGCTTATTCCCCTCGCCACGGGAGGTCTTGAGCGTCCATTGGCGGTGCACAGGCGCATGGAAGCCGCTCACAGGAAGGGAAAAGAAGAGTTGAGGCCAACAATGAGATCTCTGGGTTCCCCGGTGCCCCCTCCGAGCCAGGTTCTGTCCTAGACGCTGAAGACAGTGGTAAGGGGGCTCCCCCAGTCTCAGAAGCTCCCAGCCTCACGGAGAGAGACGGGGAGACCTGGTTTAAGTCAGAACAACTCACTACCTGTGTGGCCTTGGGAAAGTGACTTAAACTCTCTGCACCTAAATCCTTAATCTTTAATCCTAAATGTGAATTCCCTTCCCTCCTAAACTGTGAATGATCCTAGCACCCACCTCCCAAGGATCGGCTGACACGAGTCCCGTAAACCCTTAGAGTGTGGCCCTCAGCTGGCTTTTATTTATGAACCGGTGTGGCTTTCTCTGCGTCCCGGGCACTAAGCACTGAGCCTTCACCCTCGCTTCTGCTCTGAGAAGCGAGAGGTCGTTCTTAGTCTGTTTGGGCTACAAAACAAAAAGCCGTAAACTGGCGGCCGGACGTCCAGGGTCGGTATCAGCTGGTTGGGCTCTGGCGACAGCCCGCGCGGGGGTCACAGACTGCAGACTTCCTGCTGTGTCCTCACGGAGTGGAAGGGCCGGGGCTCTCCCTGGAACCTCTGTCATCAGGATGCTGATCCCGTTTATGAGGGCAGCACCCTCCTAACCGCATCGCTCCCAAAGGCCCCGCTTCTTAATACCATCACAGTGGGCGCTAGGACCCAACGTGTGGATTTGGGGGCGTGCAAACGTTGAGTGGCATCATGAACCCTGTTTTACAGATGGGGGATGTGAGGCTCGGGGAGGAGACTCGCTTGCCGAAGGCACGCGGCCAGGGTGGGAGAGCTTGGCCATTAACACACGAGGGCCTGGACGCCCCCACCCCGCCCGGCCCCCTTTCATGCTGGCTCTTTCAGTCAACACTGCCAGAGGCAGGCAGCGGTTTTTAATGTGTGCTGCTCGGGCAGAACCCCTCAGCCTGAAACTGAAGGCCTTTCTCCTGGGTTCCCCCAGGTCTCCCTAGTGCGTAAACAGAAAGGAGGGCAGGCTTTGGAATCGAGGGGCGCTGCCTCGAAACCTGAAACCTGGCCTCGGTCTTATGTGAAGGAGTCTGCAAAATAAGTGGAAAAGCAGACTACCAGAGACTGAGGCGTTTGCTCAAGGTCACACAGAAATGGCAGGTGGCAGGTTCAGAATTCACACCCTTGCGTCTCAGGGTCAGGTGGTTTTCCTTGATCGGAGAGAGGCCGCGGCGGGAGTCCCGTCGTCCTTGGGCCCCCGCGTCGCGGAACGCACCCAGCTTGCCCGTGGTGGGGGGGTAGGTGCTCGTGCCCAGACCCAGGATGTCTTTGCACCGTTCAATCCCCCAGGGACTTCGTGGACCTCCGGGACCACCTGGCCCTCTGGGAACCAAGGTAAGTACTCACGCAGCAGACCGTGGGCGCCAGGGTTACGCGTCGAAGGAAACTGTGCAAAGGTTAGTTGTAAGCACCTCCGCTCGTTTCAGCGTCCTCCCGTGCTCATCACTTTCCACCTAATTAAAGGCTCTGTGACTCTGGACTGTGAATCGAAGGAGCTGCTGCACTGGGGCTACATAATGAATATTTTCAGTCGAATCAAGGGGCAAAAGATGCTTTCAGCTGGCACGTGGAGAGATCTAGTCTTGTATTTTAGCCCAATTGGGAAACCAAAGGATCCCCAAATTTGAGATGATCAGCACAATCAAAGTCCAGTTCTCATTCACACGGGGTCCGGTGGGAGTGCTGGTGGGCAGGGAGCTCGGATCCACACAACCGTTCGGGGACCCATGCTCTGCCAGTCCAGGGACGGTCCCATCCTCCAGGACTTCAGCATCTCCTACTGAGTCTCCGTATGCGGTGGCAAATGAGAGGAAAGGTGCCGTAGGGGTTTGTGGGAAAATCTCACAGGTCAGGCCTGGGGGTGGGGATTCATTTCCACCAACATCCTGACACCGCGGAGGGGGGGGGTGCGTGGTGTTGTCCAGCTGGGCGCCCGGGGGGGAAAGGAGACACATGGGTCATAGCAGGTGTCTCTCCCTCAGTTCACTTGCAGCCGCAACTCAGAAAAGATGACTTTGCCCACCAGGGAGCGTATTCTTGAGAGAACGTTCCTGAATGATTAGGGAAGTTTTCTGGAAGGTATCCTTACCTGGTGTCCTTCATCCATGGAGTCATTTATGCATCGGTGCTCTTATTGTCTCTTTCATTGCATATCCCCTGAGCTTCTGCCCTGTGTCGGGTCTGGAGGTGGGCTCTGGGTGGCAGCGATGGGTGTCACGTGTTCCCAGTCCTCTAATCACAGCTCAGGGGCCAGGGGAGAAACAGATAGACAAGCAGGCTAAAGCAGACAAATGCTAGGCTGGAGGGAAGATGAGGCACAAGTGAGCTTACAGGAGGCTCCCAACACAGCCTAGTTTGACCCTGGAAGGCTTCTTGGAGGAGGTGATGTTTGTCCTGATTTTGAAGTGCATGTAGGAGCTAAACGGGGAAAATAAGGAAGGCGTTCTCTGCAGGGAGAGATCACGGGTGCATGAAATAGAAGGTGTTCAGAGCAAAGAATGTCCGGTAAATGTACCCACATCCAGTGGAAGATTATTTGACCCGCTCAGGTGCATAAACTTAAGAATGTGGGCGAAGTAGTCAATGATGGACATTAGCATGTTTATTGCTTGCTTTAGTTTAATGTGTATGTATATATATATTCAAAATCACATAAAAGTGTTACTATATAATTACCAGATTTTCTCTACTTGCATATATTTATAAAAACAATTTTTTTTTCTTTTTTTTTTTCCTTCTTAGGGCCACACCGTGGCATATGGAACTTCCCAGGCTAGGGGTTGAATAGGAGTTACAGCTGCCAGCCTGCACTACAGCCACAGCAACGCAGGATCTGAGCCGTGTCTGCGACCTCAACCCCAGCTCACGGCAACACTGGATCCTTAGCCCACTGAGTGAGGCCAGGGATCGAATCTGCACCCTTGTGGATGCTAGTCAGATTTGTTAACCGCTGAGCCATGACAGTAACTCCGAAAACAGACTTTTAAGAATTCTTTTACCGTGCCTCTGCTGTCATGGCCTGTCGTCCCCAGACCCACTTTCTGAGCCGCATAGCACTTTCCCAAGTCACATCATCATCCATCCCTGCCAAGTTATTTAATTCGCGATGCTTGGGGAACCGACACACACTGCTCTCACCTTAAGGTTTATCTCAAAGCCCAGGTATCCATGCTTTCTATTCCCCCTTTTATCCTATAGCTGTGTCTCTGGGGTCTTAGCACACAACCAGAGTGCATTGTTTTTATTGTGTGGTAAAGGCTTATTGTTGACAAAAAATATCCGAGAGGTGGAACTCGAGGCATCAGGAATAATTGCTGTGTCTGCGTTAAACTTGTTTGCTTCACAGTCTTTTCTGCTCTTCAGGCAGGTGACCTCTGTAAACACTCCCAGCTCGCAGTGACTGAGGCCCTGGTAGACTAGTGTGCGTTCCTCCAGTAGTGACGTTGTTCCTGATCAAAGGAAGAAGCCATGGGAGGGCGCTTTGATCTGAGCAAATATTTGGCAGCTCCCTAGATGCTGAAGAAAAAAAAAAAAAAAACTGAAAGGACCTAACCTGAATTTAAGGGTTGTGTAAAATAGAACCTTGTGCCTGGAGCAGTGGGCGTGGGTGGAAAGGAGCAGGACCCAGCCTCTGGACGGCCTGCGACTTAACAGCCGGCTGAAGGAGTGTGTCTGGGGTTCCCAGTGATGCACTGAGCCCAGCGTCCGACTGGCAGGGGTCCTGTGCTCTCGGTTTTCCCCTAGAGGAGGAACTTTGGGATCTGGAGGAAACTGATGGCCTCTTGGAAGAAAGGAAGGCAAGGGCGCTGGGAACGAGAGAGCGGGGAAATGGCTTAAGGTGGCCTTTCTCTGTGATCATTATTTACGAGGTTGATGAAAGCTATCGCTCAGGCAGAGTTTGGGGGAAAATGATACGATGCAAATAAAAAGAGTTGCCTAGCCTCATGCTTGTCACAGGTACAAGCTCAATAAATATTAGTGGCTCTTACCGTTAAATCGCCCTGTGGAGCCTGCTTTGGGGTTTGCAGCGAGAAGATGGGGATCCAGTGAGACCTTACTCATCCCTGTGGGCATGTGGTTGGAGAGAGGAAGCCCAGTGGCGGAGGGGAGGTAACCTGGAGGAGTAGAGAGGCGGGCTGGGCGGGGTGGGTGAGCAGTGCAGAGGGCTTTGCCTGGGGGTCCAGTTGACCAGCTCGTTTCAACTCCGTGGGACCCACGGTAAGTCATGCTGGGCCTTTATTCAAACACCTCCTTCCATTTAAAATGTGAGATGTGGTTATGCTGCGAGCCACACGGGAAGACAGATGTCATATGAAATCTCTTATAACTGGAGTCTAAAACACTGCACAAATGAACATCTCAACAGAAAAGAAAATCACGAACTTGGGGAACAGACTTGTGGTTGCCAAGGGGGTGGGGGAGGGG
>PVHT020000230.1:30484552-30522196 GCA_004024745.2 Catagonus wagneri | reverse complement strand
CAGAACCAGGTGTGTGTGGCAGGGGTTGCTCGTTGCCATTATGTCCTCACAGCCCGGCTGGATCCTGCCCGTCCTTCGTCCCTGGCCCTGTCCTCCAAGGTGTTGGCATCCAGGAGTAGCGCTGAGCCCTGGAAGGGGGCCCGGGGCTTTCTCTGCCACCCTCTGCCCTTCTCCGGGCGGGGGAGTGGAGGGGGAGCCAGTGGTCTGGAGTTTGGGCTTCTCCCTTCGAGACGGTAACAACAGCCTCTTTAATCTTCAGGCTGCCTCCGATCGCCCCCTCGCAGGGTCTGAAATGCTGAGCAGAGACCCAGCTGGGCCTGAGGGCAGGTCAGGGTGTCGATGAACCTCACGGAACTTGGAGCCTGAGGTCCGTGGGGGCAGGAGACCCTCCGGCAGCCGCACCCAGGCCTCCGACTGACCAGTGGTTTCCTCGTGGATGGGGTGTTGGCGGTCACAATGGGTAGCCTTGGTAATAACCTTGGAACCTTGCCTTTGACCTTTTGCTGTCCTAACGGTCCTTCCGCCGACATCTTGCTCAGCCTTCGCTGCCTGAAACTGCCCCTCCTTTAAGCCTTGATTCCCTCTGAGTCCCTTGTTCTGACAGCCTCCGATGCCAGGCGCTGAGGCTCACGTGCAAACCAGCCAGCTCCCAGCCCCGCAGAGACCCTGTCCCAGCCGAGGAGGGAGGCGCCGGGCTGCGGATGTGCGGGGACCTAGCGCAGGTGTCCTGACTCGGGTTTTGTTCACACTCCCGTCTCCTGGGGAGCGATGGGACGCGATTTGAAATGAAAGCCCCTGAGAGCTGCGGGGTCCGTAACCGCGGCTCGCACGGCCTGCCTCCTTCAGGGTCCAGCCGTGGGTGAGCGGGCACGCCGCATCCACGCTCTCGCTCACCTCCTGGGCGTCCTCTCATTCCGTCCTCCCAGCAGCCCGACCAGCCAGCTCCTCGTCTCCCGTTCACTTTGCAAACGAAGGGAAGGAACCCCTTAAGAGATGTGGCCCTTGCCCGAAGTCACAGTTAGGACCTGACAGCCACGATCAGACCTCAGCATCCCAGCCCCAGGCAGGTGCCCTTCACGCCATCCGAGCAGGGCGGCGGTACCCTGGAAGTTGCCATTTATGTCTTTGTTCACGGGGACGTCTTCGCCTACGTTCCTGCTTTCCCAACTATTGCCTCGCGAGGCTGGCGTTTGTGTTCCTGTGTCCTTTCTGCTGGTTTAGTCCCGCTCCTTTGATTCAAAGAACCAGAGAGCCACTCGTACCAGCCTACGTCACAGCCACAGCAACTCCACATCTGAGCCGCGTCTGCGACCTACATCGCTCCTCACGGCAACACCAGATCCTTAATGCCCTGAGCGAGGCCAAGGATCGAACCCACGTCCTTATGGATTCCAGTTGGGTTCATTACCCCCAAGCCGCAGTGGGAACTCCTTTTATTTCTGGTCACCCAAGGCAAGTTGACCGTTTAGCTTTGTATTATGGTTGAGGAAACTGAAGCTCTGAGAAACGAAGTAACATGCTCAAGGTCCCATAACCAATAACTGATAAAGTTAGGATTTAAAATGAGGACCTTTGATAGCAAAATCCATCCTTCACATGTGGGTTTTATATGAAAGGACATAAGAGAGGCGTTTGGAGCTTAGTCTAATGAGCAAGTTAAAGGCTTAAGGTGGATCATGGAGTTGAATTTGGGAACAAAAGGTAACTCTAAAATATGGCAGTGTTCCCCATGCCAGTAATAAACTGTCCCTAAGCCCTTTCTCTGAGGAATATGTGTACGGCCTCAGGAAGGAGCTACTCCGTTTTTGTTTGTTTGTTTGTTGGCTTTTTAGGGCCACACTGGGGGCATGTGAAGGTTCCCAGGCCAGGGGTCGAATAGGGGCTGTAGCCGCTGGCCGCGGCAACGCGGGATCCGAGCCGCGTCTGCGACCTGCACCACAGCTCACGGCAACGCCGGACCCTTAACCCCCGAGCGGGGCCGGGGATCGAACCTGCGTCCTCATGGTTGTTAAGATTCATGTCTGCTGAGCCACGACGGGAACTCCTGTAAGGAGCTACTTTGGAAGGAATGAAGTTCAGCTGTATGTGCGTTGGTCCCGTTGACCTACAGCTTACAGAGCACTGAGAACTGATGGAGGGAGGAGGGACCGTGGGTCCAGGTGGGTCCAGGTGGAATTCTGAGTCCATAGTCTCGCCTGTTTGGCTTGGCTGCTTGGCTTAGGCCCTGCTCTCTTTTGTGCTCAGCTCTGCACTAGAATGATGCTTATTTTATTTTATCTGGCAGTTCTGGGCTGGATTTGGTTGGCAGGCCTTAGCTTACCTGGGCTGCCATGTGGCCAGAATCCTTTGCGTTTGTATGGAGTCTCTGTCCCCTGTTGGGCTCTCTGGTACTTTCCCCTGAGCTCTGCTGTGGGGTCACGTAGCTGCACCGGGCCAAGAGCAGGTGGCGGGATTCATCCCACCTGGTGCCCGAAGGCCTTTTGTCTTTTCGTTGGATCATCAGTGAGAAGCAAGGATGGTAACAAGTGATTTTCAAGGTCATCTCAGTTTTGGCGGCTGCCGCTTGCTGGGTCCCGACTGTGCCCGCGGCTCTGCTGAACACGAGGCTGTCGGCCCCTGAGGCAGCACGCGGTCCTTTCAGCAAAGAGGACAGACAGGCCAGGAAGCAGTGACAGCACTAGGTGACACGCCCTAGGCGGAGTACCCCCAGGGGCTGGGGGACCGCGTCTAACGAGCCTCCTGGGAGAAGCGGGGCAAGGCTTTCCAAGGGTGCTGATGTGCAAACTGAGAAGCGACGTGTGGCGAGGATGCGTCCAGGCAGAAAGCAGGGCAGGGCCTTCTCTGCGGAGGGGGAGGCTCGGGGCCGGGGGCAGTCCTGCTCGCTGCAGGCCCTGCAAGTCTGCACCAATGCCTCAGTCAAGGAACGCACCTTAAGCGCAACATCTGGAAGCCAGATTCTAGGCTGGGCACACCTGTAGGATGGCAGACCCGTGTGTGTGTGTGTGTGTGTGCACGCGTGTGTGTGTGCATGCGTGTGTATGTGTGTGCACGCACATGCGTGTACCCACTTGCAGGAGCAGGAGGGGAACCACGGCAGCATCGGCCCGGCAGGCCGCTCTGGGGGTCTGGCTCTGTCCCGGGGCAGGAAGGGGACACAACACGAGGGTGCCGGGATGCTGGTTCACGCCCCGCACCAGAGCTAGGACAGGCTCAGGTGTCAGAAAGCCAGGGGTGCCCGGGTGGAGTGGTGCTAGGTCAGGGGCCCACGGAGAAGGTGCCTGGAAGGTTCCCCGTGCAGCCTTCCTGGGTGGTGCTGAGAGGGTGGGTGAGCCCCTTTGGCTTATGGACGGGAGGGAAGAAGCGGGCTCCTCCTTTTCGGACAGTTAAAGACCGGGCCTGGACTGAACACCGCGGCGCGTTTCAGAAAAGATTTCATTCCTAACTCGCTTACTTCTCTGTTTGTTTCTTAGGGCCCCTCTGGACCCCCGGGGGAGAAAGGGCCTCCGGTATGTAGGATTTGAATAAAGGGCTGGGTGTCGATGGGCGGAGTGATGCTCTAATCACAGCCATTCTAAAATGACATGGCCAGAGAGTATTTTCAAAGAAATCCCAACGTTCAGCGGTGAGGCTGCTTGGAAAAAGAGCCAGTGACCCGTGGAACGGGGGAGGGGAGCGGAGGGGGCTTGCCCAGTGCAGGGGGCGCGGGAGGTAGTGGGCAGACTGGGGCTGCCTTTGCTTTCTGTCACCTCTGCTTCCCAGAAGGACAGCCTGGGTTCAAAGAATGTAATCAAATTGCCAGAGGAACTCAGTTTACGTCCTGGCTTCCCGCCCCCGGCCGCGCAGCCGCGAGCACACACGGGCTGTCTCTTAACCTGTACGGCGGCTGGAAGGTGTGGGAAAATTCCTCGAGGAAGCGAGATCTGGCTTGAAAGCGATTCGCCCCAGTTCCTGATACTGCCTAGAGGTCGTTGTCGGAGCCGGAATGATTTTCTTAGGAAAGGCCGTAACTAGAGGCCTTCAGAGGCCTAGCGGTTTAAGGACCTGGAGTCACCACCGCTGTGACCCGGGTCACTGCTGTGATGTGGGTTCAACCCCTGGACCTGGAACTTGGGCGTGCTGCAGGCCAGGCCAAAAGATAACAATAACGATGGCTGTTGCCCGAGTCCTGAGCTCCGTGCCAGGCCCCCCCCACCTCAGTCTGCACGGCAGCCAGCGCCCGGAGCCGGTCATCGACACTGCGCTGAGGGGGGCGGGGGACTGGAGCTCAGGCCTGTGCACTCAAGAAGGGGGCCTGCGAAGGGGCCCCGGGCAGCCAGGCTCTCAGGGAAGGAGCTCCAGAGTGTTCTTGGTGTGTATTTAACGCGTCCGCCTCCACGCCCTCAGTGTACATGTGCACTCTGGGCAGGCTGCTATCGGACACACGCGTCACATCAGGTGGCTCAGGCCAGCAGGCCACTGGTGCAAGGAGATCAGACCCCGGGGAAGGGAGGCTTTATTTTACTTAAGCTGTCGGGGGGCTGCTTCTTTTGTTTTTTCCCAGGGATCTCGAGGCCCGCCTGGAACCCCCGGCCCCCAGGGACCAGCTGGCCAGGATGTAAGTAAAGACCAGTGATGCAGGGTCAGCCCCGGTCCCTGCAGACCCAGAAGCCCCCCGACCCCAGCCTCGCTTGACCAGGAGACCCCCAGGGAGCTGTTCGTCCTCATCCCTGCCCCTCTGTCACGAGCGTTTCTTGTGTTTTGTTCTTCCCTCCCTGTGCCCTGTGATTGTGTTTTGTCTGGTTTCTCCTTTTTTTTGCCTTTGTGTTGTACTTTCAGAAACTCGTGAGCCCCTGGGTGCCCCGCACGCACACACACAAGCGCCGCTCTGCGTGCATGAGTCGGTGCTGGGTTTGTGCTTTGAATGGGAATGAGAGGCGAAGTGGCTTTTACTCTTTTGAACATTTGCCGCAGCCGAATATTTCCCCAGAAAGCTTGGGTATTCAGCTGAGATTGGAAACTGTGCATTTTTATCGATGCCAGTCTTCACAGTTGGGTGATTTTTTTCTCCCCAGAGTTCCATTTGGCAGATCAAGCGTCTGGAGGGAAGGTGGGCAGAGTGGACAGGGATTAGGTGCCAGGCACGGGTAATGCGTTCTTTCTGTCTTCTCGCAGGGTGTACCAGGAAACCCAGGAGAGAGGGGACCTCCCGGAAAACCAGTACGTCACCCTGCTGCTCTGGAGGACTGCTGACCGTCAGTCGGGGATCCAGCCAGAATAAAACACAGGGGATGGTTCCAGAGACGTTAAAAGGGGGCTTTTTACAGTGCTGTGTGCAGAGGGAACTAACCAGAGATGCCGTGACCTCCCCCCCATGCCTAGAGACAAACCCCAGAGAGAGGCCACTGCCCCTGGCTGCCTATCTCCGGTGTCAGGAGAAAATGAGGATGATAGCAAAAGGGCTGCCATATCCGAGCTGCCACTGGGGGTTCAAAGCCACTGCCAGGAAGCCTGGGCAGAGGCAGGGAGGGAGCCGTGCCCCACCCCCACCCCCACCCCCACTGCGGTTTCCTAATGCGCATCTCGTTTGTCCAGCTCACCTGTGGGCCAGCAGGCAGGTGGGTCCCGTGGTACCTCCCCGGGGTGCAGTTTCCGGGGCCTGGAGCAGGGCAGAGAAGGCTGAAGGGGGCCTTGGGGGTGATGAGAGCAGCGTTCCTGCACGTCCCTAGCTGACCCATGTCCCGCCCTTTTGCTCAGGGACGTCAGTGCTTCCTGTCTCCACCTTCTTAGAGTAGCCGAAACCGTCCCCTCTCTCCCGGTGAGGGCACGAAGCTGTCAGAGCGTGAGCAGAGAGGGACAGTCCCGAGCGGCTGGCCCTGGGCGGTGCGGTCGCCCTCCAGCCCGAGGTCCCCCTGCGGGTTCCTTGGTATTCAGGGCACCTGCCTTCCGAGACCCCCACCCCCCGACCCCGATTAAGTTACCAATGCCGGAGAAGCCCAAAAGCCTTAGCCGAGTGGCCAGGTCATGGACAGGCCCCTGGGGAGCAGTGAAGATGAGTGGGTCAGGGTGAGCGGGAGGCAGCTCTGAAGACAGCAGGGAAATGGGTCCCCTGAGAGTCGCCTCTGTGGCAGTTACCACCCGGGCACCTGAGGCCTCAAGGCTGGTTTCGGAAACCAGTGTGCCCCCTGGGCCATCAGATGCCATCTGTCTCCGTGGTGAGCCTTGCCTGACATATGTTTCAAAGACCCAAGGCACGGAGGCCACCATGGACTTGAGCATCTGTCCTCCGCAATCCAGGCTGCGGGGGCCCTGGCAGGTGCACCCCAGTCTGCCCAGGGGTCCTGGAAGTTTTCACCAAAGACCGACCTTGAGTGGGATGAGTCGGAATCTTGCTGGAGGTTACGGGGGACTTGGCCATACACCCTCCTCCTCGGGCACCAGCTGTACAGCGGGCTGAGCCCCGTCGCCCAAGTGCAAGGCCCCCGAGAAGCAGGTGGAGGAGTGAGGTTTGGGCCAAAGGCCGAAGGAGGTTCAAAGAACCTCTGCCAAGTCCAGACCTTGACAGACGCAGCCTGAGTGAGCTGTCCCTGCAGGCCTGTGGTTCCTTCTCATCTCCAAATCCCAGTCAGTCCCACCCCAGCTTCTCTTGGGCGTCCTTTTCTTGTTAGAGCCCAGAGGGTTGATCAAATCCTTGAGTACATCGACTTGGAAAACACAAGCATGTGCTCAGCCACTGGCAGGGATATCCTCTGCCAACGTGGATGGTGCCACTGTCACATGGCCCTCTTTAGCTTTGTGGATGTGGCAGAAACCCTGTGGGGTCAGGAAAAGTAGGGGAGAGCCAGGACAGCACCTCTGTGAAATGCTAGACCGGATGTAGATAATTCATAAACCTAAGCTCAGACGTCATCAGAAGAAATCAGCCATAAGTCTGATTATGGGCATGGGCTTCTGTACTTTAGAACACTTACCGCCTTCCCCACAGAGAACAGGTTTTCTGGCGTTCCTTTCTCATGGCAGAGGTTAGAAGTCTGCAAGTAGCATGCCCATTTCCGGCTCTTCTCTTTAGTGTCTACCTGTGAATTTCCATTTTCCTTCCCAGGTTCGTGTCCCTTACACCCCAGTGCGAATCCAGCCTGCACCCCACGAGGGCTCTGGGCCGGCCACAGTCATAACAGGCCATATTCCAACTCACAGCGGGTTTGGGTGTGAGTTCTGTGAGCCGCAGACTCCTGCAGGCTTTCAGAGGCTTTGCAGCCGCTCCCGATTTCTGAAATCTCCTTCCCAAAGTGAGAGACTTCGAGCTCCTCATGACGAATGACGTTCAGAGTGCAGTTTCACGTGGAAGAGCTGAAGAATGCGCTTTAGATTCATGCTAGATTGTGAATGACCCGTGGCGGCAGCTGTGACCCACATGGGGACCGTAGCGCAGTCCGCCCCTTGGGCTTGCACGGGACCCGTAGGGCTTATGGGTTTCAATGGAAGTGGAGAGGAGGGACCAAGAGAGAGGGCCAGAAGAAGGAGCGCGGGGACCAGGAAGGCTGAGGTCAGATGCAGGACTGGCAGCCCACGTGGCTGCTGTCGTGGGGGAGTCTGTCTGTGACTCCCAGGCGTGGGGCTTAGCCTGGGCTCTTCTGAATCCAGTGTGTGGCTCTGACACATCGAACGTAACAGCTTGTGTTCTGAAGAGCGTGCATGCTGTCTGAAGCAGCACGGGTGTGCGGTGTGCGGGCGTGTGTGTATGTCTGTATTCATTTCTTTTTCCTTTGACAGGGACCCTCTTCACTGCTTTCTCCAGGGGACATAAATCTCTTGGTTAAGGTAAAAGCATGAGTTTTGAAAATGGTTATTGGGGGAACTGGAGCTCTCAATAGCATGTGGGTTTTTTTGTCTGAACAGCTATAATATAGTCCCAACATTGGCTGAGATCTCACTGTGTGCCAGCGATGTGCTAAAACCCACTGTCCAGTTCAGCAGCCACTGGCCACATGGGCCAGTTTAAGGTTAAGTTGATTAAAATTAAGTGCGACTAGGAGTTCCTGCTGTGGAGCAGCAGGTTAAGGATCTGGCATTGTCTCTGAGGCAGCATGGGTTTGATCCCCAGCCTGGCGCTGTGGTTAAGGATCCAGCGTTGATCCTGCTGTGGCGTAGCTCACGGCTGCTGCTTGGATTTGATCCCTGGCCCTGGAACTTGCAGCTGCCGTGGGTGTGGTTGAAAAAAAAAATTCAGTGCAGTGAACAACTCCGGTCCCTGGCCACACTAACCACCTTCCAAGTACTCAGTCGCCACATGTGGCTAGCGGCCAGCTCAGTGTGGCGAAATCAGGCCAGCAGATTTGGAGCATCTGCATGTCACAGAGAGCCCTGCCAGGCGGTGCTGTGCTAAGTGCTTCATGTACGTCTCTGATTCCACAGTCACTCTCTGAGGTTGGAACTTATTTATGTTCCTGTTTGCTTATCAGCAAGCTGAGTCAGAGTTCCCATCGTGGCGCAGTGGAATCGAATCCGACTAGGAACCATGAGGTTGCAGGTTCAATCCCTGGCCTCGCTCAGTGGGTTAAGGATCCAGCGTTGCCGTGAGCTGTGGTGTAGGTCACAGATGCGGTTTGGATCCCGCATTGCTGTGGCTGTGGTGTAGGCTGTCAGCTACAGCTCCGATTAGACTCCTAGCCTGGGAACCTCCATGTGCCGTAGTGTGGCCCTAAAAAGAAAAAAAAAAAGGGAAAAAAAAGAAAAAGCTGAGCCACTGACTTTCTAGAATTAGGAAACCACTCCTCCCTGATTCCTGAGACTGACCTTTGTTTGACCCCACCCGGGACTGCCTCCTGGAGTTCTGAAAAGAGGGTGGTGGGCAGTCAGACGGGGTGGGTGGGGGTCCCGCTGGTACAACGCCCAGAGCACAGGCAGGTGCAGGGCGGGGGAGCCGGAGGAGTCGCGGTCTGAGCGCAGACTTAGCTCCTGTTCAGAGCCACGTGCGCTTTCTCCGCAAGCGGCGGGAGAGATGTGCTGAGCGCGGCTCTGCTGAGAGAGGGCGGGGGACCTGGATGCCCGGGGACCTGGACTTGGTCTTCAGTGGGGAGGAGCTGGGAGAGGCAAGAGAGAGGCAGGATAAGCTTCAGGCTTCAGCGGCCACAGTCCTGCGGCAGTGAGCGTGGGGGACCCTTTGGCCGCCTCTAATCCAAGTCTTTGGCTTAAGATTGGGTGAAGCTCGGTGATGGATTTGTGTGATCAGCCCCTTCCTCACTTCCCGTATTCCCCAAACCGCTTGAAAAGTGTCAGAAAATACCGGATTCCCGGATGAGAGCGAGGGAGGAGAGCAAGAGGGCAGAGAACAGCTTCCCAGAAGCCTAGGACTTTGACTCTCCCTCCATCCGGGATGCCTCGCTGGAAAGTCATACCTTTCATTAAAAAATGAGCGGCATAGAGCAGTCTTTCCTGATTTTTATGGACGAGAGGGAGGTTTTTTTTTTTTTTAAAACAACAAGGACATGGCACAAAATCATTACCTATTGATCCAAGCCTTATTTATTACAGGCTTTTATAGCCTAGATAACTTTTTCATAATTTCATCCCACTGGATTCGCATCAGCTCCTCCCCCAAGGATTTCGGCCTCAGGGCGTCCCAGGATTCATGGCCGTGATAACAGGACGAGTGCTGCGTGGGTGCAGCTTGATGGCCACACCGTCGCGACAGGATGCGCCTGTGACATCAGAGCAGCCAGGCCCCTGCATTCCTGAACGTAGCACCTCAGGGCAGCCCCTGAGACTCCCTGGTCCCCTGGAGCTGTGCCTCGCCTGGAAGCCCCGTAGACGAGGGCCCGGGCCATGGGGCTGTACCCAGGTCCTGTGCCCAGGTCTGCGGAGTCAGCT
Source organism: Catagonus wagneri (assembly GCA_004024745.2). Taxonomy (NCBI): domain Eukaryota; kingdom Metazoa; phylum Chordata; class Mammalia; order Artiodactyla; family Tayassuidae; genus Catagonus; species Catagonus wagneri. Next base: position 30,512,350 of record PVHT020000230.1, on the reverse strand, counting down.
CTCCCGTGCCCTGTTTGAGAATCGCCTGCTGCCATCTTGGTGATGGAGGTTAGAGTCTGATGGGTGGCCCAGCGGCTGGCGGCCGGACCCTCCCTCTTGCTGAGAAGGCATCTCTCATAAGAGAAGGTTTAAGCTCATCCTGATCCTGGAAACTGCCTGGGTGGGAAGCTGGTCTAAGAGCTCCCGTTTAGTGAACGTCCACGCTGGGATCTGTGCCCGTCCTCAGCTTCTCCACTAGATGCTTCCCCGCGATAAATATGATTTCATCCGATCCTCGCAAACAGCCCAGGCTGTGTCCCCTTCCTGGCTGCACTTTGCACAGCGGGAGGCAGGGCCCGGATGAGCCAGCCATTTGCTGAAGGTAACAGAGCTGGGCAGTGGCAGAGCCTAGATTCAAAGCCAATGTGACCGACTCCAGACCCCCAGGCGTGACCCCTCTGCCGTCTGACTGCCTCTCTGCACGGGGCTGACGACGCGCGGGTGGGGGCTGAGCCTGGCCTGTCACCCAGAGCTTTGGGGTGTGGGCCACAGGAATGCGCGGCGAGGATTCAGGGGTCCGGCAAGAGCCGGACGAGATGATCTGGAGGGGTCCCCACGCCGGGGAGGCAGTGGTGGTTTTGCCCACGTGGCAGAGGCTGCGGGGTCCCACGGGTGGGGGCGTTTTGTGGAGCGCTTGCCTGGTGCGCTGGCCTCACCCTGCGCAGTGACACCGCCGGCCCGGTGTGCTGGATGCGCCTCAAACGAAGGGAAGGGGGTCGATGCGCGGGGACCGGGCACGTACAGAGACACACGAGGGACACGGAAACGTGCCGGCTGCTAAGATGAGAAATAGACGCAGAGGGACTAAGTGACTTGACTGAGATGTGACTCCGTTAAGTGGAAGAGACGAGAGTCGGTATCCATGATGAAGGGCATCTAATCTGTAAAGGGAACAAGGCCGCTGATTTAGGGAGGAAATTAGCAACCGAAACCACAGGGACAGCGGTAGCAGCTGCGATTCCTGTGCTCTCGCCGTGAGCCAGGCACGGCGTCAGGCATTTCCCGTTCGTCATCTCACGTATTTCTGCCCACACTCTGAGGTTCTCATCACAGATCGGGAGGCGGGGCTCGGAGGGGAGAGGCTGTGATCCCAGGAGGCTTTTCTGTGGTCTGGATGAGCCCGTCTCGTTGGAAGCAGAGCCCTGTCTGGTGGGAAGGAGAAATTTCCCGGCAGTGCCTCGAGTTCTTGTGACAGGACTGTGATCGAACGGGCACAAGACATTACCAGGAGGAAAAGAAATTTTAATTTGTGCCCCCCGAGGTCTCAGAGAAATGGAATATAAGAAGTGGCCAAAATACTTAACGCTTTTTAAACAAAGAGGCAGTACCTTTGTGAGGAATTGACTGGGCAAAGAGACCTAGGCTTTAGATGCTTAATTAGAGGAGAATCTAGGCAGAGCTTAACTTTGGGGTAGTCAGTTAAAATTGGCAGGTTTGTGTAAGGAGTTCCCTGGTGGCAGAGTGGGTTAAGGATCTGGGGTTGTCATTGCTTTGGCACGGGTTTGATTCCCGGCCCAAGGACTTCCACATAAAAACAATAGTATGATAAAGATGTGTTTATACAGGCTTCTTGGTCCTGAATCCCCATCTCTGGTGACAAAGAGATAGCTCCAAAGGCAGGGAGTGTCCCTTTCACGTGAGAGGTTTAGTTCTTGCTTTCAGGGAGGCGGAGAGAAGGGTCAAACTGTCCCTCTTGCGTTGGCCATTTCTTAGGTAACTTTCATGCAAAATAATCAACCTGCCATTGAGACCTCTTTGAGGGCAGCTTGCCCTGGGCCCCAACGCTAGTCTCAAGGCCTTCCAGGTTGGCAGGTCAGGCTCCGGGAGCACGGGAGCCCAAGAGAGCATTGGTAGGACAGCAGGTGGGGTGCTGGGCTTGCCCTGTGCTCACTGGCCTCTGGGACCGGGTCAGGACGTTGGGTCCAGCCCACTCGTTGGGGGCTGCTCTGGTCTTCGGGGAACAACCCTGCACAGAATGTGAGACTGAGACACAGCCAGGCTGAGAGTGATGCATGCCAGAAATTGCAAAGAAATAGGGAAGTACTGAGATTTTGTATCCCTCAGCTATTTCTGTGCTTTGTGCTCTGGGTCCTGTTGCCCAGAATGGTCCCGAATCACTCCTGTATCCTCCAGATCCAATAGGATCTCAGAGGCCACAATGGCTGCTGCCACCAGGCTGGAATTCCATGTGCCTTGTTGCCACGTTTTGTGGCTGGATCTCATTTTAAAGAACCTTAGGGACGGTCTTGGAGTAGATGAGGTCCTCTCAGGGCTGCTGGACTTTCAAATAAAAAACAGCCACTGAGAGCAGCATCTTTCAGTTTATCTCACTCCCCGTGGCCTCCCACACCCCAGCTTTGGGGCCTTCTCCTCCTGCCCCCAATTCAGCCAGCTTCTAAAGCCACCCGCTGAAGGAGGTGGCACTAGAGGGGGCAGGTCCGTGGTCGGTCGGTTGGTGGGTTGCCTGGTTCACCGCCCGTGGACGTCATGTTGTTTGCTGTGAGCTGGACAGATGAAGCGAGGCTGTCCCTGTCCCCGGGAGCTCACGCTTTTCTTTGCCTGATGGGGCGAACAGACCAGCTCAGTCGAGCTTCAGTAGCGGGGACTCCTGGGTCCAGGGGACCTGGCAGATGTCCCGCGTCTGAAGCCAGCAGGAAGGCTTCTTGGAGTCGGTCACTTCTAAAGGGTCCTCACAGACCGAGTAGGAGTGAGCACGTAAAGAGAAGGTGGACTGTTCACAAGTGCTTTTTGGATGGAAAACCCAGTCCTTGCTGAATGAGAGACCCAGGTGAATGCACGTCCACCTGACACATCCCCTTGCTGAAGATGAGCGAGCCTTTGCAGATCTCCGGAGGAGCCTCCAAGGGACCTGGTTTGTGCATTTGTGTTGTGTCGCTTGGTACCGTGGAACTGTGAGCTCTTTAAGATGCGGGCTCCTTGTGGTCTCCAAGCAGGAGAGTCCAGTGGCTGACAGGGAGCAGCGGAGGGGATGCATGAATTAACGATGACAGCCAAGTACGCTGGGGCTGATCTGACTCTGTTCTGAGTGGCCTCTCTGTTTGATCTCATCTAGCCTTTATACCCGGGAGAGAATGGGGAGGAGGAGTGAGGATTAGAGAGAAGGGCACGAAAGGAGCCATTCAGGACCCTGGGCTACGGGGTGGGCAAGAGCGTGGCCCAGCCTTTGGATTTTCTTTGGCGTTTACTGTGCTCCACACTGTGAGAGCCGGGGATGACACGGACAAATTAGAGAACCTGTTCCCTGGGCTGAGAACTTTACATTCACTCCAGGATAGAACTGCCATGTGATCCAGAAATCCACTCCTGGGCGTCTATCCAGACAGAACTGAAAAAGACACATGCACCCCTGTGTTCATAGCAGTGCTATTCACAATAACCAAGACAGGGAAACAAGCTAAAGGTCCATCGACAGAGGAGTGGATTAAGAAGCTGTGGTACAGGAGTTCCCGTTGTGGTGCAGCAGAAATGAATCCGACTAGGAACCATGAGGTTGCAGGTTCAGTCGGTCCCTCACCATGCTCAGTGGATTAAGGATCAGGCATTGCTGTGAGGTGTGGTGTGGGTCACAGACGCGGCTTGGATCCTGCGTTGCTGTGGCTGTGGCGTAGGCCGGCAGCTGTAGCTCCGATTCGACCCCTCGCCTGGGAACCTCCATATGCCACGGGTGCAGCCCTAAAAAGCAAAAAAAAAGAAAAGAAAAAGTGGTACTTATACAATGGAATACTATTCAGCCATAAAAAAGGATAAACTAATGCCATTGGCAGCAACATGGATGGAACTAGAGATTCTCATACTAAGTGAAGTAAGCCAGAAAGAAAAAGACAAATCCCATATGATGTCACTTATTCACGGAGTCTGAAATGTGGCACAGACCATCCTGTCTACAAGACAGAACAGATCACAGCGAAGGAGAGCAGACTGGTGGTTAAAGGGGGGAGGGGGTGGAGAGGGATGGACAGGCAGTTCGGGGCTTTGGGAATGCAAACTGTTGTATTTGAAATGGATGGGCAGTGGGGCCCTAGTGTACAGCACAGGGAACTGGGTGTGACTGGGTCACTTTGTTGTACAACAGATATTGAAGAAACATTGTAAATCGAGTATACTTTAATTAAAAAAAAAAAAGAAAAGAAAGAAATTTACTCCGGGGATAGCACCTGCCTGCCTCTAAGAAGCAGCGCAAAGCTCCATTCCGGGCAGCATTTATTAAATGCCTGCTTTGGACAAGGAATAATGCCAGATGTGGTGAGAGCTGGCGTGTGTGGCAGCAAGCAAGTCCTGAGGGTGTGTGCCTGTTGCTGGATTTTGCTTCTTTGTTCAGAAACCACTTAGGCACACGCACGAGACAGAATTCAGCTTCCAGCTTTGTCTGGGCTCCAGCCTTGGGGCCAGAGCATGCTGTTTTTAACAGGACTAAAGGTTTGCATTAAATCCGTGCCGCGGATGCCGGCAGATGTTCACAGACATTGGTACGTGCGCTTTCGACCTCTCGTCTTGGGCTGCATTTCAGCAGTCTGGCTGGAAGGAGGGAGAACTGGGGTCATGATCCAGAAACATCAGCCGTGTCGGCGCTGATCTAACACAGGGTGTGACTTGAGCTGTGTGGGGGACGACCCGATCCGCCTGTTGGCTTTGTCGTCGAGGGCTGGCTTCCTCCTGTCTGTGGAGGTGGGACCTGTGGGCCTCCTTTTGTTACCCCGGTCACCGTGCTGTGTTTTTTCTCTTCCTCAGGACGTGTGTGACGACTGCCCCCCAGGGCCCCCGGGCCTCCCTGGTCTGCCAGGCTTTAAAGGAGACAGAGGTCTCCCAGGACAGCCGGGGGCAGAAGGCACAGGAGGCAGGAAGGTAAGGACAACGAAGACCGCCACGCGGGACCTCATCTGCGGCCTCCCGCCTCGCCGTTCAGCTCAAGGCTGTGGACCTGGGAGGCGGGGGTCACTGGGTCATCCTGGGGACTGGCTCCCACACGCTGCCACACTGGGGGGGGGTCATGCCCACGAATACGTGGCCGCACTCCCTGTCACCACTCACCGGCGTCCGTCCTCAGACACGCTGCGGCCGGGGAACGGACGGGGGACCCAGCGCGAAATCAGTGACCAGATGTGGAGGGGCGGCTTGCTGACCACGCTGAGCGTGGGCTCCAGACACTCATTCTTACTGTTTTGTTTCTTCTCTTTCTTCCCCCGTTCCTGTCGCAGGGAGATGCTGGGCCCAGAGGCCCCCCAGGGCCCCCAGGAATAGCTGGACCGCAGGTCAGTGAGCCTCATAAGAACCACACGCATCCATTCTCATCTTGCTGGTTGACTTCAGTTTGGGGAAGGGGGCCGCCCCGTGTGAAGTTATAATGGTCTTAAAATCAGAAAAGCCACATGCACAGTCTCTCCTTGGCGGCGGCCGTCTCAGTGACCGTGGGGACGGACACTTGAACTTGCCGAGTCTCAGACTGCTCATGTGCAGACTCCTGAGGGGTCGGAAGTGTGAGTGAGCCACCTGCCAGGACTGCATAGTGCTGGTTAAGATGCGAGCTTTGGGGACGGAAGGCTCTGAACTTGAGTCCCAGCCCGAGGCTGAGTCTTTGGAGCCATGTGGCCTTAGGCCAAATCCTTGACCTCTGTGGCCTCAATTTCTCCACCCACGAGTAACCTGAGCAAAAACTTCAGAGGTATGTGAAAGTTGAAGCATATCATACGTAAAAAGAACTTGGCACTTAATAAAAAATATCACTGGGAGAGTGTGTACAAATGCAAATAGTCCACTCCTGTGAACGCGGAGACGCCCGCCGAAGGGGGCAGACCCACCCTGTGGTTTCCCAGAGGCAAGGACTCGGGCGGGGGAGCAGAGACCTGTGGGCTCAGCCCCAGAACAGGCAGAGGACCCGGCTGGGCTCTGCTGGCGACAGTGTTTAGCACGAGGGGAGCGTGTGAGTGCAGGCCTGGAGGCTGGGAGCCGGTGAGGGCCGACCCCCTTGTCACCTCTGTACCGCTGTGCACACTGCTATCCCAGTGTGCGCAGGGACACTGTCACTGCGTCCCTTCCTGCGGCCTGGCTGGGACACAGCGCGGCCCCTCCGCTGGGAGAGGCAGCAGAAAGTGGCCAGTGGGAGAGAGACAGCAGGAGCAAGAGCTTTGGGTTGGGATCGAGTCTTGGTGATGACCTTGGGCTGGCTTCTTAGCCTCTGCCCTTCCTTTCCTCCTGGTGAGCTAGGGAGTGTCGTGGAGCAGAGACCTGCCGGGCTTCCGGCCAGTGCCCGGTACCCTGTAAGCCCTCGGTCGGCCTGAGTGCTTAGTGCCCTGTCAGCCCCTGGCCAGGACTGGGGTGAGGGCGTGGGCTGAAAACGTAAGGAGAAGCCTCCAAACCGCAGCAACCAAGAAAAATGAGGCTCCAGTGCCGTATTTTGAAATATTTGAAATGGATGCAGTAGACGCGTGCAGAACCGAGTATGAATATGTTAGCTATGGGTGGGGCCCAAGCTCCACTGGGTCCCTGTCTCTCCTTGCTTCTCCCTAATCCCTGCCCCTTCGAAGCCCTGTCTTTATGTACAATTTCATATTTTGTTCATCATGGATATTTTTATTTTCTAAAAATAGGGCCACACCTGCGGCATATGGAGGTTCCCAGGCTAGGGGTCTAACAGGAGCTTTAGCTGCCGGCCTTCCCCGCAGCCACAGGAACACAGGATCGGAGCCGCATCTGCGACCTACACCGCAGCTCATGGCAAAGCTGGATCCTTCACCCACTGAGCGAGGCCAGGGCTCAAACCCACAGCCTCGTGGATACTGGTTGGGTTGGTAGCCCGCTGAGCCTCAGTGGGCAGTGCCAGCATGGATTCATTTTGGCATTCCTTTTGACTTTTAAAAATACGGCATTGCAATGTCTTTGTCTTGGATCCTGAGGTTTCTGGAGCCTCTTACATTTTACCCTCAAAGTGCGTGTTCACTTTCTTCACCCTGGGCTCAGCCCTGGGAAATGGGGTTGGAGCTGTTATGGTTGGTAATAAAAAGCAAGGAAGCAAACAGAAAAACTGTGGTGTGACACCAAGCCGCGGGCCTGTGGATGGAAAACAGCCAGATCTCCCAGGCCCTGGCTGGCAGGTTAAGACATCTCATGTTTGTTATCCGTAGACTTTGAAGTTGGTATAGGATTTTGACAAATCCAAACCCCTGCTTCGGGACCTGCGGGTATTAGGTCTCAGTGTGGATGAAGCAGAGGCTCTGCCCCGGGGCGGTGTTAGGTTAAGAGGCAGCCATGGAGCAGACCATCCTCTGTGCTGTTTGCTGAGTAGCACCCTTCTTTTCTGAGGTCATAATCCTCGCCTAGAGGGTTCTGCAGGGAGGTAATTTCAGCTGATCCTTAGTATGCAGCCCGTGCTGTCAACCTGCCGGCTGCTGGGTGCTGCCTCTGGCCGCTGAACGACCTTTATTCCGAGAAAGAAAAAGCAAATCAGTTCAACAGATAAGGAGCTCTCTGTCCCGAGGAGGAATTGTTTTCTCTATCAGCCCAAGGCCTCCTGAAGTGCTGGTGTCTCGAGACAATGGTTCTGCCTTTGTTCCTTTATTATTCCCTCCCAGGGAGGGTTTGTTCCTTTACATAACCAGAGAAAACCAAAGAAAGCTTCCACCCAGAAAAGGAACAGAAATGAGTACCTCGTCCTGGAGATGGGAGTATTGCCTCCCCTTGGGAGTCCGTGGTGACTTTGGGAAGTCCTTGGGGTCCAGCCTACAGGACAGGCTCCCGTGGAGCTACAGCTGACATACACCTGCTGTGCTGGGGGCCAGGGGCCAGTTTATATACTGCTCGCAGTTTATCGGCCACCGTGGTGAGCATCATCCTAGGACACGGAGATAGTGTTCCACTTAAGAGATGTGGACAGTAAGGCTTCAGAGAGTAAAATGCCAGCGTTACAAAACCAGGAGGTGGTAAAGCCACCAGGAGGTGGTAAAGCCAGGGTGAATCCCTGCTCGTCCAACTCCAGGACCGCCACCAGTTAGTATGAGTTTAAACTTCCAGTAATGCTACCGCCGAGCCAGAGCCGAGGGCAGCTCCCGGGGGTCGCACGCTGCTGTCCACACCGCTCCCGTCCGCGCCGCCGCCCATGACGACCCTGCAGGAGCTCCCCTCACCACCGCTCAGTGCTGGGAGCTCTCCGAGGACCTCAGTGTCTCATCGGGGGACCCAGGCTTGTCTGGGTTCTCGGCTTCCAACTCAGGCCGTCTCTGTGCTCTCCGTGCATCCCACGCCCTGCTCCAGAAAACAGAACGGAGGGCTTTCTCATTTCTTTTCTCTTAAACTTGACTCATCAGACAGCGTCTGTGCCGGACCTGCGGACGCAGAGATGAGTTTGTAAGTCGGGGAGGCTGCCCGTCGCGGAGCAGTTATCCTTGTCAGCGTCCTCGTAAAGGCCCTGGGTGTTCACCGGTCATGTGCGTGCGTTGTCCAGAAGGTCTGCTTTGGTCGTTTGTCTGCGGCTGTGACCAGCACCTGGGAAGTCAGCCCCCCGGGGTCCGTCTTGCGGATTTGCAGCTCGTCTCTCTGGCCGCTGGGGCCGGGGAGGTCAATGATTCCGTCAGATCCAGAGCTTCATTCGAGAGCTTTCAAACTGCATAAAACCCTGCCTCTAAGGGCCGGGGTCCGAGAGGGCGGCTGCCCTTATGGTCGCGATGCACGCGGAGGCGGAAGGAGCGCGGTGGCGGTCAGGCTGTGACTCTCTGCAGAGTCAGGTGGGAAAGCCGCTTCCAGTTGGGAGATGCTGATTATTCCATCCTGGGCAAGCGAGGTTTTCTCCTCCTCTGCGTGTCCACCGGTCACGTAACGGGAACTGTAGGGACCTGACACTAAAGGAGCAGAAGCCCCCAGCTGGAGGTTCTGGTTGATTCCGGGAGGCAGAGATAATACCCCCTCTGCTGTGGCTGCGGTGTAGGTCGCAGACGTGGCTCAGATCTGGCGTTGCTGTGGCTGTGGTGTAGGTTGGCAGCTGCAGCTCCAATTCAGCCCCTAGCCTGGGAACTTCCATATCCTGCCGGTGCAGGCCTAAAAAGCAAAATAATAATGATAATAAAACGGCTTGTGGTGGGAGTTTCTTTCCTGTTTTTCAACAGGAAAAATAATGCCCTTCAATGGGTTCTTGGGAGCATCTACTGAAGAGAACTGAGCTAGCCAAGTGGTAAACTGGTAATATTTCTGGAATGTAAACTCCAGGCGGGCAGGTGGGTTTTGGTGTTTGTTTCTCATCTGTTTTGTTGACTTGCTGTGTTCTCGGTACATAGAAAGCCTCCTAGGACGTGCTCAGCAAGGTCGGGCAGGCTTCCAGACTATGAAGCACCTTGACCTAGAAAGAGAACCAGCGAAGCAACTCGATCAGGACGAGGCAGTTTGGTCTAGACGGATCTGGATTAGAAGCTAAATCTTGCTTCTTCTTAGCTGTGTGACCTCAGGCAAATGACTTGACTTCTCTGGTCTTTAGATTTCTTGTCTGTATGCTCTGATGATAACCTTTACCTCACTGAGGAGTCTTCCTGGCTAAATTTGATGTCGTAGCCGTATTAAATATTGTTTTGCATGAGCTCAGGATATGAACAGAGAAATGCGTGCCGTGGGAGCTCGTGGGGCAACGCTGGCAGAGTGCCAGGCGGAGTTGGGGGCTCTGTAAATGTCAGCCCTCTTTTCTGGAAGGAAGTGAGTCAGGCCTGGGGGTGGCCGTGTTTGCTTTGATCCCCAGCTGCGGTGGAGAAGGCGACAAGGACAACTGTGGAGAGCCTTGAGCTGCTGACATTTTAGTTGTTCTGAGATGAGGGCTGGAGCCACGCTAGGCCCAGACCGAGGCGTGGAAATGGAGAAGAAACCGCTTACTTTTAAGGCAGTCGTCCTAAATATCAGCGAGGCAGTGTGCTTTTCTGTGTCGTTTTTTTTCATTGAGATGGTGAGGTGGACCGCAGACAGCGTCCTGGCTTTATAGATTTAAAAACAGGAGACCTAATTACATACAGGAAATTTTTTTTTTTTCTCTTTTACACTCGAGCATCTGGCCCTTCATAGGCGTTAGATCACCTGACCGTCCCAGCATGCCTCAGGGGGGCAGCCGGGGGTTATTAGGTATCAGTGTCATCGTGAACCGCTGCTGCAGTCCCGCAGTGTGGACCGGAAGAGGGCTGGGCACGATGGTTCAGTGAGAGGATTACAGGGCCCTGGACCCGGAAGGACCCTCCTAGGCTTCATTTACTGAGCAAACACACAGAACGTAAAGGGACGTGATCTTCTGAAAGACGTAAAGATGACGCAAGACCGACAGACCTGGAACCAGAGCCACGATCGACTAATTGCCAACAGCTTCTTTTACCGTATGGGGCAGTCTTCCAAAGGCACTGAGATGTTTTTGTTTAATAATGTTTTACTGCAGTACGCTTGGTGACATGGTGAATGCAGTGCCAAGCAGGTGAAAAAAGTTAAAGATGGGGACCTGTGGATAGTACTTTCAGGGTTAGTCTGTAGAATTCTGGTTTTGGTGGGTGGCACAGTGTGTCTCGATGGCCTTGAGAATGAAGATGAAGATGAGGAGGATGGGGGGAAGGGAGTGATTCCAGCAGAGAACGATGTGGGGACGGTGATTGTAATGCCGGTAAGGATGCGGAGTGTGACGACGATGGCGACAGATGAGGATGGCAAAGCTGATAAAGACGAGGAGGAGGGTGCTGGTGCTGGTGCTGATGGCGGTGCTGGGTGACGATGAGGAGGACGAGGAAGATGGGGAGTGACGACGGTAATGGGAGGGCGATGGGAATGCCGGCGCTGACGCTGTTAACGACGGTGACTGACAGGGTGATGAATCGAGGGGAGCGGCTGTGGCGATGCTGTCGCGGTGCCGGCTGCCGAGCGGTGATGATGATCATGGTGACAGTAACAAGGGCGGTGAGAGCTGCTCTTTGCTGAGAGCAGACTCCGCACCCACCACACATCTGCGCACTTGGTAAATTTTATGTCATTTCCTCTCATGACAAAGATTATATGGTTATCATTCTCATCTTAGAAGCAATGAAACATATGAAACACCTTGCCCAATGGCACACAATTACTAAATGACAAACTCAGGATTCAAAGACAAAATAGTAAAAAAAATCATAAGGATAACTATATTTACTGAGCTCATACTATATTCTGAGCTCTAAGTGTTTTCCATGTATTATTTGATTTTATTTTCCCGACATTTCATGGGGAGGCAATTATAATTCTCTTTATTTTCTAGATTAAAAAAAAAAAAAAAACCTACAACTTAGAGTTTGGGCCTATAGCGCAAACTTGCTTAGAGACCAGTGAAGAATAAGTGAATGCATGCAATGCAGCCTTTTTCTTTCTCAAGTAGCTCTAGCAAATTTTTCAGTAATTTTCTTTCTCTCTTTCTTTTTTTCTCCTAAGGGAGGTAAAGGAGAGCGAGGTGACGACGGCGAGACTGGCCAGAAAGGTGACCAGGTAAAGACTTACTTTATAATGAATGTTCACCCTGAAGAAGCATCAGAGTTTTTCCTAGGTAGCTTTCATTCTACCAGTTCTGAAATTATTTCTTTTCTTTTCTTTGCCTTTGGTAAGGTTTTTCCTTTTTTTTTTTTGTCTTTTTAGGGGCATATGGACGTTCCCAGGCTAGGGGTCTAATCAGAGCTACAGCTGCCAGCCTACACCACAGCCACAGCAACGCCAGATCCGAGCCACGTCTGTGACCTACACCACAGCTCACGGCAACACCCGATCCTTTACCCACTGAGCGAGGCCAGGGATCAAACCTGTGTCCTCATGGATACTAGTCAGACTCGTTTCCACTGAGCCACGGTAGGAACTCCAGATTTTTTTTTCATTATTTTTTTGGCCACATCCACAACATATGGAAGTTTCCCGGGCCAGGGATCAAACCTTCACCACAGCAGCAACCCAAGCCTCTGCAGTGACAGCACCAGATCTTTAATCCAGTGTGCTGCAAGATAACTCATATTTTTTTTTTTTATTTTTATTTTTTTAACTTTATGGAAATCTAGTTGACTTAACAATGTCGTATTAATCTCTGCTGTGCAGCAGACTGGTTCATTTGCACATACACTCATATCCATCCCGTACAGGTCGTCCAGAACACTGAGTAATTTCCCTGTGCCATACAGCAGGTCCTGATTTAAAAATCGTGTTTTCATGGTTTCCACCTTGGTTCATTGTCACTCTCCTTCCCCAGTCATCTGAGGAGCGTGACTTTTATTTTAAAATATATATTTTTGGAGTTTCCATTGTGGCTCAGCAGTAATGAACCCAACTAGTATCCATGAGGACCTGGGTTCGATCCCTGGCCTCGCTCAGTGGGTTAAGGATCAACGTTATCATGAGCTGTGGTGTAGGCTGCAGACGCAGCTCGGATCTGGCGTTGCTGTGGCTGTGGTGTAGGCTGGCGGCTACAGCTCCATTTCGACCCCCAGCCTGGGAACCTCTGTATGCCACGGGCACAGCCCTAAAAATACACACACGCACACACATCTGTGTGCGTGTGTGTGTGTATTTTATACTCTGTTTTAGTGCTTCTCGTTCGCTGGAATGGCAGTCACGCCTTACAAAATGCAAAATGCCCCTTCTTCGCTCCTGCCCAGCTACCACTTCTCTTGTATGAGCCCGGCTGTGCGAGTTGAAATGCTTGACTCTGCGCAGGGCCCATCCAGCCCTGCTGGACCACTTCTCCAAATGCCTTGGAAGGTGGCACCGGTGGTGACCCGTGTGCTTGCTGTGGATCCGAACGCTGGCTCCCATCCTTCACCTGCTCAGCGGCTCCACCCCGAGCAGCCTTTCTGCCGCTTCCTGGCTGTTGTGCGTGCGCTGCGCTGCCGTCACCCGTCCCCTCTTTTCCTGTCCTTTCCTCTTGCCCGCCGGCCCTTCCCCTTTCCTTCTCAGCCTTCTGTCCACCTCTCAGCTGGTACCGTCAGAAACCGGCTCCGCGCCAGGCACTGCGCCAGGCTCCAGGAGGCAGGAGGAGTCAAGGACAAGTCCCCAGCGTCACAGGGCTTGCCCTTCAGGGACAGCGTGAGGCGTGCGAGCTGGGAATCCAGAGGCAGTGCGATGAGAGCTGTGTTCAAGGCCTGGAGGACGTACTCGGTGAAAATCCCATCTAGGTCTTGAAAAACAGTGTTGGGATTATTCCTATGAGTCGTCAAGGCCAGTGCTCTCTATACCGAAGGTCACAGCCGTGTCTTCCCAGAGGGGCCGTGGGGAGAGGTGGAGGGCAGGGAAGTCACTTCTCTCATGGTGGTTCGTTTGGTTTTATAGCGTCGTTGTCCTAAACGAAATGTCAGATGCAATTCCCTTTGCACCGGAACTGGTTGAGCTCACCCTCCAAAACGCATGGACCCCCTGCACGTGGAGACACGAATCTTTCTTAAAATAACTAATCTTGTCTCAGATGCCGTCATTCAGTTAACCTGACCGCTTCCACTGTGGATATAAAGTGTGTGTTTTTGTGTTTATTTGTTTTAAAGTCTTTATGATGAGATACTTCAAAAATACATAAAAACAAAAGAATAGAATGAAACGACCCCCCCCCCCCCGTACTTATCTCCCCAGGCACAGACTCATCCAGCTGTATGGCCATTCTTCTTTCCATCTAGGTCCTTCTTTGTTCACATTATTTTGAAGCAGATCAGTTCCAAGATTGATTTCTTCTTGTAAATATTATGAGACACTCTCAACCGCCTACTGAAATACATATAAATATATACTTATAAATATTATATGTATATATCTCCAGAATGATTAGAAGAGTTAGAAGGTCGGTTCTGGCTTGCTGTCTGAAATTTAGTAGCTGTGCAGAGGGAAAGGCTCTTTGTGAGTCACTTAAAATAATCGCCCTGTGTTTTCCTAGGGCCATCCTGGAGTTCCAGGTTTCATGGGGCCCCCAGGGAACCCTGGGCCACCGGTAAGTAGTTATGTTTGGTCCCTTCCTCTCCTGGCCTTGTCATTTACACACACTCCCATGCTCCCTGAAGATGCTGTCACATGGGCACACCTCTTGTTTTAAAGGATGGGTGACAGCGGAAAGGTGTCCAGGGGTGAACTGAAAGAGCAGGTGCCAGTGGCGTCTGCGGTGAGCCTGGAGGGGCGTGAATAGCATTGAGGGACGGTGCAGTTAGGATGCTCCTGGGACAGGGGCATTGGCGGGGTGGACAGGTCGACAGTCTTATATTTTATCCAGCTTGGGAAGGGGGAAGCCTGGAGTAATTCCAAGGTTAAGATCTTAAGTAAGAAATACATTTTTTTAAAAGGGGAGTTCCCATTGTGGCTCAGTGGGTTACAAACCCACCTAGTATCCATGAGGACTCGGGTTCGATCCCTGGCCTTGCTCAGTGGATCAAGGATCCGGTGTTGCTGTGAGCTGTGGTGTAGGTCACAGACGGGGCTCAGATCTGGCTGCTGTGGCTGTGGTGTAGGCCGGCAGCTGCAGTTCTGATTCGACCTTTAGCCTGGGAACCTCCATATGCTGCAGGTGTGGCCCTAAAAAGAAAAAAAAAAGGAACTGTAGAAGCACTTTCCCTCTTCCATAGACTTTCTTGGATTTACTATAACCGATAACAGTAATTATAACCACAAATTATTATTACTCTACATTATCACTATTTCAAGAGTTCATTCATTATCATTCTAAGGCAATTGCTGTCATTATCGTGTGTATCGTTAACACACGCCGTTTATTCCCATCCCCCCCAAAAAAGTTCTCTTTGCTTAGAGTAATTCTGGAACTGACATTGACTGATGCTCTTCTCGGCAAATTTCTCTCTCTCTGGTAGAGGCTGCCCCTGGTTATTCTCGTGGCTCCTCGGCTGAGTCCACTTGGTCCTGACCGGCGGTAGCCATGGTAACGGGCAGCGGGAATTAGTATCCTCACCAAGCCCAGGACCAGTCCCCTGGGATTTCCCTTGGGCTCTTCGGGGGCCCTGGTCTCCCAGACCTCGCAGAACAAAGCTCGCTGGTGATGGTTAAAGGACCCCTGACGGAGCCGACCTCAAATAGGGATCAACCTGTCATAATAAATAATGAAAAAGAGGCTCAGTTAGGATCATGAAGTTCGAATGTGTGAAATGAAGCTTGCTTTGTCTTCTTTTGAACAACTTCTAATTGGCTTCTAATTGCAACTTACGTGTTAACTCTTAGAATAAATCAAGTTGTTTCAAATGTATTTTTTTCAACAAAGTGTGAGAGCCTGAAAGGGCATCTTTCACTCCATAACTGACTTTTATATCAAATTCATAAAAGATAGAGCGTCTGCAAAAGTACGAAAGCTGAGTGTTCTGCAGAGCCTGCCTCACGTCTTTGCTGCCCGACCCATCCCCCATCCTCTCTTTTAAGGTCCTTGCAGGGAACCGAGCGGGGTGCTCTCATTTCTTTGCATGAAATTCTGCATTTGCTTCAAAATGTGTCATTTCGTGTCAGGGACTTCTTTGCACTGTGTTCACCTATGGTATGGAATTTTGTAGCATCTGACAACCAGCTGCAGCTGATCGAGTTGACAGTAGTGGGGGAGAGGGCTTGGGCGTAAAGGGAGAAGGGACATTTGAAGAGGGAGCCACGGTCACGGAAGAAGTCCAGTTCCTGAGTGAGTCATTTCCTAGCAAGAGGGCCTCAGCTTCCTTGTACAGCCTAGCAGCAGAGGGGCTCAGAAAGTGAAGGGTGCGCTAAAGCCCCAGCCCCACCCCACCCTGGTACCGCCAAAGCTTCAAGCACATCTCCAATGCAAATGACACCCTGTTGTCTTCTCTGGGGAAGCTGCTATGACTTAAGAGCTCCATGATAACAGTCGGAAATGGCTCCTGACTTCTTATTCTCGTGATGGACAAGGAATCTGAGGCTCAGAAACAATCGATCAGAAACCAGCTTGTCTGTCTCCAGCTGATGAATGCGTTTGTTCAACCTCATGCAGATGTTCGTGGAGCTTCCATTTGGTGCCAGGCCTTGAATGGTTACTGCCTTTGGGAATGGATGTTGAGTCAGCTGCCCATCCAGGTGGAGGGGCCAGTCACGAAAAAGAAACTCAGGAGCAGGGAATTAACCCGCCTGGCCATTCAGGCATCGTTTTTTTGAGTGTATGTTTTGTTGTATGTAGACACCAAGAAGACAGAGCTCTTTTGTTCCACAGTTTATTTTCTGGTGCTCGGTTAACATTCTTCCTCCAGGTAAAACCCATATCTGGTTCCCCCTCTGCTGTAGCTTAGCTAGGTTCCAGAGTCTGGGTTGCCTGAAGCCTTTGGCAGAATTATGTAGAAGAATCCAGATTTGAGGTAAAAAGCCCATTGTTCTGTTAGGTTTGGACAAGATGCGTAATTTCCCCCACAGCAGCCCGGTGCGGGGAAGCATATGAACCTTAGGCTGTTGATGCAAATGTCATTAGCCTTTTTTGTGGTTCGTGCACATTTCCCGGGTCCCCACCCAGGGAGAGAAATGGAGACAAATCAGACTGTCGCTTAGTCTCCAGGATTTGCCCTCCATGGAAAATAAGACGCGTCTTCTCCAGCTATGTCATGGAAAATAAGACGCGTCTTCTCCAGCTATGTCATGGAAAATAAGACGCGTCTTCTCCAGCTATGTCATGGAAAGTAAGACGCGTCTTCTCCAGCTATGTCATGGAAAGTAAGACGCGTCTTCTCCAGCTATGTCACGTGTCTTTGAGGTTCACGACCGTGGTGTGGCCGGTTCTCTAGCCCTGGAACCGTGCCAGCACCTGGTTACAGCGTAGGCGCCGATAAATTACGTAAGACGACTAAATAAAGACTGCTGGAAAAGTGTCAGTAAGCTGCTGTGGGAGCTTGCTTACTTGTTACGCCACTTTTAGTTATTGTCTGCAGTGTCCCTGGTCGTGGCTTGGCCGAGAGGCGTGCCCAGACGACCACTGTCATCAGACTTGATGATAATGGAGAAGCCTCGATGGCAGCTCTCATGAGGCGCCCGTGCTGGCGGCCTGTTTCTGTGTAGTTCCTTGCTCGGGTCTCTCAACATCGCAAGTCAAATAGGTGCTCTTGGTTTTTCTCCATTTTACAAAGGCACTGAGATGCAGAGGAGTAAAACAGCTTCCTTAGGGCCGTCCGGCTAGTCAGTGGGGACCCAGGACTTGGACGCAGGACCCTGGCTCTAAGAAGGTGAACTCCCAACTGGTCCCCTCTACTCTGTGCTAAGCAGGTTAAGGATCCATCACTGTCTATGCAGCAGCTCCGGTCCCCTGCAGAGGTGCGGGTTCCATCCCCAGCCTGGCACAGTGAGTTAAGGATCCAGCATTGTGGCTTGGATTCAATCCCTGGCCCAGGAACTTCCATACGTGGCCAAAAAAAAAAAAAAGGGAAAAAAGAAGAAGCAGCAGCAGTGCCACAGAACCTCTGCCTTTATCATCCAGGCAGCCCAGATCCTAATTGATTCATTTATTCACGAACTATTGAGCGTCTGCTATTTCCAACGTACCGCTTTTGTTCCCATTAAACAAGGCGATAAACACGGAGGTGTCAGATGGATGTAAGAGCTTGAGAAAAACAAAAACCACAAAGGGGTGGTGAGGAGCAGGGACGTGCAGTCTGGGATCTTGGAGGCAGAAAACATCGCGCTGAGAAGCCAATGCCTGAGCCCAGATGTTGGGGAGGGCCGAATGTGAGCTCTGCCACGTGGGGGTTTCGATTGCAGGCACGTGCAAGAGCCGTGGGGCAGAAGCCGCGGGGCTCCCTTTGCATCATTTACTTACCTGTACGGACGCCTCTCCCTGTTATCTGTCTGTGGATCTCTTCATCCTCGATCAGAACAGGCAGCCGCCTTCCTGAGCTCTCTGGAAGATAAATCCAGTTGTTTAGTTCTTACTTCTGTCCTGACATGTTCCCTGATATTAGCTGAAAGTGTCTGCTCTGAATTGAGACCACGTCCCGAAGTGTGGCTGCTGTCCTCCCGCCGTCTTCGTCTGGCCAGAGCCTAGCCAGCCCGGCGGGAAGGCAGAAGCCCCGCTTACTTAGGCAGTTCGGGCAGCTGGGGAGGCCTCTGCTCAGATTCACAACAAACCAGCTTTCTGCTTTATCATCCTTAGGGAGCAGATGGAATTGCGGGAGCTGCTGGACCACCAGGAATCCAAGGACCCCCAGTAAGTTCCTGAATGGATAGGATTTGCCTTCGGTTTGTGTCTGGACCGCACCACAGTCCTGGGGGCTTGGCAGCCCTGCCCTGGTCCTCCTGCTTCCTGTGGCTCACACTCCGACCCTGGGAGGATTGCTTTCTGTTAGAATGCTGGTTACCTTTCCTCCAGATCAAAGGTTTGAATGAAATGGCCTGGAAACCTGTGACTCCAGCATCCAGTTTAAAACCGATTCAAACCGGTCCCAGGTGTAGTCCCACCTCTCTGTCCCTTTTCAGTGCAGTTTCTGTTTGGAGCAGGCACAGGGGGGGAAGAGGGCTTGGAGGTCCCCCCTTCTGAGGCTGTGGAATGAGCCCAGCGGCGTGTCAGGCAGCAGGTAGCCGCTGTCACCCAGCTGTTCAAAAAGCAGAGTGAAGCTAAGGCAAAGTCATTCGGTCAAGGTCTTGACGTCACACAGGTGGGGCTGGCTGGAACCCAGAGCCTTTATCTCAGAAAACCAGCATTATACGTGTTGCACAAAGCTGCCAGGACCACGCTTGGTGTTGGGACCATACAACAAAGGTGGCATTGTGCTTCGAGTCGCTACGTGCATACTCACTCACAGCAAGACAGGGCCTGTTAATATGGCTCGTCTCCTCTGACTGCCTTACTGTTAGGAATCGTTATCTCCATTTCATAAATAAAGAAGGAAAGCGGGCTTCAGAGACATGAAGCTACCAGGTCAGGGTCACACAGCGAGGCGGTGTCAGAGCCAGGTACAAACCCCAGGCTGCAGAAATCTCAGTGTCGTATTTCAGGAAGAGCTGTTGCTAAGCAAGCCCGTGTCTCTGGACGCTGGCGCCGAGAGCGCTGCAGGGATCAGCCAGGACTGCTTCCTCCTCAGATGGAGGAAGACAAACCGGGTGGGGTGAGGTCACGCGTCCAGGGTCATACAGGAAGTTCATGTCCAAGTTGGAAAACTCCCATTTCTGCTCGTTTTCTAGTCCTTCGCACTGACCCACTGTGTGGGAAGGATGGTCAGGCCAGGGGCTAGAGGGACGTTAAGTTTGAGAAATAAGAGCCACCTGGCTCTTTTCTGATCATCATCTGGCTAGTCCTTTTGAAGCAGCCCACCGAGAAGTCCCAGAATGAATAAAATATAAACAGTACTGCAAGCAGCTTTCTGTTGCTTCTCGGACAGAAAGAGATGTCCGCCGTCAAAACTGATGGACTGTTGGCCCAAGGGGAACAAGACGTGGCGCCCAGATGGGAACCCTTGCATTCCTAGGGATTTAGCTACACTAACTAAGACATTGATTGTGTCCTGGCAAGTTAGACCTGTGCTTGAAGCTGTCTGTGGTCTTGATGTTTCAACATAAACATCAAACCAGAATATAGCCCATGTCGTCTTAGTACAAAGAATGACTGTGGGTAGTTGCAAGAAAGAAAGAGAGAGAGGGAAAAAAAAAAGAGAAAGAAAATTAAATAGGAAATAGTTAAAAGGTAAACACACAAATCTATTTTTATTGCATTTTGAATTAAAACGTACAGATCATTTGCCAATCTTTTTTTTGTGTGTGTGTATTTTTGTCTTTTTAGGGCCGCACCCGTGGCATATGGAGGTTCCCAGGCTAGGGGTCTAATCGGAGCTGTAGCCACTGGCCTACGCCACAGTCACAACAACATCAGATCTGAGCTGCTTCTGCGACCTACACCACAGCTCACGGCAACGCCGGATCCTTAACCCGCTGAGTGAGGCCAGGGATCGAACCTGCAACCTCATGGTTCCTAGTCAGATTCCTTTCTGCTGCACCACAATGGGAACTCCTGCCAATCTTTTTGACATAGAATGAAGGTCCTTATTTTGCTTTCTGTTCCCTTGAATGGAGTCTCTTGTTATCATCTCATGGAAAGAATATCCACCCATTTACTATCTGGTACTTTTTTCTAAAGTGGTTTGAGTATCTAAGAACACCTGTGAGGCAACTTGAATGCAGAATCCTGGTTTGTTCGAATTTTTTGCTTAATCTTTTACAGCTATCATACGGTACAGCCATCAGCTATTTAGACAGTGAGTGTCTCATCTTTCTCAAATATTTTCAGTGTTTTAACTTAATTTGCATAAAAGGTCATTCTTTTTCTTTTTCCTAAATTTCATCGGGTTACCCAATGAACAACTAAATCCTATAATTTCCATAGCAAACAACAAGTCACAAAAGTAGGTTTGGGAACAACCATACTGACTCTATATTGAATCTTTAACCCACCTGTTGTGAGGAAAAAAAAAACCCTGAAATAGTAGATATTTTAGTCTTGTAAGCCATATGGTTTCTGCTGCAAATATTCAACTCTGCCTTGATAAGGTGAAATTGGCTGAAGACGATATGTAAACTAATGGATGAGACTGTGTTCTGATAAAACTTTATTTGCAAAATAGGCAAAGGGCTGGAGCTTGCTGATCCCTGTCCTAGGTCATTAGTGTTTCCAAACTAGGATCTTTGGAATAATAAGCATCCAAGAAGGAATTCAGGAAATTCTGTTATCAATATTTAAAAATTCCTAATAGAAATTGAATATTTGGCCCAAGTTGACAAAAAATATTCACTTTGTTTGTTAATGTGTTTGTAGGTGTTACAGGAAGAAAGCTTTTTTTTTGTTTTGTATTATTATTTTGCACTGGTGTGAGTGGCAATACGTCTAAACAATCTCAAACATCATGCAACGTAAGTTTACAGAGACGCAACTTTATGTCCGGCTGTTATCAAGGCAGATGCATGAACACAGCATTTCATTTTCTGAAAGTTAAGAGTAATCGCAGAGTTCCCGTTTTGGCTCAGCAGTAAAGAACCTGACTGGTATCCATGAGGTTGCAGGTTCGACCCCTGGCCTTGCTCAGTGGGTTAAGGATTGGGCATTGCCATGAGCTGTGATGTAGGTTGAAGACTGTTTGGATCCCTCTGCAGCTCCAGTTCGACCCCTAGCCTGGGAACTTCCATATGCCGTGAGTGCGGCCCTAGAAAAAGCAAAAAAAAAAAAAAAAAAGAAGAAAGGTGGTTTTGTTTTGTTTTTTGTTTGTTTTGTTTTTGCTTTTTTTTAAAGGCTATACTCGTGGCATATGGAGGTTCCCAGGCTAGGGGTCCAATCAGAGCTGTAGCTGCTGGCTTACACCATGGCCACAACTGCAGCCACAGCCACAGCAACACCAGATCCGAGTCTCGTCTGCAACCTACACCACAGCTTGTGGCAATGCCTGATCCTTAACCCACTGAGCGAGGCCAGGGATTGAACCTGGGTCCTCATGGATGCTACTCAAATTTGTTAACTGCTGAGCCACGATGGGAACTCCTTGAGGAAAGGTTTTAATAAACCAGTAGTGATCTTAAGACATTGTCCATTCTTTGCTTGTTCCCTAGGGTCTGTGAAAAAATAATTCTCAATATCTTAATGGTTTGATACTTATATCTTTCATTTTCTTCAGATAGGGAAATAAAACTCAGTTACTGAGTTTTTACTGAATTTAGTACTTAATAAAAGTAGTCTGATTAGACACTTTATATAAAAAATCTCTGTAAGTCTGAAATAAATATCAAAATATATATTTTTTGATAAGTATTTTTTTATTTTTGCCTTTCTTCCAAGGGGCTAAAATCACAGTCTCTAAGAATACTGCATTTTGTGTTGCATGTGGGTTAGAGTGTAAAACCTGACATCAGTGTTTTATTGCAGAAGAAACACCGGCAGCAGATTGTAAAGTGATCAGGACTCTTCTGCAAACTCATGGTAGAGACTTAGGGTGATGCCAGGAGGTGCCTCCTGATAAAAACGATGACCCTGATTACTTTATCTGGTTTAGAAGCTCTCAGGGACAGTGATGTGTGGTTTTGGTGAATAAAATGGGAAATGAAATATTAATTAGTGCAGTTTGGGAAAAAAAAATCTTTCAAGGTCTATTTCATGGGGAAAAGGATCCTAAAAGTGACCAATGACAATAAAAATGTTTGGGACCCCCTGGGTAAGAAGGTGTAGTGATACAGCCACCTGTTACCTGTGCCCCTGGTCAGTCCTCTGCTTGTGTCGAGTCCCGTGGGCAGAACACCTGCAGGTGCTGGGTCTATGCCGGAAGACAGGGTCCTGAGTCACAGGTGGTTTGGGGGCCAAGTGCAGAGTTGGGTCTGGACCTGGATCTTGTGGTCTGCCGGGCTCCCATATCTTCTTCCCAGGATGCTTTCAGTCTCTGCTTCCCCAAGAGTCTACGTAATAAGGCCAGAATGAGTCCCGGTCTGTGTAGTTACCAGGCTGCATAGTTATCCTCAGCCCAGGGCCCCACCACCGTGTGGAAGCAATGAGGTGGATGTGGCAGGTGCAGAAACATCGAATGCTCCGCACTGAAGCCTCCTTCCAACCCACGAAGGCAGTTCTGGGTGAGACATTTACCTCCAGCAAAGCCAGTCTGAGAGATTTAATGGTCTTTTGTGTCTCGGATCTTTTAGGGCAAAGAAGGTCCTCCTGGCCCCCCAGGCCCATCTGGATTACCTGGAATCCCGGTAAGTGGCATTTTTAAAAAAACCCTCTAGTTTCTCTACTACAAAAATAAGCAAAGGAAACTATTTTCCAGCATTATTAAAGCAAAGCATGTTTACTAGGAGAATTTTTGACACTACAGAAAATCAGAAGAAAAATAATCACTAACCAAAGCCAACCTTAGCCTCATTCTTCTGTCATATACATATTGTTTACTTGGGAGTTCCCGCCGTGGTGCAGCAGAAATGAAGCCGACTAGGAACCATGAGGTTGCAGATTTGATCCCTGGCATCGCTCAGTGGGTTAAGGACCCGGCGTTGCCGTGAGCTGTGGTCACAGATACGGCTCAGATCTGGCATTGCTGTGGCTCTGGTGTAGGCCAGCAGCTGTAGCTCCAATTAGACCCCTAGCCTGGGAACCTCCATATGCCGTGGGTGTGGCCCTAAAAAAAAAAGGCAATAAATGTATGTATTGTTTACTTGTGTAAATAAAACTTGCGGGATTTCTCTTGCGGTACAGCCTGTTAAGGATCCAGCGTTATTGTCACTGCAGCAGCTCGCGTCACTCCTGTGGCGCAGGTTCAGTCCCTGGTCCAGGAACCTCTACATGCTGTGGGCGCAGCCAAAAAAAAATTACTCATCTCTTTCTATACACACATTCATCAGTCACACACACACATGCATAATTCATACATAACTGCAATAATTGTGATGATATAAACATTTTCTATTTTCCACACTGGTATTAAGTGCTTAATAAATGCCCAATAAATGCAGCATACTGCATATGAATATCCTTCTGTTGTCCCATAAATCTTACCACTGTTTCAGAAATCTACACTAAGATTATTTTAAATGCATAGCGCTTTTCTTATTTCTGTAGGATAGTTCCCCAAAGTGCAGTCCACTCGTCAGAGTGTAATTATATCTAAGGTTCTTGGTATATGCTGTAAAATTGCTTTCCACAAATGTTCCGGACTGTTCAGTTGATGTAATTCTCGGTAGGCTCTCACTCTCCGGTATGTTGGCCACAGGCTGGTCCAGAGAGGCTGCGTGCCTCGTCCTTGAGACCAAAGCCTTGCGTGGCTCCAGGCCTGGCGTGTGCCTGCTGCTGGGGCCCTTCCTGTCCACAGCCCCCACCCCCGCCCTCCATGGTGCATGCTTTTGCTCCAGCCATGCTGCGTTCTTTGGTTTCTAGACCTTCTGCATCTTTTCCTCACCAGGCCGCAGGGCCTTTGCACATGCATTTCTGTCCACCCCGAATGCCCTCCTGTCACCTCTTTAGCTAGTTATTGCCTTTGATCTTTCTCGTCTCACCCCAGCCATCGTCGCTTCGTAAAAGTTTTTGTCTCTCCCACTCCCACCCCCGAGGCCTTGATAGGCTGTCTGCATCTCTTTTTCCTTTCTTCCTGAGTGCCTGTCTCAGCTGGTGATCACGTCTGATTTTGCGTTGCGGTTGCCTGGTGACCACTTCCTCCCTTATGAATTGATTTGCTCATTCAACACTCTGCCTAGGCACCTACCTGCTCGTAGATCTGGGGACACAACGGTAGAGGGCCTTGTCATCATGGGGTTATGTTCTGGGCTGTGGGTTCTGTGAGCCCAGGTTTTGCCCTCGACACGGGGTGAGCACACAGCAAACACTACTTAGCTAAACGGGTGGGTGAGTGAATTGTTTTCCCCCGAGCCCTTCCTCCTTGAGTGACAGACGAGTGCGGCCGTGGGTGAGGAGGTCTCTCCTGGGCATCGCCAGTAACCCTCACCGAAGCCTCTCAACCCCAGAAGTTAAGTAACCCGTCCAGGGTGCACAGGTCTTAAAAAGACACGCTGGGACGTGAAACCCCCGTCGGCATAAACTGCCGCGTTGTACCCGGTGTGTCACAGCAGCTAGGATGATGCTTAATTTAATCCCGGCAATTGGAAAGCTAAGGAGGGAAAAATCCCAGTTTGCATTGTGTGTGTGCCTAACCCTTATCGTCAAAGCCCTAGGGTTCTGGAGGAGACAGAAACGGCCCGAGAGGTGATTATGCTGTTTCTTGGTAGCATCTCTCCTCCCTCCCAGCCTCCCTCTTTCCTCCCCACTTCTCTTCCATCGCAAACCTGAGCTGCCCTCTGTTGTCTCAGATGTAAGGCGAGGCGGTGACCGCCCCGGCACCTCATGAGCTGAGCCCCCTTTTCCCGTCTGTCTCCGCTCTCACTCCACGCCCCGACTCCCAGCCACTCTGCTTGGCCTTCCTCCAGCAGATCACCGCCATCCAGAGGACTCTTCCTCCCCCTTCCGTCTGGGCAGTAAGAACTCTGGCAGCTTCCGCAGGGCCGGCGCTGTGCAGAGGCTTCCCACGTGTAAATTCGTGCAGCCCTCACCACGCCCACCCCTCTGTCCATGCCAAGGTCTCAGCCAGACGCGTCATCTTCTCTGGGCAGATGACCTTGAGCCTCCCCAGCTGGGGAAGGTAAGCGTTGGAGCTGCGTCCCGAGAGCAGTTCCTTACAACTCACTGCAGCACCTGGGGTAACTGCCTGCTGCTTTTTGTCCACCTCCACCCTCCCGCTCCCCCAGCACAGCGACAGGTGGGCATTTCCTCAATCTGGGCTGATCGCAGGGCAGGAGTGAGTGATCCATGAACAAAAAGCAGGCTCCTGACCTACGCCGGCATTCAAGATCCCAGACATAGCCAGCCGTGGCCTCCGCCAGCGCGGAGCCTGGGGTCTCATGGGGCAGCCAGACAGAAAAGGAGGAAACCAGTGACACCGAGCATGTTGTGTAATGTGATAGGTCAGCGGGGAACCAAGCCAGGCCTGAAGGCCTACCTGGAGGAGGTGAGACTCGAGATGAGTCTTCAAAGTCAAGCTCTCCGGGCAGAGGAAGCTGAGAGGGGTCGGAAAGAAGGCATTTCAGGGAGAAGGTGCAACCTGCAGAAGGACGTGGGTCTGTTTGCTCGCACTGATTGGCTGTAAGAAATGGGAAAAGGTCAAGAGGCTTCCGCGTCTGGTAGGGGCTGGGAGGCGTGCGGCATGAGCTTTCAGTAATATTCTTAGAGCACCGACGTTGCCTTCCGGGAAATAAAACAGTAAGTCTCCCCGTTTATCGAGCCCACCCCGCGCCACGCGTTGAAGCAGACGTCACTTTTATATGCCTTGCCGTCCCCTCCCTGCCAGTCAGTGCCAGCATGCCTGTGGTTTATTAAAGGGGAAGAAACCGAGGCCAGGAGAAGTTCAAAGGCTGGCACAGCAACGCACAGTCAGCAGCGGGTGGCCTTTCTCTCCTGGAAGCCGCGTTTCCTTCTCGGGGAGCCTCTAGCCCACGCTTAGCCCTCTTCTTTATTGTCCGAGGTGGCGGTCCTGCTGCCTCCAGAAAGCAGCCGTCGGCCCCGGGAGTCCCCGGGGTCCGCTGCCAGCCTCCAGCCTGCACCCTGAGTTGGCCGCTCCCCTTAGGGGCTCTTACCCTCCTCCCCGCTGCTCTGTGCGTGGAGGGAGACGGTGCCCGGAGGCAGACCCGTAACTGAAAAGAGGACCGATGCTGCCTGGCGTCCGTGTCAGCCCAGCTGGTTTATTTGGCGTTACCATGGTTACGCCGGGAGCGGGATCCATGAGGAGGTCCCGGTGCATATGGAGCACTGGCCAGCGCCCGGACGGTCGCTTCCCGCCAGTGCACGGGCGCCGCCGTTAAAGGTGCCGATGAGGGCGACTGCACAGCTGCAGGAGCAGCTGCGCCGTCACTGCCGTTGATCGATGCCTGGCTGTCAAGCTTTGCCTGTGGAAGCATTGATTCTGAGCCACCTAGTGACTCTGCCAGGCAGGTGTGTCACCTCTGTTCAGGAGGGGGGCTGCTGAGGAGCTGAGAGTGTCAGTAACTTGCCCCGGGTCGTAGGCCTAGTAGGTGCAAGTGGATTCAGACCTTGCCCGGTGTGACTCAGTCTCCCCTCTGCCTGGCTGCCTGTCGCTTTCTCTCCCCACAGCCCACCTAGGCCTGGTGACCTAAGTCTCTGTGATGCTGCCATCATTGTCCTGATCTGCAGAGACTCCTGCGGAATGACGATGGTCTCTGAGATAAACACGAGGCTCACGGTGTCTTACTTACAGCAGGAGCTGGGCCAGGAAGAGGTGGGGATCAGGGCGGGTATCGTAGCTTGGTTTCACAGAAAGAAACATGACAAGTTCACGGCCTTCCTATAGAGCCCGGCCAGGGCCCTTGCTGTCATTTACTGAGCCCCTCTTGTGTTCCGGGAGCTAGCCTGTCCCTTAGGACCCTCATCATCTTCATCAGAAGCCGTCTCCTCTCCTCCTTATCGCCGTGGTCAGCCCGGGAGGCTCAGAGACGGGCCCCTCTTATTCTAGGTTTGACCTCATGAAAAGGCCCAGTAGGGGCTTCCGTCAGCCAGCGACAATAACAGTGACGCTGCTGCGGTTTCCTGCTTCCCCACTGTGTGCCAGGCACTGCGGACCAGAGATCCAAGCCAGGATCGTGGTCCTGGGGAAGAAACTGGGTCACCAAGCCACTTCGGCCTGCTGAGCATGCACGTAGCTGCACACCAGGCGCAGGGCGTCTGTCCTTCCCTCCTGCTTAGCATCGTCGGCCAGATAACCAACTGGAGTTTCTCTTGCAGGGAGAAGAAGGCAAAGAGGGCAGAGACGGAAAACCAGGAGCCCCCGGAGAGCCGGTGAGGGACGCTAAGTGTCTTAGTTTACAATCCGTTTCTCAGAAATAGTGACAGCGTGCCTGGGGCTACTCTGAACCGGGCACAGTGAGAGCTGTTTTCCGTGCATTGGGTCATTTCCTTCTCCTGAGAAGGCTGCAGGGTCGATGCTGCTGATCCCATTTGACAGCTGGGGAAGCTGAGTCTCAGGGAGTGAAATCAAGGGCCAGACCTCACATGATGGGCTAGAGATGGAATCGGAACCCTAGCCCAGGGCTCCTGTTTGTTTTGTTTTGTTTGTTGTTTTTCTTTTAACCGCTCCTGCAGCCTTCATCCCATGGGTGTGGGAGGGAAGATGGCAGGTCAGCACAGACTGGAGTAGAAATCTGACACCTGAAAAGCCTTACCCACCCACCCACCCCCAAAAAAGCCTGAGTTCCACCTGCCAGCTCCAGGAGACGTGAGTTTGCCTTTCTTTCACTGTGGCATAGAGTTGTTTT
>PVHT020000230.1:30437232-30483552 GCA_004024745.2 Catagonus wagneri | reverse complement strand
GAGGTTCCCACGCCAGGGGTCCAATCGGAGCTGTAGCTGCCAGCCTACACCACAGCCACAGCAGCGCAGGATCTGAGCCGTGTCTGCGACCTACACCACAGCTCACGGCAACACCAGATCCTTAAGCCACGGAGCGAGGCCAGGGGTCGAACCCGTAACCTCATGGCTGCCAGTTGTACTCGCCTCTGCCGCTCCACGATGGAAAATCCCTAGAGTTGTTTTTTCTTGCTCTTTCATGTCAGCTGTCCGGGACACCCGGTGAGATGGACCGCGTGCTGCTGAGGTGCTGTCTCTGTGGCCCCGGTCGCTGCTGGCTGGACGCGTGCAGGCACTTCGAGGGGTCCACCTCTGTGACCTCTTAAGTGGTCCTTCCTCAGGACGGCCCGTCCCTCTTGGGTGTGGATCTGGGCTCCGTGATGACGCTGAAGCTTTATTTCCCAGCAGCAGTTCTGTCTTCACAAACCCCTTCCACAACCTCAGCACCGAGGGGACGGAGGAAGGTGGCATCTGGGGCTGAGAGACCTGCTTCTCCCAACACCCACCAGCAGGGGGCAGTTAACGGTGGGCGCAGCTGATAGAGTACCCAACAGACGTGAGGAAGAACGAGTGCATTTTCTAGATACTGACATGAGACTTCTCCAAGATAACGTTGTTAGGTCAAAAAGCAAGCGTACAAGAGCTGGGTGTTTAACCTGCTCTGTTTCGTATGAAAAGGATCTGTGTGTATGTTTCTAGCGTTTACATAAAGGAGCTATGGGAGATTGCCATCCGCGGAGGTGGCTGAGCACGGGTGATGCTGAGCAAAAGAGTACAGGGATGGGAAGGCAGGCGTCTACCCGCAGCATCTGACTCCGTTGTTACCTTTGAAAGCTCTGGAGCGTGTGTGTGCAGTGCTTCCTGATAAAGTCAAGTTGAAGTACTTTAGGCCAGAATTACAACCACAACCAGAGGCAGCCCTTGCTCCACCGCGTGCAGGCTCTGCGACCTGCCGTGGGTCGAAGAGCGTCTCCAGGTTTCAGTTTCATCTCAGAGAGAATGAGAGTAAAGGTAGCAGCTTGCTGGAGTTGCTGGAGAAGTAAATGAGGTGAGAAATTGGTTAAACACAGCAGGCTTCTCTAATGTTAATTTAGTACCTTGCTTTTTCCAACCGCCCTAGTTTTAGAACCTTTAGAACCGCTAAGTGGAATTACACGAACTTCTCTACAGCGAGGTTTGTGTTCCGTTTAATTTGCTTGGTCGTAACGATTATGAGTCATTCTGTGTCTTACGCAACTTGCCAGAAGCACCTTCTTTTTGACTTTTCCCTGCTTGCCAGATGCTGAAACCAGAACTCACTGCTGAGAGGAAAAGAAAGGGCTTAGAGCAGCGAGTGATGTAAAAAGCTCATCTAAGCTGCTGAAGGCTGACGCCCAGCAGGGCGGCCGGTGGCGGGCAGGTGGCGGTTAGCCAGGCTGGGGCTGTGGGGGGAGAGAAAGGAGCAGACAGCGCCATCGCGCCTGACAGCAGCCAGCCACCTGCACACTGAGGACAGGGCGGGCGGGTCCCGAGCGCTTCATTATGGTTTCCGGCGGAGCCCCCAGAAAAACCCTCCGGGGGACGGCTATCGTTATTGGCCCAGATGAGGAAACTGAGGCACAGAGAGGTTGAGTAGGCTGGCCAGGGTCACACAGCTGCTCAGTGAAGCATCCGGGACCCACATCCTGAAGGCTGACCCCAGAGTTGATACCGCAGGGCAGGCAACCAGCATTTTTGCAGGAAGGGTATCAGCCTGAGCCGTATCAACCTGTGTCACTGACAGTACAGGATGTGGCGGCCCTTGACCTTCAGTCTGATCACGGAAAGCCTTTTCCAGAGAGTCCTGCGCCAGGCGTGGACTGATGTCGGGCCAGGTCCGCAGGGAGAAGCAGTGGGGAAGTCAGCTCCTGAGAGGGCGGGGCTCCACGCCTCCCGCAGCGGGCGCTCCTGGGCGCACCGGTCGGTTTCTTCTGGGGCCCCCGACTGGCCATCATGACGGCCGTCATTCTGAGCCGCCTAGGAGGAGGTTGGCCCAGGAATGGGTGGCGTCAGAGACGCTTGAGCGCAGACCCGGAGGCCAGGGTGTGGAGGCAGGCGGGGGGGTTGGGAAGTGATCCCAGGAGCACGGATGGAGTGAGGAAGGGAAGAGGGAGAGGAAAGCCACTAGCCGGCTAGCGAGCGAGGCGTTCCGATGGGCAGCTGCGGCCGCCTCCCCGTGGGAGCCATCTGAGACTAGGCGAGGGGCACACCTGGCCTCCCCGCGCACACCCCTGCCGGGGGACCGGGAGGCTGGGTGTCTCCATCAGCTTCGGCCTTTGGATGGAGGGCTGCTTGGGGAGGAGCGACCCCCCCCTGCCCTCGGGCCTTCGACACCGCAGTCCAGCACCGCGAGGGCCATTCTGTGACAGCCTCTTCTGTCCCAGCAGCGCTGCCTAACAAAGCGATAGGAGCCCTTCAGCCGTGAGCCAAGGAAGGCAGCTGGGGACGGCAGCCTTGGCTGTGGGTACGGGGGCCACTTCCCACTGCGTCTCATTCCTTTAAGTTCCTGTACATCGGGGAGTTCCTATTGTGGCGCAGCGGAAACAAATCCAACTAGTATCCATGAGGTTGCGGGTTCAATTCCTGGCCTCGTTCAGTGGGTTAAGGCTCCAACGTTACCGTGAGCTGTGGTGTAGGTCACAGATGCAGCTCGGATTTGACCCCTAACCAGGGAATTTCCATATGCTGTGGGTGAACCCCTCCCCAAAGAAACCAAAAAAAAAAAGTTCCTATACATCAGGGACATGGCTGGACAGACAGACAGTAGACAGGTGATGGATGCGTGGATAGAGACATGGACAGATGGGCTTTTAGAGCTGCTTGTTGTATCATTTCTAATAGGAGACATCTGAGTGTCAATTACAGTGTAGGACGAACTACAGACGCTCTGGAGCCACAACACCTGCTTTAGAACCCCAGCTGTGTGACCTCGAGCAGGTCCGCAACCTCTCTGTGCCTTGGAGTCGGGCCTGGGGGAACAAAAACATGCCTCCCACGTGGGTCCTAGTGTGTGAAGCGCTAGAGTAGTTCCTGGCACATGGAAACCCGCTGCAGTGGCTGGTGGTCACCCTTTTCCTGCTGGTGACTTGGGGCCTGATGCCTTCTCTCCCGACTCTGGGGTGGAGCCAGGTCAGGCCCGTGAGGACCTGTGGCGGGGAGACTGTCCTGCATGTCCGGCTGAGAAGCGGATCCAGAAAAGGGAGGCGACGTCCACGGTGACACAGCCTACACGGGCTGGCCGGAAGGAGAATCAGACTTGGGACCAAAACTTGGTGTCGAATCCTCCTTCTCCCTGTAATTCTTACTCTAAATCCATGCGTGGGAGTTCCCTGGTGGCCCAGCAGTTAAGGACTCGATGTTGTCACCGCTGTGGCTTGGGCGTGATCCCTGGCCCAGGAGCTTCCACATGCCACAGGCATGGCCGATAAATAAGTAATTGGACATGCTGAGAAAAATCCACCAATGCTTTTCGCCCTCTCTCATGCCATTTGACCCTCAAGGTCGCTGTGAAAATGAAGGGGGTGTTGGGGGAGCAGGCATGCCCCCCGCCCCCCAGAGTGAATGCAGGGCCGGCTTGCCGCCAGTCTCCCATGGGTCACACACAGCTCTTCACCCACTTCCCCGCTCGTCCTGGCCCACCCCCACCGCTCACCGTTTTATGGGGACTTCAGCGCCCAAGGCTCCCATTGGCTTTTCTTCTTGGCTTTGTTCTCTCCAGGGTGAGACCGAGGAGCGAGTGTCCCAGTAACTCCGGTCGGTGGAGGGGGTAGGGGTGGCTGAGGTGCAGGCCCTGCTGCCAGCGGGCGCTGCTGCTGGGTGCCGAGAGCATCCTTAGGGTGCCGCTGGCATCTCGACTGGCTCCGCCCTTGGTTAACTCAGGAAAACCATGTACCTTCCTGGAGCCTCAGTGTCCCCGCTTGTAACATGCGTGAAACGTACCAGCTGCCTAGAGTGGTTTTGTACCAGTAGGTATAAAGCTGTTTCTACGTGATTTCTCAGCCAGACCAGAGCACTTCCGAGAATAAAAAGAGGCACTGTGAGTATTTCAGAGACGAGACCTGTGCAACCAGCACCTTCCCAGGAAAACCAGGAGCGTAGTAGCTGTCCTACACCGAGCTGATTTATAGGGACGATAACAGAGCACAGAGCCAGGGGGCGGAGGTGGCAGAGGGCGGAGACTAGCCCCTGGAAATACGGTGCTGTGAAGCCCCGGCAGCCAGTGATTAGGAAGATCCTTAAGATGTTGTCCTCAGACTCTTCTTTTCTTCTTTATTCTCAGGGCAAGACAGGAGAGCCGGGTCTGCCAGGACTGGAGGGTGCCCGAGGTCCCCCGGTAAGTGCTGAGTGTGTGTGCGCGTGTGTGTGTGTTGTCCACAGTGGGATAAAGCCGTCAGCCTGTGACACAGTGGGTAGGGTCTCTGAGCCTGCTCGGCTGTAGGTTCCAGAAGTCCCTGTCTTCCAAGACTTTGGTGCTTGCAGGCAATAAATCCAGGTCTTTCACATGCCGTTGCTGTAAAATTTATTTTCAAAATTGCACCCATTCTTACCATGTTGCTGTTCTAAGTTTTCTTTGATCTGATCCTGTCATCATAGTAATGGGCTTTCTCTGGATGATAGAACCTAAAAATGAGTCAATTTCAGTTCTGAACCCTTTCCACAGCCAAAGGGTTTTTCCCCAATTAATAATAACTCATTGAAAAGCAATAACAAATGATGGTGGTATAAAAAAGGGAAATAATAAGAAAAGTAATGTTGTAGAGAAGAAAATAGAGTTCCTTGTAATTCTGCAGAACAGAAGTAAGGTCTTGCTAATGTGCGAGTATTCTTTTAGTCTTTTCCTCTATGTATGAAATCCAGCATTTTCATATCCAAATCTATATCTAGCTGTTGAACTGTTTATAATGCATGTAAACATATACAGACACCTGTTCTGTAAAAATGAACTCTGTGTATTTGGGGTTGGTGGGCTGTTTTACTAAGTGCTTTACTCCTTTATATTTTCAAAACAGTTTACACAATTCCTTAAATCTTCTTTTAGAAAATATGATTTTTAATGAAAATCTTAAAATCCAGTTGTCTAGCAGGAAGTAGGAGATCAAAATGCTAGTTCTATTTCCTTAATATATTTTTCTGTTAAAAAAAATCAGTAACTTGAAGTTCCCGTCGTGGCGCAGCGGAAACAAATCCATCTAGGAACCTTGAGGTTGCAGGTTCGATCCCTGGCCTCGCTCATTAGGTTAAGGATCCAGTGTTGCTGTGAGCTGTGGTGTAAGTCGCAGGCGCGGCTCGGATCCGGCGTGGCTGTGGCCTAGTCTGGCGGCTGTAGTTCCAATTCATCCCCTAGCCTGGGAACTTCCATATGCCGCGGGTGCAGTCCTAAAAAGTCAAAAAGACAACAACAACAACAAAAAATCAATAACTTACCTGGCTAGTGGTCATTAAGGAGGAAATAAAACACTCACAAAAAAACTTTCCTTTTTCCTGAATCTCCTTGCTTTTCAACTGATTGTGCCAGGAGGAGAAGCCTCGGAATGAGACGCATTGCCTCTTATGGGGGATTAAAACACAGAATTAGTGTTTTTTTGTTTTGTTTTTTTTTAAACCTGTTTCTGTTTATGGGAAGGAGAGTTTGTTTTGTTTTGCTTGAGCCAAGGGGCTCGTTTGTTGGGAACTGTGGTGGGGGAGACACCCAGTTCTCCAGCTGACAGTTGTAAGGAATCCTGCTTCAGTGCAGGACAGGGGGCTGCAGACCCAGGCGGGGGAAGGAAGACCCCCTCTGGCCAGTGTGGCAGGAGTTAGAGCCCTGTGAGCTCTGAGATAGACAGACCTGGGTTCAGCGTTCACTTTGTCACTTACTGACTTTGTGACCTTGGTCGGGGACTCTTCTGAACCTCTGTTTCTTCTTCTATGAAATGGGTATCAGAACAGCTCCTACTTTGGTAGCGTGGCTGTGAATACAATACTTGAGGAGCAAGTAAACCGTGTAAAACCCCCAGCCGGGTGTCCGGGGTGTCGTGTCGGCTCCCCCAGTTGGTGCTTTTGTCCGTGATCATGTGGGAGGAGGGCCACCAGCGTCCCTGCCCCCGAGCTGGCTGGAGTTGTGATTCTAGTCTTTGAGGAAGGACCTGGGCAGAACCTGTCCATCTCCGGGAAGGGGAGCTGGCGTTTTTTGAACAGTGAAGAGCGCTCTCTCTCTTTTTCAATCTGCAGATGTAGGTTCTGCCTTCGTTTTGCAGGTGTGGAAACTGAGTCCCGGTGGTGTCAAGCCCTGTAAGACCCAGAGCTGGAAAGAGGGAGCTGGGGTTCAGTTCCAGACTGACTCCGCAGTCAGTCCTGCCACTTCAGACCTGGTACCCCGTAAAGCCCCTTCCCGTAGATTAACCCTGCAAAGCTCTGGCCGTGGGTGGCTTTCGTTATCCTCATTTGAGAGGCGGTGATGTTAGGAGGTTAAAGCAAGCGGTTGAATCTGGAGTCGAAGCCGATGGGCGTCCTCTTCCCCCGCCCCCCCGCCCCTGCCGGGGTCGGAGGGCTTCGCGCTTCCACCCGACCGCCTGGCTGCTTGAAAGTGACCGTTAAAGCCTCCCTCCAGAGGCTGCCCAGGTTTGGGGGGGCGGGCGGGACAGAGAGTGCTTTTCCAGGGCTGTGGTCATTCTAGGATGTGGCTCTCCTCCTCCAGTGGCCAGGCTTCAGGGCTGTCCTGTCCCCAGGAGGGGCCTTACTTGCCTTTTGAAACTGGGCGATGGAACTGGGAGATGAGGTCTGAGAAAGGCCCAGGCAGTCAGCTGGGAGGCACGTGGCCTTGGTCCCTGAAGGTCCTAATTGGCCACAAACTTCTGCCTCCTGGAGTTGAGGGTGTGCCAGCGTCGGGTGAGGGCTCCGCAGGTAGGATTTTTCTCTTTCTCCATCCTTGCCCCTCCCCCGCACGCCTTCCTTGCAGTGAGCGATGGTGGCCGTGACCTTCGGAGCCTCCCCCGCCCCCAGACCAACCATTCCTGCCCCCCCGGGGGGGAGGAGCAGGACAGACTCCGGCGTCGTAGCTCCCCCACCGAGTCTCTGCGTGACACACCTGCCTGAGCCTCTAAGTTTTTTATTTATAAAACGGGGAGAACAGTTTCCATCTTACAGGACTTCACCGAGACGGCTGCAGCATGGCGTGCGGTGGGGGTGCCGCAGACCACACGGCCCTGTCTCCCTCCCGCTCCAGCCTGCCCCTCCTGCTTCACCCCTTCCTTTCAGCAACGGAGGGGCCAGCGTGGGCCTCACCCAGGTCTCCTCACTGCGCTGGGGTGGGCGCGGTTTCCCGTGCTGTGCAGCCCTGTCGGGGGTGGGGTGAGGTTGGCAAGTGAAATTACCTTCAAGGCCCCATCCCAGGCGCTCCCCAGATCCTCTGACCTTGACCTCTGTGCACAAGCAGCCGCCCCCTTTCCAGGGTGTGGCTCTGGGCCAGCCTCTGGCTGGGGACGCGGCCTCGCAGGGCCTTTGGAGCGGAGCCCTGCAGTGACGTCGTAGACGCTGCACAGGGACAGAGGTCCCGGGAGGACGTTAGATGGCGGCAGTGGGAGGCATGCTGGGCTGGGGTGGGGGCTGGCAGAGAGGAAGGCCTGTAACCAGGACGGCTGACCCCACGGGCGACTGGCCCGCCATGCGGCCACTTACGGGGACCTCTGATGGGGCAGGCGGTGCAGCCCGAAGAGGACCCGAGACCGGGGCGCGGTCCGACGGTGGTGGGAGGGGAGGCGGGGCGGCTCAGGCGCAGGGTCTGCGTCCAGGGAAGGCTCTGGGTCTCCGTGTGTGGAGAACAGTGGGGAGTGGGGAGCTTTGGAGCAGCGCAGGCCTGCCCGGATCCAAACCCGATTCCTCTCCAGCTGTGGGGCCTGGGGCAGGGAGCCTACCTCCCTGAGCCTCAGCTCCCTCTCCGTGCAGCGGGTTATCACGCAGTCAGGGCGGCCGGGATGTTTACAAAGGAGAGTATCAGCCCTGCCAAGGCTTCCTCCTTGCTCAGAGGGCTGGTGTGCTACGGGGACCCAGCACATGGTCCCAGGCTGGCTCTACTCATGGGTGCTGGTGGGGAGCAGCCCCAGCTGCAGGAACAAGGACGGCGCCCCCGGCCCTGACTTGGGGTGAAGGCAGCGTTGTCTCAAAGGGAAGCACCTGCCCCAGGATCCGGGCAGCGGGGATGGAGCTTTGTCCGAGTCCCGCGGTCTGGGATGAAGACGAGGAAGAGGGAGGTCAGAGGCGTGGGGGAGACGCCACACTCTCTGGGGCGTTTGCGGGACAGGTCCCCGCGGCCCTGCCCACGCTGCACAGCGCCTGGTGAGGAGGGCCTGGTCACCCAGCCAGGCATCGGGGACCCGGCCTGGGCCCGGTGCAGAGTAGGACCCAACGCGCCGGTGGTCACCAGTGAGGGGTCAGGTGGGGACATAGCGATGGCGGGCTGCTGCTGGGCTGTCTCCGGGTCCCGGTCAGCCTGCTCTTGGGTGGGATGATGCTGTTTTCTTTCTTCTAGGGCTTCAAGGGACACACCGGCGACTCTGGTCCACCTGGCCCCCGGGTAAGTGGACGTCTCGACATCGGGTCACCCCAATACCCCTGAGCTGGCACTTCTAGGCAGAGGGCTCCTGGGCCCTAGAGATGGGGACAGTGTCGTGTCCCCTGAGAAGGCGGGGCCCTGCAGGTGGGGACAGTGCCGCGGCCCTGAGAGGGGACAGTGGCAGCACTGGAAGTATTGTTCCTTCTCGTCCAGGGTTTCTAGAAGGTTCTCTGGGGGCCAGATACTGATGTGTGACCAGCTGACCAGGTCGGTCTGGAGTCAGGCGTGGTTGCTGCTGCGCTGTCACGGGCCCTGGTGGCGAGCGTTCTTCTCAGGCCCATGTTACAGAGTGGGGGACTGAGGCCCAGAGGATGTGGTTGTCCCAGGGCCCAGAGCTCGTGTGCAGAAAGCATCGGCTTATCCCAGACAGAAGATTCTGGGTCCTGTCTTATCCTTCTCCTCTCTCCATCTCCCCCGAGTGCCCCAAACAGCAGGAACCTCGGGGGTCCATCACTTAGCCCCCTGCCGTGCTCTGTGCAATGAGGAGAAAGCTGAGGTGTGGAGAGGGCGCAGGGGGTTAGCAGGTGGGGAGACGGAGGTGCAGGCGGTCAGGCCGAACCCCCAGCTGGTGTCCCCCCTGCAGCTCCGGGGAGCAGTGCGGGCCCAGGACTTGCCTTGGGAACACTGCAGACCCCCCGGGCCAGGACGCAGTGGGGTGCTTTCAGGCGGGCGGTCCCCCGGATGTCCCCTCCTTGACTCTTGGGGACCACTGCGCTGGGACAGCTGGCCTTCTGCTTCTCGTCCCTGACAGCAGCTCTTCGTCTCTGCTTCCTCCTCTAGGGAGAGCCTGGTGCCACGGGGCCCCCTGGCCGGGAAGGGTCCCCAGGAAAAGACGTGAGTGTGGGGGGCCTGGGGTCCTGGGAGGGCCTGTGGGAGGAGGGCGTATAGAGAAAGCACTTCACCGAAGAGCCAAGAGGTGGCCAGAAACTGGACTGAGGGGGACGGTGTCATGGGGGGGCTCACAGGTGACATCTAGGCATCTGTTGATGACAGCTCACCTGCTGGCACCGCAGGCCCCGTGATCTTCCCTGGGGCACTGAGTAGGTCCTGGACCTGGGCTTCCAGCCTGAGAGTCGGAGCCTGTGCCATACAAAGGTGGCTTTGCAGACTCAGTTGTGATTTGTCTGTTGGCATCAATGATGCGCGTGTTGGATCTGGACTTAGATGGCCTTGGATGGACCTGAGTGGCATTTCAGAGTCTCTCCCAGATTATTTCTCCATCTCCAACCCACCTGGGCACCAATGCCACGTGCTGGCGTACATGTGAACTGACTTTTGCTCTTGAGGTCAGGATGGGACGTTGCCTTTCCTCCCGGTCGTATGATTGAAAAACTAGGCCCAGAGAGGCCCAGAGACTGACTCGTGGCTACACAAGGAGCCCAGAGGCAGGAGGAGGCAGCTCGGAGCCCAGGCCTGGGGACGAGGCACCCTGCAGGGCAGTCTGTGGTTGGGAGCACGCACACGCGGTCCCGAGGTCCCAGCGGCCCCCCTCACATCCCAAGGACCCACCTGTGACCCCTGGTGACGTGCTCTTACATTTCATTGTCTTCTTGGTTGATCTTTGGTCTCGCGATGATGGAGCTGGAAAGGATCCTAGAAGAAATTCGATCTGGTCCCTGCACTTTTCCTCAGCAGTGGCATCCGTTTTACAAAACCAGTCTCGTGGGTGGAGGCGCGGCACGCAGGCAAAAGCAGAGAAGCTGCACTGACCCGAGCGAGGCCTGTCCCCAGCCCTGTCCCCAAAGCTGCCTCCCAGGCGCTGAAGGGCAGTTTGATAGTTGGGTCTAGCCAACCTCTGTCACTTCAGTTCCCAGTGCAGGGTCTTGGGGGGCCGTCCCCAGGCAGCAGTGGGATGGCTTCGGCTCACCCACAGTCGGGGTGCAGTGTCACAGGAGCCCAGGAGGCCAGAGCTCGGTGCGGATGCTCTCGTCCCTCCTCAGCTCTCTAAGTCTTTTAATTTAAAAGCTCCGTTTTTGCAGTTCCCATCGTGGCACAGCGGAAACGAATCTGACTAGGAACCATGAGGTTTCGGGTTCAGGAAACCTGGCCTCTCTCAGTGGGTTAAGGATCCAGTGTTGCCGTGAGCTATGATGTAGGTTGCAGACATGGCTCGGATCCCGCACTGCTGTGGCTGTGGTGTAGACCGGTGGCTACAGCTCCGACTGGACCCCTAGCCTGGGAACCTCCATATGCCGCGGGTGCGGCCCTAAAAAGATGAAAAAAATAAGTAAATAAAAGTTCCATTTTCTGTGAGTTCCTGTTGTGGCTCCACAGGTTAAGGACCTGACGTTGTCTCCATGACGATGCGGGTTCGATCCCCGGCCTCTATCAGCGGGTTAAGGATCCAGCGTTGCTGTGAGCTGTGGTGTAGGTCGCAGTTGTGGCTCAGATCCGGTGCTGCTGTGGCTGTGGCGTAGGCCGGTGGCTGCAGTTCCGAGTCGACTCCTAGCCTGGGAACTTCCACAGGTGCAGCCCTAAAAGCAAAAATAGAATAAAAGCTCCATCTTCTAGAGTGTTCTGCAGTCTAATTTGTGTTGGAGCATGGCCACGCTTCGGTCTTTTCCTTCATGAGCTGGGGAGATGATGCCCCTGAGGGGGCTGCTGGGAAGACCCTGAAGGCGGCAGTGCGTGCCCACCGCCGGGCACCTGGAAGGTGGGGTTTCTCTTACTGTGGGGCCGAGTCAGGTGCGGCCCCAGGGGACTGTCAGGCGACTCGGGAAGCTTTCTTCTCTGTTACTGCCCTTAGCGCCAGATGGAGGCCCCTGCATTCCCGCGGGGCAGGTGGGGAGCATCTGAGCTAGTGAATAAGTCAGTGAATGCACAAATGAGGCTGTTTGTGCATTTCCTCATGTACATGGGGTGAGTCGGTGACAGGTGACGAAACAGCTCGGGTGCCATTTGCTGGTTTTCTTGGGTAACAGGTGAAATTGGGTCCCCGTTTGAAACTGTGCCTCCATCGTCGTCACGCAGTGACTCAGTGATAACGTGACCTCTCTCTGTTCCAGGGGGACACAGGGCCCACAGGGCCACAGGGCCTCCGAGGACCCCGCGGCCTGCCGGTGAGTTTTGCTTTGAGTCAAACTTGCTCTGTGTTTCAACAGAGCCCGTTACCGTGGTCCTCCTGGTGCGGTGCTGTGTGTTGGATTTTGGGGTTTTTTTTGGGGGGGGTTGTTTTGGGGGGCTTTTTTCTTTTTCCATTTTTTAAAGTTTTATTGAAGTATAGTTGATTTGCAAAGCTGTGATCATTTCACTTTACAAAGTGATTCAGTCACACACACGTCTACTCTGTTTTAGATTCTCCTCCCGCACAGATGATCAGAGTACTGGCAGAGTGCCCTGTGCTAGGCAGCAGGTCCCCGCTGGCCGGTCACTCCATGGACCTCAGTGCGCGTGTGCCGGTCCCAAGCCCCAGCCCATCCCTCCCACCCCCGCCAGTCCTATGTGTTGTTAGAAAAACAAAATGTCTTTTTAACAGTTGTTGTCTAGCCACAGCCCTGAGCCCCCCTAGTGGCCCAGCACATACTCCCCAGGCTCATTTCTGGGGCCACAACCCACAATCAGGAGATTTAAGAGGTGCCACTGGGCATGGCAGGGGGCCTGTAGGACCTTCATGCTCCGGCTTTGGGACACTCTGACGTTTGGGGCGCACTCTGTGTTAGCTCACTAGAGCTGTCGTAGCGAAGACCCACAAACTGAGTGGCTTCAACAGAAATGTATTCTCTCCCAATTACGGAGGCTACGTGTCTGAGACACGTGCGGCCTCACTGTTCTGGAAGCTGGAAGTCCAAGATCAGGTTGCCGGCAGAACTGGTTCCTTGTGAAGGAGGGTTGTCCCAGACCCCTCTCAGCCTCTGGTGGTTTGTGGGCGGTTCCTGGCCTCTCTGGGTCTGCGGAAGCACCCTGCCAGTCTCTGCCTTCACCCACGCAGCATTCTTTCCTGGATGCGTCCGTGGTCCTAATGTCCGCTTTTCGTAACGTCATGTGAGAGGCCCACCCGAATCCAGGATGACCTCATCTTAAGTAATTGCGTAGACACTGACCCCACTTCCAGACAAGGTCAAGTTCTGACATCCTGGGGATCGGGACTTCAGCAGATGGATGGGGAAGAGGGGACACACGCCACGGGGCTGATAAATATGTTGAGTGTTGCCCCTGCCCATTCAGGCGCTTAAGCAGATCATTCTCTCATCCAAGAGCAGCTGGAGTGGAGCTGGGAGATGAGGAAGGAAGGAAATGCATTCCTTGTCCTGGGCAAAGAGAAGCACATACGCCTTTTCCCATTTAGCCCAGGGCCCGTCTCGGGGGGGCTGCTGTCATATACCCGCTGGTGTATGTGAATATAAGATGTGGTCTATGGTGATGGTTCAGGGCTCGTATAGAAAGGAAAGCTACAGAGTAAAGAGAAACTTCCCAATTCGAAACTGTTTTCAGCACATCTACCGGCGCGTGGACAGAAGGCACGCTTGCTTCACACTTTATCTTGGCAACTTGCTTATTTTGCAGAGTTCATGTGCGTGTATGTGTTTTTGAATGAGTAACGGCATAGACACACGAGTAAATAAGTTTATAAGACAGGCTTCCTGGCTTCCCCTCCCTGGTAGCTAGGTTACCCAGCTGGCAAGAGCTTCGGGTAGGATTTAGACCCAGGACTTTGTGACGTCAGACCCGACGTTCTCCGACTCCCGTGGCTGTGGCCGTGGCCGTGTGCTTTGTCCTCAGGCTCGTGCGGAAGGAACGTGGGGACCGGTCGGATGTGTTTGAACACACATCCTTCTGAAACTCACCAGGTAGAGCCCCAGTCTTCCTCGGTGGGGCCATAAGGACTGAAACGGAGCCTCCCATGCCAAGTGGATAGCGTGTGCAGGCTTCCGGTGTCCAGAGGCCCTCCATGGTGACAGTCCGTGACCCCAGGTAGCCGGAGGAAGAGCTTGGACAACCTTCAGATCAGGGTGCGGGGCGTGTGCCAGGCCCCGCAGGCTCGGGGCAAAGCCGCAGGGCAGCACCTCCTAAGTCCTCGGTGAGCGCAGGTACTTTCAAGGGCGCAGAAGAAGGAAAGGAAGCAGCGTCCTGGAAACGGCACGGGAACGGGTGCGGGAGGTGGGTGAAGCTGGCAGCAGGCCCAGGTGAGGCTGTGAAGAGCGTGGGCACCAGCTGTAGGGCGCGGGCCTGGCCCCGCAGGCCTGAGGTCCCCAAAGGCGGCTTCACGGTTTTCTAATCTGCTTCTCCATCCTGAGGAACAGCACAAGGAATCCGTAGCCAACAGGAAGCTTCTCCGGTGGCCCAGATCCGTGCCCCGGGCCCTATCAGAGCAGGTTCCAGGTCACTTTCCTGATGCCCCCGCTCTCACTCAACTGGAATGACGTGCTTTCCCGGGTCACAGAGCCTTGAACCCGGCACTGAGTGTTTGCAGAGGGCCGCCGGGAAGTGTCAGCAGAGTCCGGTGCTGGGGACCGCAGGGCACGGATGACCCAGACTCGCCAGTTCCCCCCGAGCCCCGGGAGGCAGGTGCCCTGGCTGTCCTCACTCCCAGGTGAGAAAAGCAGGCATCAAGGATATTGAGTCCCTGCCGGAGACC
The DNA here is from genome assembly GCA_004024745.2 of Catagonus wagneri. Classification (NCBI taxonomy): domain Eukaryota; kingdom Metazoa; phylum Chordata; class Mammalia; order Artiodactyla; family Tayassuidae; genus Catagonus; species Catagonus wagneri. The sequence continues at coordinate 30,469,333 of PVHT020000230.1, read as the reverse complement.
ACACGGCAAGTGGCAGAGCCGGCATCCGGACCTGTGTGTCTACTTTTCCGTCTCTGAAAGGTCACCCTGGTAGGAAGGGCCAGGGCGAGAGTTTGGAGCTCAGAGCCCTTGGGGCCGGGGGCTGTGGCCTCCAGTCCTGAGCAGCACGAACGCCAAAGGGACTCGGAGAACACAGGTGGGACATGAGGGTTGGCCTGTAGCCCAGGAGGGAGCCAGGTCTCGGCCCCGTCAGCCCCTAGGGTCCTGGCTGGTGACAGGTGGCTCTCCCGACCCTCCCCTCCCTCTCTGCAGGCACCGTGTGTTAATGTGTCCTGGCCCTCGTTCTCTAGGCAAACAGGAGCAGAGGGAGAAGGAGGAGAGATAAGGTCACAGCAGGGAGGAGCCAAAGCCTCTATTTTTAGAGGCGCACAGATGGGTGGTGGGCGGGCAGAGGGAGGGGCGGGACCGTGGTGCGCCACGCCCAGCGGGGCCCCCCCCCCCCCCGCCCGCCCCCAACACATGCCTCTCAGACTCCGGTGCTTCCAGCAGGTCCTGGGCTTTCTCACACCTGGGTTTCCTCATCCTGGGTATAAGGGAGTTCACACTAGCCGATTCCTGGCGGGATCTGGTGAGACGAGGCGCATGGCTCACTCGATCACAGTGCTTTTTCCCCCACATGAGGAGAAGGCCCTGCGTATGCTCACCAGCAAGCCTTACCTTTAGTGAGGGGCGGGGTCGCATGGGACTGGGTCAGTGACGCCTGGGTTCTGACCTCAGTCCCCTCACGTTGGGCTCAGGTCTCAGGCAGGTTGTTTAGCATTTCTGCACCTCGGTCAGCGGCACCTTTGTGCCCGTGAGCTCCGAGTTCATGCTTGTGAAACCTGGCACGTAGGAAGTGCCCGGGGAGCTTTAGCTTCTTTTTACCGCCCGTGTAGCCGCGAAGCTGGCTCACCTGAAACACGTGCTTCCCAGGTTATGAGACATTGGCCCCCGAGGTTGATGGATCGATGCAGCGTGTTTTCCCATGATGTTCTTGGTTATTCATCCAGCGGAGTGCCTGTCTCCCGTGCGGGTGCTCCGTGCTGGGTGCTGAGCAGGCAGAGAGCCGGGTAAACGCGCGCCATCCGGCAGGGAGGCCCTGAGCCGGAGCAAAGCAGCGCGGGGGAGCAGGCAGCTCAGTCTGCCGCAGCTGACCTCGGGGTCTGGGGCTTCCTGGGGATTTCTCTGCGGCTTAGGGGCATTCTTTAACTTTCTGATTTTTATGCTTCCAAGGGTCTTACTGGTTAAGTGTATTTATGCAAATTACAGGTGGGCACAAAACACCCATCAGGGCGAGAATGTTAGCGTTGTGAGTCTGTCTGGGGACCTGGAGTGAGTGGACTTCCCATCCAGCAGCCTTGTGGTTCTCCACCAGCCACGTTTCCGTGTCTGGGTGCTTTTATCCATTCCATGCAAGGGTGAGACCCAGGCAGGGACATGCATCCCGCGTGGCACAGTGCTGCGGCCGGGTGAGCACTTTCTTTGTTCCCTGCAACGCCGTCCTAGTCAGAGGATGAACGGATGAGTGCCTGACGCGGTCGTGACGCTTTGCTCGGCCCGTGCTGTGGGCAGCAGTCCCCGGCCCTGGATTGTTCAGGCGCATGAACTCAATTACTATGAGCTCAATATCGCAAACTCCTTTCTACAAGCTGAGAAACACCCCTTCGGTAATGACGTGAACCACACTGGTCTGACGATCGGCTCCGGGCATGAAGTCAGGCCCTCTGCTTCCAGAGCTCTCTGTTCCGCCTTCCTGCCCTGTGATGTCCTGGCAGAGCCTCCTGGCAGAATGCTCACTTCTGTTTCTCCCTCCAGGGCAAGACCGGGTCGCCTGGATCTCCGGGAGACCCTGGCACTCCAGGAAGCCCGGTGAGTACTGCCCCAGGGCTGCGATGGAACCAGGGCAGGCTTTGAAAGGGTGTGTGGTGTGCATCACAGACTGTCCGTCCGTGTGTCTGGATTCGCCAGTGGGGGCGTCTGATGCGTTTCAGTGAGATCGATCCTAAGTCAATTTACTGAGTTGTGCAACCGTTCCCACAAACCGGTCGGGTTTCTGTTTTGCGAACAGCTTTATGGAGATGTAAGCCGCACCCCATGCAGTTCGCCCGCGTAAAGTGTGCGCGTCAGTGGCTGTGCGTGTAATTTTCGGGCAGTAGGGCCAGGCTGGAGGCAAGAGGGTCCAGGAAGGACCTCTTCCTTTTCTACTTTATGTCATTGAGATTTCTTTCTTTTTACAGCTGTACCTGCGCATACGGAAGTTCCCGGACTAGGGGTCAGATCAGAACTGCAGCTCCAGGCCTCCACCACAGCCACAGCAGCGCCAGATCGGAGCCGCGTCTGCGACCTACTCCACAGCTCGTGGCAACGCCAGGTCCTTAACCCACTGAGCGAGGCCGGGGATCGAACCGACATCCTCACGGAGACTGTCGGGTCCTTCACCCCCTGAGCCACAATGAGAATTCCCAGAAGGACCTCTTTCAGCGTTTAAAGCACACGTGTTCATGCGCTTGACTCTCTTTTGATGACAGCTATTGGCACCCATGGGACAACCTGTGTCATAAGGTTGCCTGGCAGTCGTTTGATGTTTTTTGAGGCTAGAAGGCCAGGGTGAGGCCAGCCGAGCCTTACCATCTCAGACAGGGAAAGCGTGCGTCGTGGGTGCGGCCGTGACACAGATATGGCTGAAGGGGGTTCTTCTGCTGGCCGGGAGGCGGGAGCTGGGGAGAGCCTTGTTCCTTTTCTCTACCTTCTTGCTGCGGGCAGGCTGGTAGAAGAGTCCTGGTACCTGGGCAGAGGATTTGGGATTTGGGATGGGAGACATGGTGGAGAAGGTGGGTCTCTGATGCTTTGTAGGGTGGGGTAAGTCGAAGCCTGTCCGCCAGCCTCCTCCCAGCCCGGATGTACTGTATACTTATTTGCTATCATTGGCATTGGCAACCCCATGGAGAGGCCACCTATCCAGTGTGGCACTCAAGCAATAATTGCACCGGCCGATGGCGGACCGGTCTAGCCAGCTGACTGCGGTCACTGTGGAAATCAGGGTGATCAGCGCATCCTGGTTTGCTGGGAATCTTCTGGGTTGTGGTGCCGAAAATCCTGCATCCGGGGAAACCCATCGTTCCCAGGTAAAGGGGTCTCTGGTGGTCCTGTTGGACCAGGGACCGCTGTGTTGACACGTAGCGGTGTTCCTTAGGGACCATCGTGGGTTCTGGTCACCGCCGCTGAGACGCTGCAGACAGGATGGGACTGGGTCGCGGGGCTGATGCGTCCCCGGTGAAGAGCTGGCCCATGGGGGGTGGCCTGCCGGAAAGGCTGAAGCTCAAAGACTCCCAGAACCTTTCCCCCAGGGTAATGCTACCAAAGCAGGAGAATTGCCGGCCGATGGGCAGAGGACACTGCCTCCCCCCAAGGTTCCCCGGGGGCCCCCACACCAAGCTATCTGTTACACGTTCGTCTCACCCTGCTCTGTTGCTCTGAAGGGGAAGCCGAGGACTGTTTACAGGCAGATCGCCTGCTCCTCACCCGTGGGGGGTCCCTGGGACCCCGTTCTTTCCCCAGCCCAGCCCTGCACCGCAGGAAAGGAGAATTCTGTTTTGTTCACATGCTCGACCTTCAGACTGCAGAGTGGTCACGAGGTTTCTGCATCTCCTGCCCTTGCCAGTTGACCTTGAAGAATTCACCCCATTTTCCCTCTGCAGGGTCAGAAGGGGAGCAGAGGAGAAAACGGCAGCCCAGGACTCCCCGGCTTCCTGGGTCCCCGTGGGCCTCAGGTAAGCAGAGAGCCCTGTTCGGGGGTCCTTGGCTGGACGCCTGATTGCTGTCTGTTTTAAAGATGCCCGCGGTGCGCGCTGGGCCCGTGCAGCGGACTGACTGATGCTCTGCTCTGCTCCGCAGGGAGAGCCAGGCGAGAAGGGAGGCCCCGGCAAGGAGGCAAGTACTGCCCGCACTTCTCCTCTTGGTGCCCCTTTCCTGTGGGAGACACAGGATCCCTTCATAGACAGGTGACACGTGCAGTCTCACAGGGGCCCTGGGCTTAGCGGGGCTCCCTTTGCTCTGTGTTCTGCTGTCGCTGCCCTGAAATCTTGAGGCTTTCCGAACAAAGGGTCGCATTTTCATTTTGCACGGGGCCCATGCATCATGCAACTGGTCCAGAGATGCTGTCTTGAAAAGTCACTAGCTCTCTTTCTGCACCCAGCGCATCCATAAGTCCTGTCCATTTGGACTTGACGGCGCCTCTCAGCGCCGTCCAGCTCGCCCCATCTCTGCCGCCGGGTCCCCAACCCAGACCGGGCTCCTCTCTCACCTGCGCGTTTGCAGGGACCTCCTCGCCGGTGTTCCTGTGTCCAGCCCGGCCCCTCGGCCGTCCTCCTCCCCCAGCCCGCAGCCCGAGTGACCTCTGCAGAGCGAACGCTTAGACCGCGTCAGTGTCCAGTTCACACCTCGGCTCTGTCCTCTGTTGGCAGAGCCCGGACGCTGCGGCCCTGGTCACGGCCTCCCACTCGCTGAGCTCCTTCGCGTCCAGATCCGTGACACGTTCTCGCCCACGTGCATTCACGCACGCGGGCCCCTCTGCTCGGAAGCCCTTCGCCAGCTCCCGCGCCCCTTCCACGCCTGTTCCTGCCCATCTGGAGGTCTGCCAGCTCCTTGGCCACCCCCCCCCGGAACAGAGCAGATGCCCCAGCATCCTCTGTCACACCCCCTGCTCGGTCCTGTGATGGCCCAGGTGTCGGGGACAGAGTAGATTCCAAAATACTTGAGAAGTTATGAATAAAACAGTGAATGACCGCAGAGGAAATAGCCCGGGGGCTGTGTCTGTGAGGTCTGTGGATACTGGCCTGTCCATTTCGAAGTCCGCAGCCTCCCCTTGAATGTGGAAGACCCCTCCCCTTTTTTGTCCTTTTAGGGCCGCAGTGGTGGCATATGGACGTTCCCAGGCTAAGGGTCGAATCAGAACTGCAGCTACCTGTCTACACCACAGCCACAGCAATGTGGAATCCGAGTCTGCGACCTACACCACAGCTCACAGCAATGCCAGATCCTCAACCCACTGAGCGAGGCCAGGGGTTAACAACACTGGGTCCTTAACTTGCGGAGTCACAGAGGGACCTCCAGGAAGACCCCCTTTGTACTCTTATCTGTGGGAGGGAACAGAGGCGGCTCCGTGAAGCCAGGGCACAGGGCTCCAGACCCGGAAGCACGTGTCCCCTGACCCAGCGGGCGCAGCGCTGCTCCCCGATCGGCCAGGGTTCCCTCCTGCTCCCTGGACCGAGTGACGGAGAAACAGCTCCCACTCCCAGGACTGTGACTGAACCGACGCCCCGTGGCCACCCGAGGGCTGCGCCTACACCAGTGTCCCTGTGGGCTCAAGTCCAGGCTCGGAGCTGGTGCCCAGGTCACGTCCCTGACCCGACCCCCCTACGTTGTGTGCGCTTCTGCCCCCAGGGTCCCGGGCACACCACCGGGCCCGGGACAGTGCTGGCAGAGTTGGGGCTTCTCCCTTCCTAGTCGCAGCGGCCGCTGCCTCATCTCAGGCTGTGCTCCTGAGCCCCACGGCGGTGCCCACACTCCTGCCTCATCAAAGCCTAAGTCCCTCGGGGACCCCACCCCTAACAGCCCCCCCGGGGCTCGCATCTTCAGCATGTGGATTTGGGGGCACAGACGTGCATCCGTCGGTGATGGGGAGCAAGCTGGGCAGAGGGAGCATGCCTGGCAGAGGCCGCGGGACGGCAGAAGCGCCCGGCCCCCGCCGTCGGGCCCACATCGGTCACTCTGCTCTGGGGGCAGTGGCGTCGCCCGGGGCCCCCGGGGCAAGGAGCACGGATTGAAGACCAGTCCGAGCGGGGTCTGCCGGGCGTGTGGAGGGACCATCGTGAGCGTGGCGGAGAAGGACCCCTCAGGGCTCAGACGCAGCCAGTGCGTGGGTCCAGGGCAGGCCTGGGGAGGAGGGGGGTGTCTGAGCTGCAGGGTCTGGACTGAGAGGCCCCGTGGAGGCCCTGCCTTCTCCAGGCCCCTTGTCCTCAGTACGCAGGGTCCTAGAAGAACCGAGAAGGGCGGAGATGCCCGTGCGGATGGGACGGCCCGGGTTAAGTGACTGTATCCTCCTGTGGTTTTCTCGCAGGGAGCTCCTGGGAAGCCTGGAGAGCCGGGACCCAAAGGAGAAAGGGTAAGCGGGGGACGTGGCCCCGCGGTGGCAGCCTCCGCGGGGACAGCGGACCGTGCCCAAGGCCTCGGGACGCCGTGGGCAGGCCCTTCACTGCTCCCCGCCCGTCCCGAGCCCACAGAGGGAGGCTTCTCTCGTTGTCGTAGTCGATGCTGTTGGGTTTTTTTCCTTTTTCCTTTCTTCTTCTTCTTTTTTTTTTTTTGGTTGTTATTTTAAGGCGTAAAATCATGGCAATTATGGATTCAAAGGCGAGTGTTCCCAGACTCTTGACAGATCCCCCTCGCTCCTCTCCGTGTGCCAACGCCTGTGCGTGACATGCCTGGAGCCCAAAGCACCAATTTGCCAAGAACCAGATTTGTCCCTGGGGGTGACAGGGGAACAGATTTTCCCATAATGAATCTCCTTGGCACTTAGGCTCAGCAAGCTTTGCTTTACATTGCAGTCCTCCAGAAAACAACAGGAAAAAAAATCATTTTTTTTCCAGAAATATCGGTGGGGGGCATTCTCTCAACCCCCGATGACGCTGCTCCCTTCAGAGAAGTCAGCTCTCCTTGGCCCCTAGTCCCCCATTTGGTCGGCCGTCACAAGGTCCCACCGTGGCCCCACACAGCCGGCGCTGCCACCCCGCGCCCACCCTGTTTGTTTTCTGTGGTCCTGCAGAGAATTTCTCTCTGCTTTCTTTGCAAGTTGGATGGGTGAGGAGCTGGTTTCTCCTACCGGCCAGAGAAAACAGAAGCAGCATGCCGGGGATTCTCACCCCGCTCTGGATCCCTCTCCTCCTCCCTGCCCGTGACTTTGACTCCCACGGCTGCTGGTTGCCAAGGATGGAGCCAGGGAAGGGGGCTGCGGCCTTGTGGGTCTTGCCACTGAGGAGCTGGTCAGCCGCCCCCCGCAGCGGCTGTATATGGGGCCTGGCTTCAGTTTGGGTTGGGAGCCAGGAAATTCAGACCACACGTATAAATCTCCTCTAATGTCTGATCAATAAATAGGATCTTCTCCGATACCACGTCAGCGGTGGAGAGCTGCCTTTCCGCCTTGTATGGTTTCGTGGCGCCTTGCCAGACAGCGGTCGCGCTCCCCGTGTCTTTGGACCCCGGGGACACCTGAAATAGGGGACAGATACAGTGCTCTCACAGCAAAGGGCCCTTGAGACCGTTGATGAATAGGAGACACTATCCCCCAGGGCCTTGGCCTTGAGATGCACGGAGCACTGGGGCCCTCCCAGACCCCTGAACGTGAGGTTACTCACAAATGACAACATTCCTGTGCAGTGACCCCCCTCAAATATGGATGAATCCATTTTTTAATTCACTGCTCTTTTTGTTATTGTTGAAAAAACGATGCAGACACAAAGACAACGCAAATGGCCAAAGAAGTGCGTGCAGCCAAGGATGGTACCCACACCCGGTAGCCCCGCCCCCTTCCTGGGTCCATCGCTGTCACTGTCACTTGCTTTGTCTCTTTCCCAAGTCCGTGCGTGCAGAACACTGTGGGGACTTGTGTAAATGCACACATACCTTTTATTTAACCCCCAGAACATGTCAGACTTTTCCCGCTATTTTGCTGTTTCCATTTTTCGTGTCAGTGTGCAGGTGGCAGGTGGTTTCATAGCCACCGCATCTTTCTTCTCCGTGGCTCTGGGTCGTAGCCAGGTCCCACATCCAGTTAGCATCTTGCTCTTCTTTTTCTTGGTGTTGCCCCCTCTGTCTGCTGCCTCCTGGCAGCGGTGTTTGTATACTCCGTGGCCGTTAACGTGGCCACCGTATTTTCAGACTCTCTGACAACTGAGGCTGGCTGCTCAGACACAGTAACACGCGAGACAGAGGACCGGCCTGTCCGGTCGCATGGTTGCCATGGTTCTCGGATCATTGATCTGAGAGTTCAATCTCTGAGCCAGCGATGGGGAGAAGCGGCCCCAGTCAGTGCCATGCTCTGCAGGCCCCTAGAGAAGGCGTAGAGGTTACCCCCAAGAGAGGCACCCCGGTCTGACGAGTGCCACTGTCCCTCCAGCTGAAAGGGAGCGAACCCGGGCCGGGAGTGGGCCAGCAGCCCCAGCTGTCAGTCTCAGCGACCGGCCTCCTCCAGCCAGGCAGGCGGAGCTGCGCTCCTGGGACCAGGATTCGGAAAGCAGAGCTCCTGTCTCGGCCTCTGCGCGCTGCCTGTGTGCGCGTGGGCCGGTCACGCTGTCTGTCTGGTCCCCCCGGTTCGCGTCTGTGCGGCCGGCCCCGAGTCACGGGCCTGCCGGAACCGAGGCCTCCTTTCCAGAGCGCCTGCTGAGAAGGCGCAGGGCCAGGCCCCCACCCGCAGCCGCGAGTCCTGTCTGGCCTTTGCTTCCCGACGCTTCTTTCCTTCTACAGGGAGATCCTGGCGTCAGAGGTGACAAAGGACCTCCTGGTGGGAAGGGCCAGCCTGGGGACCCTGGAATCCCAGGCCACAAAGGTCACACAGGCCTAATGGGCCCCCAAGGCCCGCCTGGGGAGAACGGGCCGGCCGGGCCCCCGGGGCCTCCGGGTCAGCCAGGATTTCCCGGACTGAGGGTAAGAGTGCTGTCGACGCCTCACACTTGGGGCTCCCCGGGGCCTGAGGGGGAGCCGGCGAGGGGTGGGGCCTCAGAGGGACCGGGTCACAGATCCCAGGAGCCGGGGTGACGTGGGCAGGTTAACTCTCCGCACCGAGCCTGCGGGGCCAGGCATGTGGGAAGGGGTCAGACGGCCTTCCGTCTGACGGATTGGTCGTGGCGGTGGCTTCGGAAGTGCTCAGGAGCAGGGGCCCCTCCTGCATACCCTGTCCCCTGTAACGGGTCACCCAGACTCCATTCCTCGGGCCTCGGTGCCTGCCTGTCCCAGGCCCCGTGCACCAGGCGGCCGAGAGGATGCAGCCGGCTCTCAGGGACGGAGCTTCCGGGGGGCCTGGCTCTCCGTCCGTCGGGGCCTGGCTTTGCCGCCCTCCTGTCCGGGCCACGCGCTCCTCCCTCAGGGTCTTACTTTTGCCAATTGTAAAAGGAAAGGTTTACTTAGAGCATTTTTTTTTTCCTTTCGATGTGTTTTATTCTGGTGGCAGAACTCTTGTTTTACACAGATTTATAACAGGCACACACTGGCCAAGGAGAGAGGAAAGCCCTGAGCTTGGCGGAGGTGCGGGTGGGGCTGCTGCTGGCTCCACGGGGTCTCCCCTCCCCCTCGCCGCAGCTGCTTGTTCCTCCAGGGACCTTCTCGTCCCCCAGAGCACAGGTGTAGGTGACCTCCAGCGCCCTGCCTGCTCTGAGGCTCTGCGGTACTATCCCCAGCCGATGACTGTCGTCAGCTGAGTTCTAGCCACCCTGAAAGAGGCCAGGCAGCCAGATCCTGTCCCTCAGCCAAGTGGGCTTCTGAAGCCCCCCTGCTCCCCTGAGTCCTGGCCAAGTTCTCCCGCCCCTGCTGCTGTGGGCCGTGACGGACATTCTGGGACCAACCAAAGATTCTTGGCCAGAGAAGAAAAAAAGCATAGGGAATGGAGTCCATATCGCCTCAGAAGGACCCTGATGACAGGGACGAGCTCAGCCGGCGTGAGGCCTGCTCTCCCGCATTCTAAGAAATGCATGTCACCGTGAGAGCCTGAGGCAGCGCTCTGTTCTCTGACCCTCAGACTCGTCTGTTTCTGTGACCCACACCCCAGGACTATGTCACACGCCTGCGTTGGGCCAGTGTGACCAGAGCGGGAAAAGCCAGACCCCGGGGATCAGAGCAGCCAAGTGGCCGGTGGGAGGAAATCAAACCCGTTTAGCACAGAAGGCAGCCCGTGCACTGGTCCTGCAGGCAGACGGGACTTCGGCAGGGAGATGGGCGATGAAGGGAGGGGAAGAGACAGTTCCAGGTGTGAGAGCGATGGAGCCAGGGAGGCGTGGCGTTTATTGCCCTGACTCTCTGGGTTTCCTGAGCCATCAGGGGAGGTGGGTCCTGGGTGCAGGAGCTCCTGGGAAGAGGAGTAACTGCCTTCCCTCCTTAGGGGGAGTCTCCATCCCTGGATGTCCTGCGGCGGCTCATCCAGGAAGAGCTGGAGAAGCAGCTGGAAAGTGAGTGGCCGGGCTCATCACGGCTGGGTGGATCGGGTCCGGGATGCTTTTAGGAGAAGCCCCAGGGCGAAGTGGTTTATTCATCCTTCAGGACTTCAGCAGCTCGTTTGGAAAAGGCAGCCACAGAATGGCTCGTGTAGAAATCAGGCGTGAGGAGCGCCTTGCGGGCCCCAGCCAGCCTTCTCTGACACAGACCCCGGGCCACGCCTCTCTTCGGGGGTGCCTGAATTATTCCATTTGATTACCTCTAGGAGGGGAGCTCCCCCGTGACAGAACCAGCTCTGCCACAACCATTTATTATTTTCCTGCTTTGTCCGGCCTGCGATGGGCCTTGAAGAACTCACAGCCCAGGGGAGGAGATGGAGAAATAAACAGACCAGATGACTTCAGCATAACAAGGAAATTCCTAGGATTTAACATGGGGCAGAGGACATCAGAAGAGGGCAGATGAAAGTACCTGTGATAGCTCGCAGGGCAGGGAACATGACGGAAGGCTTCCTGGAGGAGGTGGCCTCCAGGAGGTAGCAGTGAGTGATGGCTTGAAGAGAGATCTTAGTTTCCTGCACAGGAATGGAACCTGGGCAGCCTGGGTGAAAAGCAGGAATCCTAGCCGCCAGACCAGCTGCAGGTGAAAGCTGGGTTGCCGTGATTCTTGCCCCCCATTGAAAGCAAAAATGTTTCAAGGAGGCAAAGGCTGTAAAAACAGGTACAAAGTGTATTATGAGAGACACAGCACAGCACGTGGGAGAGCACACAGAGAAGCCGGTTAGAAGCAAAACAGTGCCCTCAGAGAGGCGTGTAGACGGCCTCCGCCAGCGGGGAGCCTGCTGAAGGGGTGATCTGAGTCACGTATACAGGGTGGATCTTCCTGGCCTTTGTTTTCCTTTGGCCAGTTATCTTGTTTTTATTTCTCACGGGGCCTCCCCCGTATGCTGCCCTTCTTTGGGCCAAGACGGATTCCAGAGCAAGGCCTTGTGGGAAGGTTAGCCTGGCAGCCCTCCCTTTCTGGCCCAGAGGAGGTCTTTCTGCTCGTATTGGTTGGGGTCTCCCTGACCCCGAGGGGGGAAAGTGTTATATCTCTCGATCTTTTGCCCAAGCAGGGCTCAGGCCCTCTCTGGCCCTGCCATCACCTTTAAGTGTCCACAGAAGGCAAAGCCCAGTGAAAATTTACCTTGGACCTGTTATTTCTATCCTGAGGTATAAACAGGTCACTTGTAAGTGTCTGTCCTGGAGCCTGCCCGGCTCCTGCCTTTGAAAGTATAAACGGGAGGCTAGTCCTAAATGTCCAGCCTGGAACCCGTCTGTCTTCTGCATCAAAGCTGGGGCCACGGGAGCAGAAAGCAGGGGTGGGACCCCAGACCTTCCACACGGCACGTTCGAGGACCCTGAGAGGAGTCAGAACACACAGTGCTTTCGAGGAACTAGGATCCTTTGAATCCTGCTGTGTTGGATTTACTGGAAACCCGAGTCTTGCACAAGCCCCGGACACAGCAGGTGCTCAGCCAGGGAGACAGGTTGGAAGCTAATAGTCCTGACGGCGGCAAGCAGGCCCGGCCGTTCATCGCGAGGCCTCGGCACCCACACGCTGACCCGCGGGAGCCCCCGTGAGGGCCGAGGCTTGTTGGGAGCAGAGATGCCGAGTGACTTCCCTGTGTCAGTGTGCGACCAGGGCTGGCCGGCAGGCGGGCTCGCTGCGGGATGCGGGCTCTTCGCCACCACGTCCTCTCGGATCGTAGCCATTCCCACTTCCCCGTGTGGTGGAGACGGCCAGGAGAAGGTCAAGGACAGCTGTGTGCTGGGCAGGACGAGAAGCCCGCATTATGCACGGGGCTGGGTCTCGGGGGTTATCTTGCACGTGCCACCTGCTGGACTCTAAGCTGGGCAGGGGACGCAGCACTGGACAAGACGCCCCTCAGCCCTGCCCTCCCGGGGTGTCCAGTCCCGCACGGTCTGTCGCCCGGCGCAGAAGCCCAGGCCATTCCCTGGAGCGGACGCAGAGCTGGGGTTGCTGGGAGGGAGGTGAGTAAAGCAAGGAGGCCAGAGGCCGGACTGGTGCCCTGCTGGGCGGCGCGGGCCCCAAGGTCTCCAGTGTGGGCACGTCCACCTGCTGCTTTCTGGGTGTTTGGTTTATGGGTGCCGGAAAAGGTTGCCGCGCTTTCCAGCGGAGTTTCCAGCCCTCGGGCAGAGACCAGCCCTGTTCTGAACTAGGTTTAGGTGGAGACCTGCCAGCCCGAATCCTTTCTTCCAAATAATCTCCTGAGAAGGAAACATCAGTTCCACTTTCAAGATGTGAGAATCGGAGTTCCCTTCATGGCTCAGTGGTTAACGAGTCCGACTAAGAACCATGAGGTTGCGGGTTCGGTCCCTGGCATCGCTCGGTGGGTTAAGGATCCGGCGTTGCCGTGAGCTGTGGTGAAGGTTGCAGACGCGGCTCGGATCCCGCGTTGCTGTGGCTGTGGCGAAGGCCGGCGGCTACAGCTCCTGTTAGACCCCTAGCCTGGGAACCTCCATATGCCGCGGGTGCGGCTCCACATTAAAAAAAAAGCAAAAAGTCAAGATGTGAGAATCAAGACGCAGAGATGTGAGAGTTTCTGAGGTGGCACAGCGGGTTCACGACCCGGCTTGTCTCTGTGGCGTTGCCAGTTTGATCCCCAGCCTGGTAACTTCCATATGTTGTGGGTGTGGCCAAAAAGGGGGCGGGGAAACTCCGAGAAGTGCAGCCGGTCCGCCGGGGGCTCGGAGCTGGACGCTACGCCCCTCCCACTTCCTCTCGCGAGAAGATGGGGGCCGGGCGCTGCCACGGGAGGCCCGGGACGGGCAGTCAGGAGACCCCAGCTCTGCCTTGGTTTTACCACCAAGACACCAGGCGGGTGTCGACGTGCCTTTCTGGGCTGGGTGCCACCACCTGCAAGATGGAGAGCTGGGCCCAATTATCTGGACTGTATGGCAAACGGTAAAAGCCCTTGGTGGCCATCGGGTGGGCCCTGCGTCCCCAGTGCAGTAGAAGGAAGTGGTAGCCGGCAGCTGAACCCCTGGGGTTTGGAATGAATTCTGTAATAGCAGCGCCTTAGACCCCTGAGATCAGTAAGGACAGCGTGTCCGGCCCTTCAGTTACAGACGAGAAATTCCACACTTGGAGAGAAGTCGCAAAGTAGCACTGTATGAGCCACAGAAATTCCACCCACCCCAGCCCCAGGGGCCTCGATGTCCACAGACTGATGCTTATTGTTGCTGCTGCTGCTATTACTGCCACCAGTGCTGCCTGGACCGTAGCAGCAATGTCCACGGAGCTCTTACGTGTCCCACGTACAGGTTCAACGTGTTGTCTCATATGCTTCGTACTCACACCAGCCCAGTGGGTAGGTGCTCTTATACTCTCTGCGTCTTAGAGAAAAGGCAGCCAAGTCTGAGCCAGGCTGAGTGGCTTGTCCAGAGCTACCCGGCTCGCAGAGGCTGCCCTGGGGTCCCCACTCAGGCAGCCGGGCTCAGGAGCAGTGACTCAGCCCGGACCGAGCCAGCCGGTAGAGTCGGAGGGCGCAGGCACCTGTGCCCGGCAGCGTGCCATCGGTCTGGTTTTTCCTGCTGTTGTTTTGCGGCCGCTCTTGTCTCCCTGGGCCTGAGCTCTGCAGGATCCTGTCTTTGGTGCTTTATCCCTTCCTCCTGAAATGTCTCTGTTTTTCCTGCTCCGCAGCCAGACTCGCCTACCTCGTGGCCCAGATGCCCTCAGCGCACGCGAAGGCCTCTCAAGGCCGACCCGGGCCCCCCGGACCCCCTGGAAAAGATGGGCTTCCAGGTCGGGCCGGCCCCATGGGGGAGCCAGGACGGCCCGGGCAGGGGGGCCTGGAAGGACCCTCTGGACCCGTAGGTCCCAAAGGTGAGTGAGGGCCCGGGGAGATGTGCGCCGTGGCAGACACGAGGCCACCAAGGACACAGGGTGCGGGCGCGCGCTCCAGCTAAACGTGCATAATTCATTCCTCCTCCTCCCTGCAGCCTGGTAACTCCCTGCGCTTTGGCATCACGTAATTTTTTCATATGCATAAGAGGTTTTCATACTTGATATTTCTGCAAAATTATGCTTCTGCCGGGAGTATTAAATCGGTTCCCTCCTACTTTCGTGTTCTCCCTCCATCTCCACCACTCAGGTATCAGCGAGTAACACAACAGGCCTTCTTTTTTCCCTTTTGAGTGGGGAGGTAACTGAGGAATAAGACGTTTCATCTCCAGGCCAGTGGGCAGGAAATGCCAGCCTTACAGGTGAATAAAGTGTTTGAGCCGAAGCTGCACGTTGCCTGTTCTCCAGTTCTCAGGCGGGCGCCTTACCTGGACTCCGCTGCTCTGGGGAACAGGGGAGCCTGTCCTTTAAGGGGCGGCACCTTGCCCAGCATGAGCAGCGCAGAAGGCACCAGCTTTGCAGAAGGACAGAAGCGAAAGGGTGGAAGGGACCTGACCCCAAACTCACCCCCCGATCATTCACTCCGCCCCGGGGAGGTGCAAGCAGGGATGGGACGGAGCTGGGGTTGGATTCCAGCTGCCGCTTGGCGCTGGAGACTGGGAGACCTCTGCCTGACGGCTCTCTCTTTGAATCGTCCATTCCTTCTTTCTTTACTTCCTGACTTACTCTCTGTAATGTTTCTCATACAGAATTTTCTGTTAAGTCCTTGTCCAGGTCCTACTTCTGTCGGTTCATAGAACAGAACACAAGAGATAAACGTCGACAGGAAAGCGTAAAACACGGAAGCGGTCAGACTAGGACAGGAGACGGACCCAATGTAGCAGTTATAACTAAACAGGAAAGGCTTAAAATCTCCACAACCTAGCAAAATTTCAGTTTGGATTGCAGAAGACAATATGCTGTGTTGCATTGGGGAGATATTCTGGGAACAATATGGCCAAAAAAAAAAAAAGGAATGATGATAAAGATAGCTGAGACAGTTTAATCGACTATGTATAGCAGTGGCGTTTCCAATGTGGTGCAACAGGACTGACTGCATCTCTGGAGCGTTGGGCCGCAGGTTCAATTCCCCGGCCCAGCACAGTGGGTTAAGGATCCGGTGTTGCCGCAGCTGTGGGGTAGGTCACAGCTGCGGCTCAGATCTGATCCTTGGCCTGGGAACTCCATGTGCCACAGGGCAGCCGAAAAAGAAAACAAAATATGTATAATATTAACCCAAAATAATCTCAAATATCCTCCCCGGGGAACGCACCCTCTTCTGAACACCTGTTATGGTTTTAAGTTCCTGTGGTATTAGTACTTATCGAATCCTGCTTCCTATTAGAACGTTCTTTGGTGACCCGGCTCACCTGTCATTGGAATTTAGGCTTCTTGAGAGTTGAGCTGTGTCTGTGTGTAGGCAGATTGCTGTGCCACCCAGCTCCTCCTTGATAAAGGGTCATGTAAGATGCTTTGAGAGCACAGGGAAGTGTAGGCGTGCGTCAGCGAATGCGTGTGCCCGTACGTGTGGGAGAGAGAGTGGGTGGGTGTGTATACTTGGGGTCTGTTTGATGTGTTCGTGAGTATATGTATATATTTGCTAATATATGTGTGAATGTGTGTGTGTAATTGGGTAGTTATGTACCCAAGGAAATATTTGCGTGTCCATATGTGTATTTGAGCACACATTTTGGAGGGCGTGTCCATTTATTTTGATGTTCATGTTGGCATATTTTTGAAGGTGTGTGCTTGAGTGTGAGTGAAAGTGTGTGCACGTGTGACAGGAATTGGGGATCTGAGTGTGTGATTGAGTGTGATTGAGTGTGCGTGCATGTGTGAACAGGAAATGGGGTATGAGTGTGTGCTTGAGTGTGACTGAGCGTGCATGCATGTGTGAACAAGAATTGGGGTCTGAGTGTGAGTGTGTGTGCATGAGTGTGTGAATAGGAACTGAGGATCTGAGTGTGTGCTTGAGTGTGACTGAGTGTGCATGCATGTGTAAACAGGAATTAGGGGTCCGAGTGTGTGCTTGAGTGTGAGTGTGTGTGCATGTGTGTGTGAACAGGACTTGGGGCCTTGAGTATGAAGTGTACGTGAAGAAAGGACAGCAGTGCCGGCGCAGTGCTGCTGGCTCCCTCCCTGCCCTCGTCACGCGTCCCTTAAAGATGTATGTTTTCTCACCAGGCGAGCGAGGAGCCAAAGGTGACCCAGGTACACCTGGAGTTGGCCTCCGAGGCGAGATGGGGCCCCCCGGAATCCCAGGTAGGAGCGGGGGAGGCTCTCAGGGTGGGAGGGGGCGTCCCCAGCAGCCCCCACCAGCGCGGCCACAGGCCAGTGGCTTGGAGAAAGGGTTGGGTTAACTACCGAGGATGCAGAAATCCAAATTTTATTAAATCTTTCTAAAATGCCAGCTTCCTGGCTTACTCTGAAAACTGAGGTTTATCCTGTGAATTCTTGAGGCAGATCCCCCGAATTAAAAATCCCATGAAATCGTCCTAAAGAAACCAAATTTGGGCTTAACTAAGTCTTGACAGTGCTGGGAACTGGGCTTCTTTAGACATTCCTGTTTCAGATGAACTTCCTGCGCGGTGCTGAGGGACCTTGCAGTAAAAAGTGATGCTTATTTCGGTTAAGCCAGCGTTTCCCAGACTCACTTGAATGTGGAATGCTTCTCCTTTCATCGCGTACTTTCATACCCTGCTGCGGTTCTCAGAACGTATCTCGGGGAATACCGGTGAAGCGGCAGCGTGGCCAGCTGTCCTGGGCTTTCCGAGGCTAAGGGGTTCCTGGGACGTGGCACTCTTGAGTTTTAAAACCTGGACACGTTTGCCGTTGTACCTAGTGGTTATACGGGGATAACTCTTGAACGCAGCAGTGTCATGTTCAGGATGAGGTGTGGGAGAAATTATACTGCATTGTTACCAAACTCCGCCTCGGTGAGGCTCCCGTTTTTAATTTTAGTTGATATGGTCCCCTGAAGTCATTTCTGAATATTGGACCTGTAGGTAAACTTATTTTTAGTATTAGTATCTTCTTGAGTCTCCAAATTTCCTGTGGTAGACATATATTGCTATTCTCATTAGAGAAGATAACTAGAAATGTTATAAAATTTTTTGATAGCTTGCCTACTTTTCCATAGCTTAAAATATTAAGAATATTTTTTAAAAAATAAAGCAATTCCAATTAAAGATTGAAAGATAGACTAAGAAGCATTAAGGTGGGGAAAATAACTGTACCAATATGAGCTTGAGATCATGACAGTACTTCGGGGGTTCCTGCCTGAAGAACCGAACAGCACTGCTAGTCTCAAAACTCAGCACAGGCAGGAAGATAGATTAAATGACTGCGTCTAGAGCATGACCAGAATTCGTGCAACATCCTAAGATTTTTTAGAGGGAACAGTTTAGTTTCTGTTTATTTTATGGAGGGACTCAGATTTTTCTAACAAGGTGATTACTAAGACTTAGGGAAGAATATCACTTAGCACTGAGCTTCCCAGTTGCCAAAGCAAAAAGGGAGACAGGTGGATTATATGTATTATGCTGCTTAATAAATGGAGGCATGGAAGTTTGTCTTCAGTAATATTTTCTGGATGTAAATTTTGGGCTTCCCGTCTGTTACTTACTTCCTACGTACATTGTCTTGGACTATGGTTTGCAGAATAGTCTAATGTGGTCTGAGTCTGTGGCTTGAATTTAACCCATAGGTAAAGCTTAGAAACCGCAGAACAAATGGGACAGTTTAGATACTGGGTAATGGAATGTCACCAGGTGTCTCCAAGGAGACATGGGCTGGGGCTGATGCTTAATGATGAGGGCCTGGTGTCCCCTTTGAAGAGTAGCTGCCAACGTTAAGAAGCCTCTTGGTGCTTAGAAACCCTGGCCAGACGCTTGTCGGATTTACCTCTTTCCTCAAAAGGAAACTTTAAGAGAAGGAGGCAGTGGGCTTCTGGTCTTGGTGGTCCCCGAGGTCACCCAGGGCGGAATTATTATCCACAAGTCACTCCCAACTCAGACGCATCTCCTGGAACCGAGTAAGAACCTAGGAGGCCTGGTGTCTCATTGCTTCGACACGGAGCACGTGTCTCCACCGCCTCCCCGGCCTCTACCTGTCCTTGCTCATGTTTCTCCAGTGGCACCCGATGGCTGTCCTAGTCCAGACGCTTAGGGCAGCCCTTCTCCCGCACAGCAAGGCGCCCTGCTCCCCGGTGGCCACCTGGCCCTTCCAACCCCCGCAGGCAGAGCGCCCCGACTGGGCTGTCGTCTCTGAGGATGTGAGTCCCCAGTGTAGACAGAACGGAAGTAGAGAGATCAGAGCTCGTTTGCTCCCAGGGGCACTTGAACCATCTGTTTCCTTTGCTCTTTGCACCAGGTCAACCCGGGGAACCTGGCTATGCTAAAGACGGGCTCCCCGGGGGTCCCGGCCCTCAAGGGGAGACAGGACCAGCCGGACACCCTGGTCCCCCAGGCCCACCCGGCCCCCCTGGCCAGTGTGACCCCTCCCAGTGTGCCTACTTCGCCAGCCTCGCCGCTCGACCCGGGAACGTCAAGGGCCCCTAGAAGGTTCCAGAATGCCAGGAGACGGCGGTGGACTTCTAAAACTTGAACTCAGAGCCCGATGGGAAGCCAGAGGTCTTGAAACATTTCAGCCACGGGGTCTTTCTTTCATCATTTGTTTTTGTTTTTGTTTTCTTGAGAGACCTCAACATTATTAAAACCAACAGATGCTGCCGGTCGGTCAGATTATAATTAATATTATTATTATTATTGTTAATTGTTATTATTATTATTTCCCATGGTTATGCTTTTCGAGTTTTTCCCCTCTTCTTGAAAGTTGGGGAAAGCTTAATTTGGGGGACAGGGGTTGTTTCTCCTTCTTCTGACAGCCCCCGTTGGAAGTGTAGCTGCCAACTTTCAGGAAACTCTCGGTGCTATGAAACCCTGGCCAGACACTTGTCGGATTTACCTCTTTCCTCAAAAGGAAACTTGAAGAAAAGGAGGCAGTCTTGGTGGTGCCCCGAGGTCACCCAGGGAGAGGAGTTATCCACGAGTCACCGCTTCCCGGGAGATTTAAGTGCTGCAGGAAGGGAAAACATTTGCAGACTGCGAGAAGCCTCTCTCCTGATGCAGAGTGCGTGAGGAAGACGCAGCGCTGCGGGGGCAGACTTGCCACCGCTGTTTCAGACTCTTGCAGAAGAGAACAGTGTCGCCTGCTCGGCCACAGCTTCACGCAGTCCTGTGTCGGCGCCAGAAAGAGGGAGCTGCTAAGAGCAGCCCCTGTGGGCGAGTTTGGCTTCTACGCTGTGGACAGGACGCATCCCAGCTCTTCCGCGTTGGTTTCCCTCACTTTGATTTTGGGATGAGAGGGTCAGAGACCATTGTCATGCGTTTTCCTGACGATGGGCCATGGGCGCCACAGAGCTGGGAAATCCGTGCCTCCAGCTTCGAGTTCTGAAATCAGTTGCGGTGAATGCATGTGTGTAAATGACACACCTGGCCTGGACAGGTGCTCAATAAATCTGTTTCCTTCTCCTCAGCCTGCGTGACGATTCCTTTCTTGTCCCAGCGCCCACCTGCCTGTGACCCCCTCGAGGCCAGGGCTGCGTCCTTTTCCCCTGGTGGCCTGACACCGAGCCGCGGTTCAGTCCACACCCGGAGCGTGCAGGTGGGTGAGTGCGTGTGGCCTGAGCGGGGTCCTGGCAACCTGTGCTTCTTAGGCACTTCCTTTTTATCACCTGTGTGCTAGATGCTTCTGATGGTTCGGGAACCCAGAATACAAACATATGAAGATGTTGGGAGGTTCCACATGTGTGGAAATATTATTGCTACAATTTAAAAATAGAGTCCTCGGGAGTTCCCATTGTGGCTCAGCAATTACAGTTAACGAAACCGACTAGTATCCATGAGGACGTGGGTTTGATCCTTGGCCTCGCTCAGTGGGTTAAGGATCTGGTGTTGCCGCGAGCTGTGGTGTAGGTTGCAGATGTGGCTTGGATCTCTGGTTGCCATGGCTGTGGCTGTGGTGTAGGCCAGCAGCTGCAGCTCTGATTCAACCCCTAGCTTGGAAACCTCCATATGCGGCAGGTACAGCCCCAAAAAGACAAAAGACAAAAACTGCCCTCTCTTCCAGCCAGAGAGAGGGGGAAGAGTGAATTCTGCCATCCTGGTCTTGCTCTCAGCTCGGGGGACATCTCTGATTTCTTCCCAAAGGCAGCTTGCAGTCTCCCTAATCAGCAGCCCTCAACTCCTGGTTTCTGTGAGCCAGGATTTGCCAGAACTTTCCAGTCCAGCTGCAGGCCTGAGCCGCCCCTAGTCAGCTGTTAAGTAGCCTCCCTCACTTCCGGTCCCTGATGAACTGCCAGGTGAGAAGGCTCTGCCCTCTGCACTCCTGCTGGGCCGACCTGGGGACGTCAGCTGAGTAACCGAACGACCTAGGATTCTGCTTCCTCTTCCGTGAAGCGGCATTCACACGAGCTTTTTAGGATTCGTATGAGGATCATTTTCCCCCAGCTTTATTCAGAGGTAGTTGACATATAACATGGTATAAGCTTAAGGTATACAACAGAACGATTTGATATATGTATATGTTGTAAAATGATGATAAAAAAGTAAACACCTGAAAGCAGGGCACACAGATCCGTGCTTTACGACGTCTCATCTGTCATCCTTTGAGAGTAATTGAGGCCATTTTGTTCATTTTGTTTACTTTCATCCAAGCAAAGAAACCCTTCCTTTGAAACCAGACATTTGCTTGACATCATCTTCAAAGCCTGTTCCCTTAGGTTTTAGCATTTATTTTTGGCAACACGCCTATGAGAGACAGGCCACAGTTCTTTGTCCCCAAGGCAACTTGGAAACTGTGGCAGAAGGGTGAGCCCACCTGCTCAAAGTCACCCAGAGCTCAGGTCCGTCCCCAGCTGGCTGCAGGACCACACCAGGGCGTCCAGGGGGACAGCAAACTGCAGCCCTGCCCGGGTGGCTTTGTCCACGTCCCAGGCTGCTTTCCCATGAGAAATTGCTTTCTCCCGGCTCTTCGCAGCGGTGATTTCCAAACATACATTTAAAAGAACGCTCCCGTGGGACAAAGGAGATGCCTGGTGTTCGATTGTTAAGAGAGGGGTGGCGTTTCTGACCCACCTTGATAGGGTTGAAAGGTGCTAATTCAGGACAATTTCTCCACCTTTTCTTTTCAGCTGGGAACATCTATCTTCAGGTTCTTTTCATGATGCTATTTTGTGAGGTCAGTGTTGCGAGGTGTGACTGCGTATAGCAAGTTATTAAAGCCACAGAAAACCACGGGTCTGGGCTGGGACGTCCCCTTGGGAAGGGAGAGACCACGGAGCAAGGGATGTTTCTGTCATCAAGACACGATATGGTGCAGAAAACAAAGCCATTCCAGACACAGACCGCTGCCCAGCCCATTTCCCATTTCAGTGACGCTTCCTCCCAGGACGCCCTCGGGTCCTGTCCCCCCCGCCCCGATAACCCTGAGCTGCCGGAAAGGAAGTGAACCGAGGCCAGCCTTGTTCTGAAAAGCACCCAGTCAAGCCGCCTCAGCTTGCCAGCTGGACCTCTGACCACATCATTCATCGGGGTCGAGGTCCCCTGTGTGCAAGAGGATGCTGTCGCCATTGCCGTGGAGACACTGGCGAAGTGGTCCAGTCTCACCTTGGTTCCGTTTCAGAATGTTCCCTGTCGTCAGGGAAGAAGGGAGAACCTGGCGGGAGTGACCCAGCCTGCTGCCCCTCGGCGCAGGCCTTGTCCCCCTCTGGTCTGAGCAGGTGGGGGCAGCAAGGGACCAAGGACACAATGGAGGACACGTCTGTTCTCAGAGGGAGGCTGGCTGTTGAAGCTCAGCTGCAGCTGTGGACAGCAAGCTGAACAGGACACGCGCCCGTCTCACGGATGGACATCACAGTCTGAGACTTCTATTATCATATGTAATCATATGTCTATAATTAACCCCTCCGTACTACATCTGGGCAACACTTAGGGAGACGGACACACATGAAACAGCCTTACGCTTTAACTCCATTAGAAAAGAAGCCTGTAGGAGTTCCCTCTGTGGCACTATAGGTTAAGAATTGCACTGCAGCAGCTTGGGTTGCTGCTGAGGTGTAGATTTGGATCCCTGGCCTGGCTCAGTGCGTTAAAGGATCCAGCATTGATGCAGCTGCAGCCAGGATTTAATCCCTGGCCCCAGAACTTCCATATGCCTCGGGTGTAGCCTTAAACACACACACACACACACACACACACACACACACACACACACACAAGTCTGTGGATATTACAGAAAGCTCTACAGTAAAAATAAAGCAAGTATGGTGAGCCAGTGGGCATGCCCGCTGTGTGCCTGGAGGCTTCCACACCTACTCTCACAACCGCTCTCATTCTGAGCCTCCCTTCTTGGAAGCTCCCAGCTTCCCAGGCTGTTTTCACTCCTGGATGCTTGGAGCCAAAGCCCAGCAGCCTGGGTTCCGTGGGCGGTGGCGGCAGTGGCCCCAGGGTGCATCAGCAGGTGGAAGGGCTCAGAGCAGGTGCTGTCCCCTGGAGAGAAGCACCGAGTTGTTTGAGCCCCAAGCTGCCTGCCCCACGGCCTTGCATTCAGATGGCCAGACTCATGGAAGTGCCTAGAAGGAGGGGCTGGGGGTGCAAGGGGCCCCCTGCAGCTCCGGAATCCGGGGAATGGGCTCAGAAAATTCAGGATAAGGAGCTGGGGCATCGCTGCAAGACAGAGCTCAAAACAGCAGGCCTCCTCGCTGGGGGAGGGAGTGGCCTGAGAGAGGAGGAGGCTGGACCAAGTGGAGACAGGAGGAAGCCTGGGCCTCAGCATCTGTGGGTAAGAAAACCATCAAGTCTATTAAAATTCCAGACACAGAGACAGCGCCTGTTTGGGACCAGCTTTATGAGCCTTCCTGAGTAGAGGCTCTAACAGATGGATTCTGAACAGAGAGAAGCCCTCCACGAGCATGCACCCCATCAAGAAAAGCTGAGAACCCTGCTTTTTACTAGCCTACCTCACTCTGCAGCAGAATGAGCTTAGACTTAAGAGGGGCAGCCAGCTGTGGGGCTCCAAGCTGGAAAGAAATAGCTTACGAATCTGATACCATTGTGCCAAGGATGACCTACACCGCAGCTCACGGCCACGCCAGATCCTTAGCCCACTGAGTGAGGCCAGGGATCGAACCTGCATCCTCATGGATACTAGTCGGGTTCATTATCGCTGAGCCACAAAGGGAACTCCTGATGCACTGTGAATATGGACCTGTGAATAGTGCTAAACATGTACATGGACTGTGAGCTTTTCAGGGCTTTGTGGATCACACTCAGGCCTGATCAGAGGCCAGGGATCAGACCTTCATTGTTACGGATGCTAGTCGGGTTTTCAACCTACTGAGCCACCACAGGAACTCCTCAAGTATATCTAAATCGAGGATCAAGGAGAACAAGTTCATTTCCTTCAACGTTTTCCAGCCTCACTCCCCCCCAACCCCGCAGGTGTGGCAGCCGCCCCTCCCTTTTGCTCTTACAGACAAGGTGAATGAGGGCTTCCTATCTCTGTAGGCACCATCGCCACCAAGGCTTTTTTGCTGTCCCTCTCTTGCTGGAGTGACTTTTGTCCCCAGCCTTCTCAAGTACCAAATTATCACAGTTCCCCAGTGGAGAGAGTTTTGTAAGAAGACAAATAGCGTAATTACCTGTGTGTCAATCCACTTGACGCTATTGCACCGAGCAAACATTAACTTGAGCTGCTGCTGCTAAAACAAGACTAAAATCTAATCAGTATGTTCAAGAACTACTTGTCCTACCTTCAATTTGAGGCATGAATCATGGTTAATATTTCTTTTCTTTTCCCCCCCACCCAATGCTCACTATAACCGAGGCTTTTCCCTCCAGAAATGCAACCATCCAGCACGCTAGCCCCAGTTGGAAAGACAAGTGATATTTCACATCCGTGTGAGTGTGTGGGTGGAGGGGTAAGGTGTCTTTTCCTAGCTCCTGTTGAGAAACTGAGCCTGGAGCCGCCCTTGGTCCAGCCGGAGAGGGGGGTGAGCCAGAAGATGGGCTAGGAAAATTCCTGAGCGTCTTCTCCGTCCAGGGCTCTCGGTTCAGAAGCAAGAAAAGGACCAGAGCAGGGTCGGGGGTGGGGGCCTTCGAAGAGGGAGACAGACAGCCAGACCCCTGCGAGGCAGCGTGTCAGAGAAGCCCCCATCTCCATCTCAGAGACAAACCTGCAGGTCAGTCCAGGGTTCAGAGTCAGAGTCAGAAAAAGACACCAAGCCCTCAGAGATCAAGTTCAGATACAGCAATAAGTCCAAACCGTTCATTCCACTGGCCTCCCGTCTCCTTCAAATGAAAAGCCTCATTGTTTACGGTGAGTCCTAGAACCCCACCTTCTCTGCCTTAACCCCCCGCCCCACTCCCCGCTCCTACCCGCCTCTCTGACTTATTCTGCTATTTCCCCAACCCCAGTTCACTTTGTCTCCACACTGCTCACTTGGTGGGTCTCAGACGTGCAAGGCAGACCGCGGCCCCAGGGCCTTGGCACTTCCCGTCTCCTTTTTCTGTAAACTTATAGAGCTGATTGACCTTCTATCACTTTCTCTGGGTTCTAATAAATGTCAGCTTGTGAGTTTCCATGAGAATCTTATGCGAATTACCCTCTTTCCTGACTCCAGATTCCGATTTACCTTAACTTTTTTTTTCTCCAAAGTAGTTTTCACCCTCTAATACAAGGGCTGATTGTCTGTTTCCCTTCTCTAGAATGTGAACTCCATGAAGGCAGAACTTTATCGAGATTATGGTTTAATCATCAGGGCCTAGAATATTTTCTGGAGCTTATGTGGGCTTGACAAATATCTATAGAATGGATATGTAGCTTAGTGATTGTGTGTGTACCAATTAACGCGTTCTCACTGAAGCAGGAAATACTGCAACCGAGTCAGGAATTCTTAACTAACACACGAATGAGTAACAAGAACAGGGACTGTTCCAAACATCTAAAACTTGACGTGCGTTCATGAATTTAATCTCATGAAAGAACTTCTGAGTTGGGTTTTAGTACGTGTGTCTTTTTTACTAAACAAAAGAATAAACAAAAGCACAGAAGAATTAAGCCACTTGCCTCAAATTCCACAAATGTCGAACGCAAGTGTCTGATTTCAGAGTCTGTCTCCTGAGTCACTGCGAAGGTCATTAAGTTCTATCGCTAAAGACTTCAGACTTTTCTTCTTTTTGAGCACAGTGTAATTTTTAGAAATTCCTTGAAGTTAAGGATTCTCTTTGGCCAAAGTGATAATGAATGGGATTACCTTGGGTTTCCCCTGGGGCGATATTTTTAGTGTTTTAATGACTTACTGATCACCCCATTGCTAACAAGGGTTTCCTACCCCAGAGAAATGGGCTGACCTTGCACACAGCTAGCAACGCCAGACAGAGGGGCCCTTTTCAGTCGCCGATGCCCACAGTCTGGGGGTGAGGACACTGCCCAGCACGCAGGGACATGTGAGGGTGCCCTTGGGAACAGAGTGGACAAGGAGAGGCTCTAGCAGGTGAGCTCTGTAAGGTCAAGGAAGTGAGGTGTCCCCTTGGTCCCCGTGGGGGGATGCGGCTGCCTTGCCTGAACCCCTCGGCAGACGGTCAGGGGCCCAGGCCCGACATCTGAGCGGCACGTGGTCTCCCGGATGAGGAGGGGGCTTCTCTAGGAGACCTTATCCACGGGGCAGGTGCTGGGGGCGCCCCTGGAGTGGCCGCTCAACGCCCTCCCAGCTTCACCAGATGTCAAGGCAATACTGAGCCTTGATTTTGGTCCTGTTGCCACGCAGAGTGGGTGTGGGGTCAGCCTAGTGTGTCTTCCCTTCTTGGGGGGATCCCAGAGGCCATATGGAGGCACAGCCTGGCTGACTAGGATGTACAGCACAGCTTCGCTGACCCACACTGAACCCGCTCATAGAGTGAGAAAGAAATACGCTCACGGTGGTGTGGCAAGCTGACTTCCAAGGTGGCCCCCAAGATTCCTGTTCCCTGGTGTGCACACCCTGTCCCACTCACTCAATCAAAAAAATGGTGTAAATGTGGCTGTGAAAGGATGTGGCAGGTGCGATTAAAGTCCCGGGTCAGTCAGAGAAGTTATCCTTGGTGGGCCTGACCTAATCAGGTGAGCCCTTAAATCAACAGGGCCCTTCCTGAAGGAGAGATTTGAAGCATTTGAAGCATGAGAGCATGTATGGAAGGGGCCACATGGCCAGCACCCGAGAGTGGCCTCTGAAAGCTGAGAGTGGGCTTGGGTGAGAGCCAGCAAGAAACTGTGGACTTTAGTCCTGCAATCGCAGGAAATCAATCCTGCCAGCAGTCTCACGGGGCTTCCCTAGTCCAGCCTCCAGATGAGGACGCGGCCGCGGGTCTCAGTTCCAACCTGGAAGACCCTGAACAGAGGCATCGGCTACAACGTACTGACTCCAGACCCACAACTCAGTGCAGTGAAACACTAGGATTGTTTTAAGGGGCTCGTTTGTGGTTTTTCGCTACACTGCAATGCACCGCCTATGGAGCTGTGTTAGTATTAGTCATGTGTTAGTGTCAGTAATGCAGTTAGTAACGCATTAGTAATGCAGCTAGTAACGTGTTAGCAGTGCCGTTGTGTTAAGCTGAAATACGGTAATTTTACTGGTGGTGTTAACTACGGCATCATCTACTCATTTTACTCGTCACTCTGTTGTGGACAAGTGCCTCCGTTGTGGCCGTCATTATCCAATAATCCAAGCGTTCGTTTCCTCGGCCCAAGTGTGCCCCCCAGGAAGACTTGGGGGAGCGCATGTCCGTTTTGGTCAACTTTGTATCCTCAGCGTTTATCCGCGAATCTGTCACATGGTGGACATTGAGTGAATGTTTGTGAAATGAACATGCAAAAGGCGAGGAGGCGATCATGTCGTCGGTGGCACCAAGGAGAGAAGGATCAACCCGGTAAGGGAATTTCAGGGGAGAGGTCGTGCAGAAAGGTGGAGAGCTCGGAGGGGGGGGCAAGGCGGGGCAGGGTCCCATGCATCGGCGCTGGCCTTTGCTGGCCCTCGCCTGGCCCGCGGGAGCCTTCTTCCCCAGGAGTCGGCGGGGCCGCAGGACGCGGAGCCGGGGAGCCGGGAAATTAGACCGCGGGGCTGCGCAAATCCGTCTGCGACAGTCAGCATCTTCAGAACATCTCACCTCTTCTCCTCATGCCAAACTCGGAATTCCAGTCCAAGCAGGGAAAGCTTTGTCAGAAGATGCCAAACAGTAACAGGCAGCTGTGAAATGACAGAGGGCTTTTTTTTTCTTCCTCAAAAAAATATAAAACTAGAGCCTGACACACCATGTGAGGCCAAGATTTTTTTTTTTAAAGCTGAAACCCTGATTGGGATTATTTTGTTCTGACAATGATCTACAATGTGAAGCTCAAACCCCGCGGGCTGCCAGGACACAGATACATACTCCTTTGCAGCAGGGTCGCTGCTTCTCGTTGTTTTAAGGCTCCAGACTAGACGATTGAACCCAGGCGTGTGTTTCGGGCTGCACTCTGAGAGCTGAGGTTTAAAGAAAACGGTAGCTTCTAATCCTCTAGCTCCTGCCATGTGCCTGCTCAACTCGCCAGCTCATTTTTTCTCAAAAGCCAAGGACCTGGAAGCCCCTTCTTCATTTCCCCTTTGGTTTGGTTTGAATCAGATGCAGAGAAACATCTGCATTATAGGAGAAGCGCCCCTTCGAGGACAATGATAAATGCCAGGAACAGCCCCCTGGTCAGGGATGTAATGAGGGGGTGGGGTGGCCCGTGGAGGTCATTGTCTACCAGAAACAGATGAGTAGCTCCTAGGAGGGTCAAATTGTCCATCATTTGCTGTTCGTATATTGGTTTTTAGAAAATCGAGGCTTTCATGTAGTTTGCTTTGCAAAAGGCTTGTGGGTCAATAAAGGCATAGCCTATGATTGTCTGTTTTTGACCTCAGATTTTAACTTAACCCTTCTGCCTCTTTCAATATAGAGGAAGGCCAAGAAGGAGGGGCTTGGCTTGGGTCTCTGGTAGTGAGATGGCACATTGTTTCTTTTCTTTTTCTTCTTAGGGCCGCACCTGCATATGAAAGTTCCTGCACTTGCAGCAACGCCGCCGGATCCTTAACCCACTAATCAAGACCAGGGATTGAACCCAATCCTTACGGACACTATGTAGCGTTCTTAACCCACCAAGCCACAACGAGAACTCCCCCATTGTTTCTTGAAACATGCCGCCAGTTCCCCAGGAGATGAAAGCTGTGCTTACTGCCCGGGGAACAGCTATAGCTGGTGCAGTGCGCAGGCCGAGCTACCTCCAGCCATGGAAACAGCTCTGTCTCCGTTTGTTCTGAATCCAGGTGCATCAAGCTCAGATTGGTCACCAGCTTCTCAGAGGACAATGTGCACATAATTGGACCTTGTGTTTATCCCAGGGGGAAGTGGCTAAACTGTAGAAATAATGACTTTCAGGATGGTGATGGTGGCCTCAGCGGTGACAGCGGCGAGGTAAGAACGTTATGCAGCCTCTAAATACCTCCCAATATCTCACCGAATCCTCACGACACGACAATCATTGTCATTTGCCCCACTTCATAAGGGAGAAGTCGGAGTCTCCTAGAATTTAAAGGAATTTGCCCAAAGTCAAAAAGCAAGTGCTAGAAGCAGTTCTGGTTCTCAAGCTATTTTTTAACCATTGCACGTGGAGTTTCTCAAGCTGGGATTACAGGTTTCAGGTTCCACAAATTCTCTACAAGATGTTTAAAATGTTTTATTTCTAATTTAATTTAAAAATTACGAGAACATATTCTGGGCCACCTGGATAACTACCTTATGGGAAAGTATAAACATCATTTTTTGGGGTTGCTTTGGTGTTTGTATTCGTGCTTACATCTGAGCATTTGGCTTGCGGGGCAGTATTTTTCCACTGAGTCTAGGGATCTCAACATCAGCAGCTGTTTTCTGATGGGTCTGAGAGATCTCAAATTTGAGCAAGACTGCACTAAGTTTTAATTTCTTAAAAGTCGAGCCTTGGAGTTCCCTTGTGGCACAGCAGCTTAAGGATCCCACGTTGTCGCTGTGGCAACGTGGGTTATTGCTCTGACGTGGGTTTGACCTGACCCCTGGCTCGGGAATTTTCACGTGCCACAGGTGCAGCCAAAAAGAAAAAAAATAAAAGTTGAGCCTCTTCATCACTGGAAGGCGGGACTGAAACAGCAACTATTTTTATGCCCTGAAAGCTGGCAGGGGCACCAGGCTCTTGGCAGCTTGCTCACATCCTCCAAGGTGTTCTGGAGGCAGAACCCAGGCTGTAGCTCCCTTGGATCCCTTTTGTAACCTTTCGGTCCCTTCGGCCAGGTGTGCCTGCCTCTCTTGGCCAAGCTCTCCTGCAGGTCCCTGGATCATCGAACTTGGACAAGGTATTCTCATGGATTCAGTGTGTGCCTCTTCCGTCCTATCTCAGACCTAGTTTTCATCTCCAACTATTGGCCCAAATGAGCTAGAGTGACAGTCGTTGAGAAAACAGCCCTGCAGCGATCTTCTCCTCCGGTTCCCATAAAGGTATAAGGTCTAGTCTTTGCAAAGAATCCCTATCATGTATTATTTGTTGGTGTTCTGCTTCTCTGCTCAAAACTTGCATAACAAAGTCCTCAATTCAGAAATGTTACAAAAAATAAATTACTACACTATAGCTATAAGCCTGTAACTTACACCCTGCCTAAATCCATGAGCTTATAAAAATGTAAGTTTGACCGAATAATTCATGTACTTTATACATAAGTGCAGAGTTCATTCTGATAGAGTGCAAGGTCTATGTTCTTCAATCGCTGAGCTATTTGCAATCATGGAACAAAACCCAAAGGCTTGTGGGAAAATGGGGCTTGGGCGTAACACTCAAAAAAAGTCATCAGTGACATTAAAATAAAGAAATGATAAAAACGGCAGCACTGTTTTATACCTGCAAAATTGTTAAGAGATATGTATTTTTTTCATTGAAGTACAGTTGATTTACAATGCTGTGTTAGCTTCTGGTATACAGCAAAGTAACTCAGTTATGTGTGTATATATACTCATGTTCTTTTCCATTATGGTTTATTACAGGGTTTTGAACATAGTTCCCCGTGCTATACAGTAGGCCCTTGTTGTTTATCTATTTTACACATAGTGGTTTGCATCTGCTAATCCCAAACTCCTAATTTATTCCTCCCCACTCCTTTCCCTTTTGGAAACCTTAAGTTTGTTTTCTATGTGAGTCTGTTTCTGTTTTGTAAATAAATCCATCGTTACCGTATTTTAGATTCCACACGTAAGCGATATCATATGATGTGCCTTTCTCTGCCTGACTTACTTCATTCAGTACGATACCCTCCGGGCAAGCCCTGGAATACCACCGCAAAAGAGTGAAGCAGCCCGGAGCTACTGCGTGCATGTGTAACTGAATCACTTTGCTGTATGGAGAAATGAGCGCACTGTTGTAAATCAACCATACTACAGGAACACTTTCCCAAATGAAAGAATACATCCCTATGAAAAAAAATATGGCGTTTTACTTTGAAAAAGACCTGGGATTTGCTTGTGAACACCGGTAGCAGGAAGGTTACAGCCTGGTGTACGGGAAGTGGTAGCGAAGTGTTTTTTAATAGGAGACGGAAGCGGTCATACCACCTGCGTGTGGGAGTGGCACCTGACACTTGCGGGCATGAGACAGCTCCTGAATGGCTGAGGTACCTGTGCTTTGTTTATTCCCACGTGACCTGGTTTCTCTGGGTTCAGTTTTCTACTTTTACCTCGTGTCTCTCCCAAAAAAAGATCACACATGAGCAAATGCAAAACTCACATTATGCTCAGACGTTCCCTACCCTTCTCCAATGTCTGCGTAGATGTTGTGACTAAAATAAAATATATGGATGAGTTAGGGGTGATTACAAAGGTGATTCATTCAACAAATAGTCTTGGGGTTTTTTAAATTTTTTTTATTTTTTTGCTTTTTTTAGGGCTGCACCTGTGGCACATGGAAGTTCCCAGGCTAGGGGTCGAATCAGAGCGGGAGCTGCGGGCCTACACCACAGCCACAGCCACATGGGATCCGAGCTGCATCTGAGACCTACACCACAGCTCATGGCAACGCCGGATCCTTAACCCACTGAGCAAGGCCAGGGATCGAACCTGCATCCTCATGGATACTAGCTGGATTCGTTTCCATTGCACCTCAGTGGAACTCCCCTTTTAACAAATAGTTAATTCTGGAGTTCCTATTGTGTCTCAGCAGAAACAAACGCAGCTAGTGTCCATGAATACACGGGCTTGATCCCTGGCTCCGCTCAGTGGGTTAAGGATCGGGCGTTGCCATGAGATGTGGTGTAGGTCGCAGACGCAGCTCGGATCTGGCATTGCTGTGGCTATGGCGTAGGCCGGCAGCTGTAGCTCCAGTTTAACCCCTAGCCTGGGAACTTCCATATGCCACAAGTGTGGCCCTAAAAAGTAAAAAACAAACAATAAAACAAAACAAAAGAAAAAGTTAATTCAATATATGACTATTCACAATGGGTTTTCCTTCAGGCACAGGTTAAGCCCAGAGGAGACTTGGTCAGTTACGTAGTTTCTCAATCAGTGGCTCCCTGAGCATAACAGAACTTGATTTTGAAAAGAGGTCCTCATGGAGTTCCCGTCGTGGCGCAGTGGTTAACGAATCCGACTAGGAACCATGAGGTTGCGGGTTCGATCCCTGCCCTTGCTCAGTGGGTTAACGATCCGGCGTTGCCGTGAGCTGTGGTGAAGTTTGCAGACGCGGCTCGGATCCTGCGTTGCTGTGGCTGCGGCGCAGGCCAGTGGCCACAGCTCTGATTAGACCCCTAGCCTGGGAACCTCCACATGCTGCAGGTGCAGCCATAAAATGACAAAAGGCAAAAAAAAAAAAAAAA
>PVHT020000230.1:30422870-30436232 GCA_004024745.2 Catagonus wagneri | reverse complement strand
AAAAAAACAAAAAAAAAAAAAAAAAGAATCAGACTGAAGAGCTGGGAACTCTGATTAACCATCTAAATGATGCTTCAAAGGACATCAGGAAGAACGTGATAGAATTCTCGTTAACCATGAGGACTGCATGTATGAGTTTGTTTCTGCTCCTTCCGGAGTCCCCACTAATACGACAGCAAAGAAATAAAAAAGAAACCCACAAAGATACACACACTATAATTCCTCTAGTGTGAGCTCTTGCTGTTTACTGATGGTCTGTATTTTGACTAATTCATTGTAAAGCGGGTCACCTGGATGCTTTCTTGCGCCCGTAGAAGTATAACATCTTGGTTTTGTTGTGGGTAGATTGCTCGTATCCACACAGATGATTGGATCAGATTTCCACGTAGTTCACTAATTTCAATCCATTTTCTTTGAGAATTGTAGGAACTGAAGGCACAAGAACAGGGTCCTTGCAACTGAAAAATGTAGAGTGAAGAGAGGGAAAAAATCTCTAGAACTGCTTTAAGTAAGGGGAAAAGAGTCTTAGGATTTTATTCGTCCCGTCTGAGCATTTACTGAGCACCTGCTATGCGCCAGGTACAGTTGCAGGCAATGGGGAAGGGTGTATGCTGGTGAGAAAAATAAAGGGTTCCCTGTCCTCATGGCGCTTACATCCCAACATGAGAGAAAGGAAGAAAATGGATTAATATAATGTCAAGTGGTGAGACATTCTGTAAAGCAGGACAAAGTGCTGAGGGGTTACAAAGAAGGGTGGGCTTCTATGAGCAGAAGCCCAGTGAATGGAGTGAGAAGCGAGCCATGTACCCTGCAGGCTTGTTCCAGCAGCTGTGAAGGGGCCTTTATGGCTGAAGGCGGGAAGGTCATTGGCTGGAGGGGTGGCTGGAAGCAGTTCACGCAGGCATCGGAGGCCATGGCCAGGAGTCTGGTTTTTTTTTTTTTTGTTTTTTTTTTTGTCTTTTTGCCTTTTCTAGGGCCACACCTGCGGCATATGGAGGTTCCCAGGCTAGGGGTCTAACAGGAGTTGTAGCCGTTGGCCTACACCAGAGCCACAGCAATGTAGGATCCGAGCCGCGTCTGCAACCTACACCACAGCTCACGGCAACGCCGGATCCTTAACCCATTTAGCGATGCCAGGGATCGAACCCGCAACCTCATGGTTCCTAGTCGGATTTATTAACCACTGAGCCACAACAGGAACTCCTGGAGTCTGGCTTTTATTGTAATGAGAGGTGAAGCTACTGCAGGCCTGAACGATGGCAGTGAAGCGTTCTGGTCTGTATGTTACAGGAATCCCTGTGTGTGCATAAAATAGACTTCAAGGAGGTCAAGGGCATGAGCGGGGAGGCCAGGAAGGAGGTCATTGTCACAACCCAGCTGGCAGGTGGCACCAGCACCTCCCAGGAGAAGGGTGAGATGGAGAACGTGAGGTGTGACGGGCTCGTGGATGCGCTGGGTAGTAGAACCAGCACGCTTTGTCCAGGCAATAGATGAGGGGTGTAAGATAAAGGCCAGTGTTACAGATAATGTGAAGGAGTTAAGGTTTTTTTAAGGAGCTTTGCATTAATTTGCTACCTAGCAGAGCCGGCTGTGTTCAGAAGGGGAGGCGCTGTCTTGGGGTATAAACTCTGCTAGGGGCATGTCACGTGCCCAAGCCGGCAGGCAAGCCCTGGGGGCAAGCAGACCTGGCCTTGCCTTGTCCTGGCTCCGCCACTTTCTGGCACTCACTTGTTTTATCTCCTGGAGAGTCTCGCTTTCCTCGGCTGTAGAAGAGGTTAGCATAGTCTCTGTCTCAAATGATTTTGAAGTTGATCAAATGAAATACGGAACAAAGCACCAAGCACAATATCTCAACCATGGGGGGATAAAAAACACATTTTGATGATTAAAAAAAAAAACCTTTTTCTTCGGAGTGTATCTTGGGGGCTCTAAGTTTGTCAAAAGCGGGGGGAGGACACACCTGACAAATAGGCAGCATCAGGCCAGGCAGGAGTC
The DNA here is from genome assembly GCA_004024745.2 of Catagonus wagneri. NCBI lineage: Eukaryota > Metazoa > Chordata > Mammalia > Artiodactyla > Tayassuidae > Catagonus > Catagonus wagneri. Next base: position 30,434,237 of record PVHT020000230.1, on the reverse strand, counting down.
AGGGAAATGGGGTTCCAGGCCCTTGATTCTGCCCTCGAACTAATCAGTTTGTTTCTCTGGACTTCAGCTGCATTATCTACAAATGGCCTACTCATTTCTAACTCAAGGGTTTGAGTTAGTATGAAATAAAGGCAATTCGAGTTAAAGCGTCCAGCTCTATGCCTGGCATAGAACACTCAGTGGGTATTAACCGACTCTCAGATTGAATGACTACATCAGGTACTAGTCAAGGAGATTTTATGTGGTTTAATGAGGGGAACCTCTTTAAACAGGATTTAAAGATCTGTTCGTTTTCAACCTTTTCCGAATGACCAGTGTTCATCATTGCTGACATTGCTCCCCTGGCATTTCCCCGGGGCCACAGCCTTGCCGGGGCGGGAAGCAGTAGTCTAAGAAAGATTGGCCATCAGACCTTAATATATTTATTTTGCAAAGACTTCAGGGTGCCTAGTAACCACTGAAGTTGAAGTTTTTATCCTATTTTTCTCCCCTCCAATATTTTTATTTTTGTTTTCTAGAGCCGCACCCGCGGCATGTGGAGGTTCCCAGGCTAGGGGTCGAATCCGAGCTACAGCTACCAGCCTACACCACAACTCATGGCAACACCGGACCCTTAGCCCACTGAATGAGGCTGGGGATCGAAGCCGCAACCTCATGGTTCCTAGTCAGATTCGTTTCTGCTGTGCCACGACGGGAACTCCTCTCCTCTGCAATGTTACCTAGTCACTAAAACACACGTTCCATCGTGCTTGAGGAAAAAGGCGTGTTTAGTGGTTCTGGATCCTGATCTCAACACCCGTCTAGAAGCAAATCCCTCCCCAGCGACCATTATTGATCCGCAAGTCTCTCTCCGAGTGAGTTTACTTCATCTCCTGTGCTCTTCCTGCTTTGATGGTTCTGCTTGCTGAGGTGACCAGTGAACGGCCCCGGGGGAGAGTGAATAACCCATCAGGTGTTACAGTGGAGGAAAGCACAACTGCAGAATGGCACTGCCTCATCTCTGTAGCCTCATGGGGGTGGCAGTTCCCAGCGCACTTGCTTAACTCACACAAACTGAGCCCCGCCGAGAGGGGGCGCCCTTGCCTGGGACCCGGGGCCATAGCCGAGGTCAGCATTCAGCTCCCTGGGCTCCTGATTCAGTGATGTCCCAGTGACGCTGCTGTCCCTCGCGACGTGCACGTCTGGAGGAGACACGTGACCTCGTGGCTCAGGGAACACCCACCACCAGAGACCCAGCCACACGCAGCCACACCCCCCGGAGCTCCCTTCTCTGGGCTTTTTCCCCCCAGTGAGGGAGGGAGAAGAGAATCCCACATTCTCCGCTCCTGTCGTCAGGTTCCTGGGGTCACCGTTTAAGCACTTGTTAGCTCGCGTGGGTAGTGGGGTCGTCAGGATGTGGGGGCTTCGAGGTGACTATGGAACAGAGGTAGGGAAATGACTGGGTGAGCCTCAGCGGCTTGAGCAAGATCGGCTTCGATAACTGAAAATGACCAGAAGTGTCTCTGGGTCTTAGAGGTTAAAGAAAACCACTTTCAGCAGTAAAGGCGATTTTAGCAGATCACAGCTAGTCATTGTTACTGGAAAAGTGAAACGGTTTTATGTTTCTGCCTCCAGAATATTTAGGCTCCTCCGTAAAACAAAGACATTGCGATTATGACATTGGTTATTATAAAAATGATCGAGAGACTCTGTTAGGTAATATCAACCTCTTTTTTTTCCCTCTTGAAAGCCTCCCTTAGTTTATTCTCTTTAAATGTCTCTGGCTGTAGGAGTTTCCACCGTGGCTCAGCAGTAACGAACCCAATATCCATGAGGATTCGGTTCGATCCCTGGCCTCGCTCAGTGGATTAAGGATCCAGTATTGCTGGGCCTGTGGCGTAGCAAATACAGTTCCAATTCGACCCCCAGCCTGGGCGTTTCCATATGCTTCAGGTACAGCCCTGAAAAAAAAAAAAGGGAGAAAAGACAAAAAAAGTCTATGGTTATAGACTATGGGAAATACGTGAGGGCTTGGGGGTGGAGTTTTATTTTTGTCTTATAGTTTTGCTGCTTGTTTTAAGTTATCACAAAGAACAAGTCTTTTTTAATATCGTCTTCTGGCCACAGCTGTGGTATGTGGGGCCAGGGATCAAGCTCATGTCACAGCCATGACCCAAGCTACTGCAGTGACAACGCCAGATCCTTAACCTGCTGAGCTGCCAGGGAACTCCCAAAAGTATGAGTTAAAATGTCTTGTCTTCTGACTGTTTACTCTGATATTAAATACAAGATCCCTGATTTTTTTTTTTTTTTTTTTGTGGAGAGAAGAAGAGGAAAGGTATTACTTTCCCAGAAGGAGAAGAAATGAACAGAAAGAGTCGATGAATGTCAAGGGGAAGATCAGTTCTCCTGGAAACAGAAAAAAAAAAATTTAGAACACAGACGCAGATAAAAAGCAATGCAGGCTCTTGGAAATCTTCATCTGGTTCTGACAAAGGAATGAAACCAAGAGAGTGGAGAGTGAGGGCATTCTTAATGAATTCATCACTTTCTGTTCATTAAAAATTTAAAGTTGATAAATACCAGCTAAAGCAATAAGCAAAATTCATTATGTATAATAAACTGATACTTGATGCATAGTGAATCTGGCTGGTGCGATTTTCTATAAATACCAAAATTTAGTGATTGTCCCTGAGCTATTCATTAAACTTCAAAGTCAATGCATAATGAATAGGAAATCCATTTGTTCATTAACTTGAGAAATGAAAAATACTTCCCTCCCCTGTTATGCTTCTGATTAATTTGGCTCTGAAACAAGTTAGCGGGTCTATAAACACCCCCCAGGGCTCTAGCTGGCTCAGGAGCCACCACTCTTCTCAAAAGGAATGCAAGCCTGTATGCCCTCAATCTGCCAGAACCCTGGCCTGGTGAAGGCGGGCAGGGGGGGCTTCCTTCAAGGGAGTTTTGCCCTAGTGAGGAGCTGGGGATTGTTTCATAACCCAAACCCAGAACGTGCCCCTTGGGTAGTGTTTTAGTGGAGGCTGGTCATTTTCTAGGAAGTGTTTGCTGTCTTTAAGGCACCTTATTGGCAAAGACACCCACAGGGCCTAGAAGTGGGAGTCTATTCCGGCCACAGCCACCAGGATCCCACCCTGGGCTGTCTCTGCGAGCTCCCATTATACTTACTGCCACCTTAGACCTTCCCACGACTTTGACCAGCTTTTGTTTTATTAAAAATCCCTCCATTCATGCATCTGGCTATTGGCCCATCCACCCATCTATTCATCCATTTAATAAACTCAAATATTTGTGGAGTCCTGGCTCTGCAAATATAGCACTCTGAGCTCTGTGGGTGGAGACTTGAACCGGGTGGTGGGGGTGAGTAACCTACATTCTGGTGGGGACAAGTCACCAAATAAATGAACCAGATGATTCCTGTGGCAACAGGTGCAATGAAGAATGACACAGGGAGCTTGGACAGAAGGGACAGAGGGGACCCAGATTTCAGGGTGTTCTGTGGATGAGCCAGGGCCGCAAAAGGGAAGACATTTGCAGCTGGAACAAGTCCCCCCCCACCCCGAACCTGAGGAAAGCTAGGAAAGGAGACTGGGAGAGAGTAAAAGGGCAAGTGAAGAAGAAGTTGTCGGAAGAGGTTAAAGAAAGAAGGGAGGGAGTTCCCATCATGGCTCAGTGGTAAAGAACCCGACTGGCATCCATGAGGATGTGGCTTCGATCCCTGGCCTTGCTCAGTGGGTTGAGGATCTGGTGTTGCCGTGAGCTGTGGTGTAGACTGCAGACACGGCTTGGATCTCTTGTTGCTGTGGCTGTGGTGGCAGCTGTAGCTCCAATGGGACCCCTAGCCTGGGAACCTCCATATGCCATGGGTGCAGCCCTAAAAAGAAAAAAAAAAAAGAAGGAGAAGAAGAAAGAAAAGGAGGTCAGGGAGAAGAAGCAAACAGTTTTGGAAAGTCTTTTATGATTAAGCGTCAGTGCATTATCTCCTTTAATTATTGCAAACTGGGGAAGAGAAAATTGAATCTCAGCGAAAAAAGATTTTGCTCCAGGCCAGATTTAGGAAGGAACTGAAGTGGGAAGTGATTTGAAGGGGAGGAGAAAGAGGTTGGGTGTGGGGGGGGTGGAGTGAGAAGAGGAGGAGTGAGGGGTCCGGGAAGGGGAGCAGGAAAAAGGAGGTGAGAGAGAGAGGGCAGAGGAGAGAGGGTGAGAGAGCTGGGAGGGGAGCGAAGGGGCATGGCTGAGGAAGAAGGACGGGGCGGCGCCCAAGAGAGAGATGCTGTTTGGGTGAAGATGGAAGGATGGCAGAGGAGGAGTTCCCACTGTGGCTCAGCCGGCTGGGGATCTGGCATCGTCATCTCTGCAGCCGCGCGAGTTTGTACCCCAGCCCAGCACAATGGGTTAAGTATCTGGCGTTGCTGCACCCGTGGCGTAAGTGGCCTGGGAACTTTCATATGCCACCAGTGTGGCCAAAAATAAAAAGAACAGTAGCCGAGAAAAAGAGAGAGAAGGGGAGAAAGAGAGAGGGCTGCTAAAAATCAAGGAGAAAAGAAAAACAAATACTACATGATATCATTCTATGTAGAATCTAAAAAATTGTACAAATGGATATATACGCAAAACAGACCCACAGACATAGAAGATGAAAGGAAGCGGGGCGGGAGAGACAGGGATATGGAATTAAGAGACGCAAAGTACTGTGTGTAAAATAGACACAATACAGGATATATTGTACCGCACTGGGGATTAGAGCCATTGTCTTTTTTTTTTTTTTTTTTTTGCTTTTTAGGGTCACACCTGAGACATGTGGAGGTTCCCAAGCTAGGGGTCCAATCGGAGTTACAGCTGCTGGCCTACACCAGATCTGAGCCACATCTGCAACCTACACCACAGCTCATGGCAAAGCCCAATCCTTAACCCACTGAGCGAGGCCAGGGATCGAACCCACAACCTCCTGGTTCCGAGTGGGATTCGTTTCCGCTGCGCCACGACGAGAGCTCACAAGCCGCCTCGTACAGAGCAGTGAACTGAAGCTCAGAGAGGTGGGGAATCCCGCCACAGCGAGGTCGTGGGCAAGGTGAGGTGGGCTTTTATTCAGATCTGCCTCCATGCATCCTGCCTTAGGATGTTGGGCTGGATCAAGGGCAAGTTTCGAATGACAAAGCAGTTTCTGGTTTTTCAGAAATGACAGCGAGCCCCTAGTCGCGCCTCTCGGCTGGGCTGTGCCAAAGCCGTAATGGAAGACATTAGTCAAATTGGAAACAGTCTGTTCTCATTAACCACAGAAAAAAAACTCCATTTCACACCCAGATGGAAAAAGCATCCCGCTGTTCTCATCAAACCTGCTCCCTTCGCCTGCAGCCTCGCTGGAATCCATCCACCCTCACCTCCTGGGGGGTTCACGGCTGACCCCACCCAGGGCGCACGGCTTGGGTCTGGGATGCACTCTGGGGCTCCCAGGGGGGCTTGAGTGCCCACCCCCAGTGCACTACCTGGTGATGACAGCAAATCTTGGGTAGCTGGCATCGTCACAGCTGGGCTCCAGGAAATGAGGTTTGCTCACAGTAGGATGAATTGGGGACCCTCATAATAATAGACAGTGGGAAGGAGAAAGGAAACAAAATCAATGTTTTCCTTTAAATATTTCTTTTTTTTTTTGGCGTTTTGGGGCCGCACCTGCAGCATATGGAGGTTCCCCAGGCTAGGGGTTGAATTGGAGCTACAGCTGCCAGCCTACACCACAGCCACAGCAACATCAGATCTGAGCCGCGTCTGCGACCTGTAACACAGCTCACGGCAACACCGGATCTTTAACTCACTGAGCGAGGCCGGGGATCGAACCTGTAACCTCATGGTTCCTAGTCAGATTCGTTTTCGCTGCGCCACGATGGGAGCTCCCATTAAACATTTCTGGAGCACTGCCCTGGGAGCTGAGCACTGGGCATGTAGACATGCGAGGACCTCATCTGGCCTTTGTGGGGCTCAGAGTCCAGTGGGCTGACAGCTATGCAGGTAGAAACCCATGGCTGTGCTGACGGCTCTGATAGGGGCAGAGGAGCAGCCGTCACTTCTCCTTGTGTAGGTCAGGGATGGAGGGGCGGGAAGGCAGGAAAGCACTCTGGACCTACCTCCACAATCCATTCTAGCACCGTTCTGCCAAGACAAGTTAGGCCAGCTAAATCTCCAAGTTCCTCCTGCCTAAACTGGTCACAGGAGTGGGTGCCTGCCACTCTGGGTAAAAGGCTAGGGTGCTGAGCTGTTGTCTGCAGTCTTTCTAGAACTGCTGCCATCTCCTTCTCTACTGAATCCCCTTGGACTTAGAGCAGCGCCTGGCATGTGATAGACACTCAATAAGCATTTCTCGAATGATGGGGTGAAATGAATCACCTTTGCAAACACCATAATGCAATTCAAATGCAAAAGATTTTTCTAATGTTCAAGAAACAACCTCGACATTAAAGATGTTCACTCTGGAGTTCCCACTGTGGCTCAGCGTGTTAAGAACCTGATATAGTCTCCATGAGAATGCGGGTTCCATCCCTGGCTTTGTTCAGTGGGTTCAGGATCCGACGGTGGCCTCAAGCTCCAGCATAGGTCACAGATGCAGCCCAGATCTGGCGTTGCTGTGGCTGTGACACAGGCCTGCAGCTGCAGCTCCCATTGGACCCCTAGCCTGGGAGCTTCCATATGCTACAGGTGCAACCATAAGGGAAAAAAAAAAAATGTTTACTCCATCATTACCCAGAGCACTAAAAACAGAAACCATGTAATTGCGAGGATTAATAAAAAGAGGTATATGCTCTTGAGGTATTTTGCAGGCTGTAACGATCATATTTACAAACCCAAGCAAGGATGGAGAAATGCTTGTCTCATACAGAAAAGTGAACAAAATATAAAATGCCAAATCTTGTATACTCTGTTTTCACTCCTGGGTTAACAAAAACCAAAACATTCTTTGCAGTTTCTTGTTCAAATCTGTAAAAAGGAAAATCAAAGTGCAAAAGGAAATATATGACATTGTTAGCAGAGTGTATCTCTGGCTGATAGGTGAGTAATTTTATTTTCTTCTTCCTGCTTTGGTGTCATTTCCAAACCCTTTTAAATGAGTATGTATTGCTTTTGGAATGGAACAAATAATAAGCCCATTAAAATTCCTGCAAGATTTCCATAACAGGCGTGCACGGTGAATATTTTCTTCATGACCTTTTAGCGTGGCGGTGTTCTCATGCTGACTCATTGAAGATTGTACCTCCTTTAGCAAGAAAATAAATCTTTCTCCTGCCATAGACTCGTCAGCGCTCAGAGCTAGAATTCTAAGCACCAGCATTTGTCACTGAATAATAGACGCTGTTCATATTATCTCATTTGAGTCACACCAGCCTTGTGGGGTTAGCCTTCTCTTAATACCATAGTAACTCCCTATTTGGAGTTTTTCTCATGTCCCAGTGCCTGTGCCTGGCATTATTTATGAAGGCTTCCCTAGATTTCTACAGCCCCGTGTCCTGAGACCGATGGAGGCTCGCGGACATCGGGCGGTCAGGTGACAGAGTCACAAAGCTCATGGGAAGTGGCGAGAGGAGGGTTTGAAACCAGACTTGTGTCTTATTTCTTTCACGTACTCATTCCCGCATTTATTCGTCTGTCCCTCGTTCTTTCGTGTGGAATGATGCATTTCCCCCCGTTTTAAGGGGTTGGGCGCTCAGCGCGCCAGCAGGTGTGTCAACGACAGGATACACTCAGTGGAAGTGCCCGGAGCGGCGTGAGCCCGTCTGGGTGGCTCAGCTTGGACATCTGTCCTGACACAGGCCGGGAGCGGCGGCCTTCGGGGTCGCTGTCCTTCGGGGCCTTGACTGTGGAAAGATGCCTTCAGTAAGTATCAAGGTCACAAGCTGGAAGGACTTAGCGCCCCACGAGGAAGAGCAGCGCCGCAGTCTCCACGTGCCCCACGCTTACGGGTCCGCGGTCTGGGCCGCTTGGGAATCCAGGAGCTCCCTTCAAGCCGAGGACCGGAGTCAGCTGCTGGGATGTTCAGGGGCCCCAGAACACGGCCGCTTTGGACGAGGCCCCGGGCTCATGCTTTGCACCCACGCTTTTATTAAGTTCCGACAGCCTTGCAAAGCAGCCATCACCCCCGTTTTAGAGATGAGGCCATCAAGGCTCAGGGAAGCAGTGACCTGTGCAGAGTCACGTGGCCCTTAAGGAGCAGACACGGGGCCAGGGCCCACATCTGCTAGCTGCAAAGCTGCTGCACTTCCCCCCTGCCGTGCGGCCCCGCCACACTCACCCTTCGGGGTCCCGGGACCACCGACAGGACCCAGAAGGACGCTGAGCCCCTGGGGAGGCAGCCGAGGGCCGCTTTCCCATGACTCCACATGCTCGAGCTGCCTGAGACTCGGCCCTGAGATGCTAAGACCGCTGCCCCCGGGCTTGTTCTTGCCCATTTCAGCTGTTTGCTTGCTTCTCGAGGGATGTGACTGCAGGTCCTACAGATCAAGCTTCTGCACTTGATCTTGGTTGTTCGTGGTGGGGTCCTTGCCTACAGCTGCCCGGAGCTGACTCAGAGGCACAGCACAGCACTGCAGAACCCCAGCCCCGGAGGACCGGGGAAAGTCTGTGCACTGAAAATATGACAGCGCCTCCCGCCGCCTTGAAATAGAAGCAGGGCTACACCCTCAAATTACTGGAGAGAAGTCCCGCGTGTTCTCTTTCCGCTGCTATTTTAGAGGATTTGAATATAAAATCTTTCCAAAAGAGCTTTTTAAAAAATTAGTTTTAACGTCTCGGCTGGTATCCCAAGCATGAGGTCATTAGAACATTGACTAATTCAACACAGAATAATCCCAAACTTTTCAGTATAGTTCCTCAATTAATTGTTGTTTTAATTGTTGTCTAAGAATGAAGCTCAATCCACACACACACACACACACACACACACACACACACACACAGTTTCTCTCCAAGGCCTTATTAAGACCCAGAATTCGGAATTCCCATTGTGGTTCAGCAGATTACAAATCCAACTAGTATCTATGAGGATGTGAGTTCGATTCCTGGCCTTGCTCAGTGGGTTAAGGATCTGGCGTTGCTGTGAGCTGTGGTGTAGGCCGGTAGCTGCAGCTCCAATTCAACCCCTAGTCTGGAGACTTCCATCTGCTGTGGGTACAGACCTAAAAAAAAAGGGGGAAAGAAAAAAAAACTTCATCTCTACCCCTCTTGGACTTGTCTTTGTTTCATTTATTTATTTAACTTTATTTTCTCTTCTTTCCTTTTCCTTTTTTTTTCCCTTGCTCTCCTTTTGAAATCACTTTGCCCTCTGACCTGGGTTTGTCCTCAAACTCACTGAGCCTACCCAACGATTGCCTATCTTTTTTGTTTTGTTTTCCTTTTTTTTAGGGTCACACCCGCAGCACAGGGAAATTCCCAGGCTAGGGGTCGAATTGGAGCTACAGCTTCCGGCCGACACCACAGCCACAGCGACGCGGGATCCGGGCTGCAATTGCCACTTATACCACAGCTCACAGCAATGCCGGATCCTTAGCCCACTGAGCGAGGCCCATCCTCAGACACGTTCCTCCATCAAATGATGTCCTGCTCTTCTCTGCACACACAAGCACAAGCCGGGAGTGGGAAGGTAAAACAAGGAAAAATGTAGAATCTCAAATATCATACCTGGAAATAATCATGTTTATGCTCATTGTTCCCTCCACAGCATTTGGTAGATGTTTAATGATCATCTGTTCCGTACCAGACACTGTGCTAACGCAACCCTGCACAGCATTCCAGGCCATTCCAGGCGATGCAGGGATTTCATTCCTGGCATTATGGGAAGTCTTTGAAAGATCCTGAGCAGGTGAGTGACATGGGCTGTCTTGTTTTTTAAAAAGACCACAGGTATGGGGAGTGAGCCTGAGGGGGACCAAGAGACTATCCTGGGAGTTTCTGCTGTGGCTCAGTGGGTTAAGAACCTAACTAATATCCATGAGGGCGGCTACGGCCTAGGTTGGCTCCCTGGCCTGGGGAACTTCCGCACGCCGCAGGTGCGGGTAACAAAAAAGAGTGGAGCCAGGATGACAGCTGGGTCTGTCCAAATGAAGTCAAAATCTCATTCCATAGAAAATGCGGCAGAGATTTCACCAGAATCTGTTCCTGAGAAAAGAGATGTTGAGCTGACTCACATGTCATGTACAACACAATCTCGGACTGCGGAACTCAGTAGAGAGAATCCGTAGAGGAAATCTCGAGGAGGGTGAGTATGACTAATAAAGAGGCCTGTTTGTATCGTGGCTGCTGAAACACGCCTGACTTTCCGCTCAGTTGTGGTTTTCCTTTCAGCCCAACTGGTCGCATGACTGCGGGAATTTTTCACTTCCTCCGCTGTGGGTAATCAGAGCCACTACTCGCTGTTGTTCTCAAAGGAAAACTGGACAAAAAACAACCAAGAGGAGATTGGACCAGTCATTATTCAGAGAAATGGAGGGGTTGGTGAATGACGCAATTTCAACCAAACTGAAGGCTTCTCATCCACAGCGCGGAGCAGCTTAATTGAAAAGCATTATTTGCAAATGGACAAAGAGGCAGTAAGAAGCAGGCACCTGATTAGAAGTACTAGCTGGGATTTGAGTTTCCTAACATTGTTATTCTAATTTTTTTTTTTTTTGTGTCTTTTTGCCTTATCTGGGGCGGCACCTGCGGCATATGGAGGTTCCCAGGCTAGGGGTCTAACAGGAGCTGTAGCTGCCGGCCTTCGCCACAGTCACAGCAACGTGGGATCCGAGCCACGTCTGCAACCTACACTACAACTCACGGCAACGCCGGATCCTTAACCCACTGATCAAGGCCAGGGATCGAACCCGCAACCTCATGGTTTCTAGTTGGATTTGTTAACCACTGAGCCACAACGGGAACTCCTGTTATTCTAAATTTACTTGTATTTTCTCAGAAAATTAAAGGAGCACGTGGCAGAATAAGGAACTACTAAAGCTAGCAGTTACGACCATCTGGCTAGATTTCCCAGGAAGTTCTGGCCTAATCCAACCGTCAATTCAAGCTCATCCAAACCAGAGTTATATTAAGAAAACAAGCTCCCAATATTAAGAAACAAGCAGGGAGTTCCCGTCGTGGCTCAGTGGTTAACAAATCCGACTGGGAACCATGAGGTTGCGGGTTCAATCCCTGGCACTGCTCAGTGGGTTAAGGATCCAGCGTTGCCATGAGCTGTGGTGTAGGTTGCAGATGCGGCTCGGATCCTACGTTGCTGTGGCTGTGGCGTAGGCCAGAGGCTACAGCTCTGATTGGACCCCTAGCCTGGGAACCTCCATATGCCGCGGGTGTGGCCTAGAAAAGGCAAAAAAAAAAAAGAAAAAAAGAAAAAAGAAA
>PVHT020000230.1:30388368-30418890 GCA_004024745.2 Catagonus wagneri | reverse complement strand
CCACACACACACACACACACATCCACACACACACATCCACCCACACATTCACACACACATGCGTGCGGACACATACACACACATCCACACACACATCCACATCCACACACACACACACATCTACACGCACACACACGTACACACGTGTGCACATGCACACGCATGCACACTTTGGCTTTTCCTTCTGAATCAGTTGCACCATAAAACGGGAGCATAAAGTTACTACAGGAAACGCAAAAGCCACTCCCACGTCCACACCTGAGGCTGGGCGTCACGACTAAGTGTGTACTGTGTCTCACTTCGATACGATCATCTCTCTTCTTGACTCCACAGTGTGTGTTCTGGGAAGGTAGACCTGTCTTGCTGGGGCTTAGTCTCTCATGTGTAAGACAAAGCGAGAGGTCCCTGTCAGTGCAGTGCTGAGAAGTAAATCAGAGTATCTGTTGAAAGCACTTGTCAGCGTTCCCTGGTGCCTAGTGGGTTAAGGATCTGGCATTGTCATTTCTATGGCTCAGGTCACTTCTGTGGCACAGGTTCTATTCCTGGCCCAGGAACTTCCATATGCTGCAGGCACAGCCAAAGAAATAAAGACATGAATAAACTGCTTGTCCACAGTCGATTCTTTTTTATTCCTTTTTCATTTTAGGGCTGTACCTGTGGCAGATGGAAATTCCCAGGCTACGGGTCAAATTGGAGCTGCAGCTGAGGCCTGCGCCACGGCCATAGCAGTGCTGGATCCCAGCTGCACCTGCGATCTATGATGCAGTTTGCAACAAGGCGGAATCCTTAACCCACTGAGCAAGGCCAGAGATTGAAACAGCATCCTCACGGGGACACTCTATCGGGTATTTAACCCACTGAGACATAACTCAGGGAATTCCTGGGGAAAGCATCTTAATGTTCAACGATACAGGGGACTGGGTGAAATAAATAAAAGATAATAAGCTATTCATCAACTCTCAAACTTATGCTCTAAAAGTATTTTAAAGTAAAGGATAATGTTCTATTACATGGAAAAATTAGTTTTCACAGTGGGACCTCCTCATAGTTGATTCTTAAAATTTGTTTTTTTCTTTTCGTATCACTGCGAACTGTCTTTTATCCCGTAGAACTTAATTAAGGTTAGAATTAGAATAATCTGTGCACTAATTTCATTTTTGAGCTTCACAATAGGGAGATCTTCCGAAAGATGGTAAGCTCCACAACAGTCTATCTTTGTAAACAGCAGGTGCTTAATAAGTAACGGCAAGTTTGAAGCTGATATTCCCTTTCACCCCGAGCTGAAGATGGGCCTCTTGTTTTCTACCAGAACAATCAGTAACGTGGTTTCAAATCTGTTCTACACACGCCACGGGAGCTGCAGTGATGTGTCAATTAAACGGTTGATTATGCAACGAATATATAATTTTCATATTCATAAAGCAATCATCTATTATTAAGATTTCTTCTCCTTTTAAATGAAAAGACTCCTTTATGGAGGAAGTTAGCAGATTATGTTCACATCAGAGGGATGGGATTGCATTCTTGTGTAGACATCAAAGTCGTGTTTGCGAGCCTTTCCAGCTTCTGAAGATGCTTTTACGTGAAAACCGCTGTTTGTGTGGAATGGTTCGGGTTGCTGCAAACCGAAGTGGGCAAGCACGGGACCTGCATGGATACTGAAAATCGCAGCTCACACACATCACGTGCAGAAGCTATGAATGTGTTTTCACGTCCATTAGTCCTTTTTTTGGTTGAAAAGAAGCCAGAAAGGCGGGCCAGGCTGGGGCCATTGTCCCACTTACAGACGCTGTAACCAAGGCAGGGGTTTGAGCAGTTCCCTGGGGGTCACTGAGCCAGCGAGCAGGACATCGGTGTCAGTGGGCTCGCGGGGACAGAGGAAGGGAGGGCTGCTGGTCAGGGCTCAGCCGCCCAGTGTCTCGAGGTACGTGGCCTCCCTTATCTTTCTCTCCTCGATGTAAATGAGAGGGTTGCACAGCGAGTCCGGGGGTCTGAGAATTGCAAAGGGCTTGATACACGTGAGTTCTCACTAGCGCAACCCACCCTGACTTCTGAGACGCTCCTCCAGCAAACTTCCCATTGATGTTGCTGTTTTCTGGGTCTCAGCACAGAGTCTGACTCAGAAGTCACCTCGGTCCTTCCTTGCCCACGGCTCCACACCTGCCCCTCCTGGTCTGCTCTTGGCTGCTGCTTCTGGGCAATTTGCTAGAACAGAGCGGACAAGTGGACACTCCTGGTTTATTTTGTGATGTGCACTTGGATCTCCGTGTGAGGCAGAGCGAGCTGTGAAGAAAAGCAATGCTCCATAGCACAGCACCTCCTACTTCTGAATCGGCATATTTCCAACCCTCCCAAGGGCTTCTGTTATGTCCCAAGGGTTTCTAGGAGTAAGGCCAAAGCAGTGAGGTATTTGTTTTCCTAGGGTGGATGAATGGAAGGAAAGATGGGTGGGTGAAAAATGGATGTAAGGATGGATGGATGGATGGATGGATGGATGGAATGAAAAATAGGTGGATGAATGAATGGATGTAATGATGGATGGACGGAAGGAAAGATGGATGAATGCATAACTATTAAATTATACAAAAGTCTAATATTCAAAATTTTGGGTTGTTGAATCAAAGTGATTTAAAAAATGAAACCTCATTTATTTTTGCCCAATGACATAAAGGAGAATTTTTTGGAGTTCCCACTGTGGCTCAGTGGTAACAAACCCAACAAATATCTGTGAGAATGAGGGTTTGACCTCTGGCCTCACTCAGTGGGTGAAGAATCTGGCATTGCCATGAGCTGTGGTGTAGGTCACAGTGGAGGCTTGGCTCGGCTCTGGCATCGCTGTGGCTGTGGTTTAGGCCAGTGGCTGCAGTTCTGATTCGACCTCTAGCCTGGGAACTTCCATATGCGGCCAACAGGGCCCTAAAAAAGACAAAATAAAGAAAGAAAGAAGAATTTCTCTCTTTTTTTACATTTTTAAAATTAAAGTAAAACTGATGTAAAATTTTGTGCCAATTTCTGCTGTACAGCCAAGTGACCCAATCATATATATATATATATATATATATATATATATATATATATACATTTTTTACTTATCTTCCTGCATGGCCTCTCCCAAGAGACTGGATATAGTTCCCTGTGTTATACAGTAGGGCCTTGTCGCTGATCCACTCTAAATGTAATGGTTTAAGTCTACTAACCCCAAACACCCCATCCATCCCCTTTCTTCTCCCACCCCCTTGGCAACCACAAGTCTGTTCTGTATAAAAGAAAGGTTTCTGGAGTTCCTGTCGTGGCTCAGTGGTTAACAAATCCAACTAGGAAACATGAGGTTGTGGGTTCGATCCCTGGCCTTGCTCAGTGGGTTAAGGATCCGGCGTTGCCGTGAGCTGTGGTGTGGGTTGCAGACGCGGCTCGGATCCCGTGTTGCTATGGCTGTGGCGAAGGCCAGTGGCTGTAGCTCCGATTCGACCCCTAGCCTGGGAACCTCCGCGGGTGTGGCCCTAAATGACAAAAGACAAAAAAAGAGAAAGTTTTCTTATAGGATTTTAGAAAGCATAGCAAAACACAGTGGGGAGAGTTAAAATCACCTGAAATCCCAACTCCCAGAGCCTATCTTGGCTTTATATACTTTCAGGGTGTTATTTTGTATTAGTTCTACACAGAGATGGAATCACAACATAAAACTCATAAAATTGACTTTTCCGTGTGATAGAATATTTTCCTTTATTTTAAAATACTTTTAGAGCCTAAGTTTAATGATCGATTAATAGCTTACTGTCTTTTATTTTATTCAGCCAGCCCCCTGGATTGTTGTACATTAACGTGTTTTCCCCAGCTTGCGTTACCACAAACGCAGGAGTGGACATCCTCGTATCGTGGAAAAAGGTTACCTGTGAGTTCACTGCATCATGCTCCACACCTTCGCTCTGATGGAGAATTTGCAGGTTGGCTCAGAGAAAGAACAGCTGAGCTAGAGCGCTTTCACCCTGGCTGGGTTCTCACAATCAGCGGACAGCTTGAGAAGGGGACTGAGGTTTGATTCATGAATTTGTGGTCTTTCCCAACACTGGGTTCCCAGTACTCGTGGTTGCCGAGGAGGGTGGGGGAGGCACAGAACTAACATGACCCAAAAAGAATACTTGCTTTTTTCCTAGCATCTTCCCTATGTCAGAATCTGTAAGAGGCATCTATTACGGGTTGAATCATGCCTTTCCAAAATCCATATGCTGAAGCCTTAATCCCCCAGGGCCTCAGAATGTGAATCTATTTGGGGATGAGCTATTTAAGGAAAAGCAGAGTTAAAATGGGATCACTAGAGTGGATCTTAATCGCGCATGCTCTGTAAGAAGAGGCGATCAGGACACCTGTGCATGAAGAGACCCTAAGAAGACACACGGAGAACACAGGCATCTACAAGCCAAAGAGAGGCCTTATGAGAAGCCAGCCCCTTGAACGACTTGATCTAGGACGTCTGGCCTCTAGAATGGAGAGGAAATAAATGTTTGCTGTTTAAGCCACCAAGTCTGAGGCACTTCGTTACGACTGATGAATAAGGTACCTGCCCATACTGCTTACCTCAATCCATCCTCATGAAGGAAAAAGGATGCTGAGGTTAAAACCAAATAGAATAGTGGCTCCCGGCTCAGGGTGGGAACTCGGAAATTCTCTTGAATGCTCTGGGCCTCAGTTTTCACCTGTGTTTAAATAACAGTAACGATCACGGTCAGCATTATTGTAACAATTACAGAAAGCTTATGTTTGGGGATATTTTTTCACAGCCTTCCTCTAGAGTAGGAATGTTTTTTTTTCTTTTTTAAAAAAGGTATTGAGGTGTTGTAGTTGATTTACAATATTGTGCTAATTTCTGCTGTACAGCAAAGCGGCTCAGTTATACCTACATATGTATATTCTTTTTCACATTCTTTTCTATGAGGGTTTCCCGCAG
This sequence comes from Catagonus wagneri, assembly GCA_004024745.2. Classification (NCBI taxonomy): domain Eukaryota; kingdom Metazoa; phylum Chordata; class Mammalia; order Artiodactyla; family Tayassuidae; genus Catagonus; species Catagonus wagneri. The sequence continues at coordinate 30,413,945 of PVHT020000230.1, read as the reverse complement.
GATATTGATAGATCTCAGTGGTATACAGTAAGACGGTGTTTAATCCACCCTGTATAGAACAGCTGGCATCTGCTAACCCCAAACTTTCAGTCCTCCCCTCCTCCATACCCTCTGCCCTTGGCAACCACAAGTCTGTTCCCTGTGCCTGTGGGTCTGTTTCTGTTTTGCAGATAGGTTCATTTGTGTCGCTTCTTAGATCCCACATATAAATGATATCACATGAGTAGGAATATTTTGAAAAATGGAGATACTGAGGGGGAGAGAGGTCGGAGCCCACTCAAGAGCCTGTGGCTAGTGGCGAAACTGGAATTTTGTACAGACAGCTCGGCACAAGGGCAGGACGCTGCTCAGCATCTAGGACCAGGGGCCTTGGCTTTCACTGTCCTGACTTGTGTCTGGTTTCTGCAGGACCCTTTGGGGGTCCCTCCGTTGTTCCTTAAAGACAGGAGGACCTCAAACAAGGGAGCCCAGGTGAGTGCCAGGCTCAGCAAGTCCTTCCCAGAGCCCTGAGCCAAACTGATGAAGTTCACCGGGGTTGCCCGACGTTCCAGTGGGGAGCTCGGCCCGTGGTCTCTGATTCTGGAAGAACCACCAGGACCCTCTTGCGAAGTTCATGGAAGAACAAGGCCAAGAGTCAGGGCTTTGTCCAGGAGGCAGCATCCGCGGGATACGAGGCTCGGGTGCAGGACCGCTCTCGCGCTGCCAACGTGGATCCCAAGATCTGTCTCCTCACGGAGGTCTTGGCGAGAACAAAATCAAGAGGAGAACATGGATACAAAATCATATAGTAAGGAGCTCCCGTTGTGGCTCAGTGGGTTAAGAATTCCACTAGTATCCACGAGGATGTGGATTCGATCCCTGGCCTTCGCTCAGTGGGTTAAGGATCTGGTGTTGTCATGAGCTGCAGCGTAGGTCACAGACGAGGCTCGGGTCCCACATGGCTGTGGCTGTGGCTGGCAGGGATTTGACCCCTAGCCTGGGAACTTCCATATGCTGCAGGTGGGGCCATAAAAAGCAAAACAAAAACAAGCAAATTCATACAGTAAATGATTTCCTTTCTCCCAAAGATTCTGCAATTGCAAGCAGTTGTCCCAAATCTCAAACTCCTAAGTGCTTAAGTTTTGTTGGGTATAAAATGGGGATGATAATGTCTAACTACTGGGGAGGCAATAGACATCAAGAAAGATGTGAAGAAAGCAGGCAACACTTCCCCAACGTGAATAAAAATGGAATAAAAAATCATGATCAAAGATTAAAAAAAAAGTAAAGATGAGAAGTGTGAAATGCCTCTCTCAGTTCTTGGGTTGGGAACCTGTGGCTTCAAGAATCACAGCAGGAGGCCTGTTTGTTTGGAGAAAAGGAGAATAGGGCGGAGGAGGGGGACCCTTAAATCCTACCTGTTTAACTGTGCGAGGTGAGACGGCCTGCATGGACCACAAATGTCACTATGCCTTGCCCGGTGTTCATAAACACGGCAAAGCCCCGCAACCACCCATTTTCAAAGAATCTGCTTTCATTCGATAGATGAGAAGTCACTGGTCCTGGGGGTTCATGAAATTTATGGCAACTGATTTTCCCACCTTCCCCCTCTCCTCGCCCTGGCATTTGTTGGCTCAAACACTCTCTGCGCAAAGTCCTGCTATTACTGTGAGATTTCCATGTCCCAGGAATGACTCGTCTGAGGTCCTGGTCTCTTGAACAGAGCTGGAGAGCTGTTGCACGTGAAGATTTGGGGGCCGGCAAGACCTGCAGTCAAATCCCATCCGAGAGACAGATGTCCCAGTGAGCGTCCCGGTCAGCTCCCCAGCCGTACATTGGGAGTGACGTCACGGCTCCTCCCAGGAGGCCGGGTGAGGATGAAGCCACAGAGTGGACGTGAGTTCCCTGACACTCCGCCGGGGGTGGTGAGGGCAGAGTCTAGGAAGCCTGTCACAGCACTTGGGTTTTCCAGCCCTTTCTCTTACCTGGAAGTCTCCTCCCGTTTCCCTCCCAGCAGGTCACTAGGATTGATTTCTCTCCCATCAGGCATCACTAGGATGGATCCTGTCCTTAACCCAGCACTAAACTTGGAAATGCCAACTTGACCAGCGTAAATTCAGATCTGCTCTTTCTTTCTTCCTTTCTCCCTGCCTCCTTTCCTTCCTTCCTTCCTTCCTTCCTTCCTTCCTTCCTTCCTTCCTTCCTTCCTTCCTTTCTTTCCTTCCTTCCTTCCTTCCTTCTTTCCTTCTCTCTTTCTCTCCCTCTTTCTTTCTTTTTCTTTCTTTCTTCTCTCTCTCTCTCTCTCCCTCTCTCGCCCTCCCTCCCCGTTCTCTCTCTCTCTCTCTCTCCCTCTCTCTCTCTCTCTCTCTCTCTCTCTTGTTATTTTTGGCCGCCCCATGGCATGTGGAGCTCCCCGGCCAGGGTTTCCTTCCCTTTCTCTCCTTTATCTGCAGTCCCACCCTTGATGGTTCTTCCGTCTCAGTTTATGAACAGGCTCAACTGTGAACAGACATTTCTCCTCCATCCTTGGGGCCCCCCAGTAATCCTCTTCCATCTAGCAACGGAATCGATCATTGAAACTCTTCGCACGAAGAGAAAATTAGACACCCCCTAATGTTTCTATAGTTGAGTTAAATATTTAAGAAACTGTTAATATTATATAAATATTTTCAAAGAAGTGAAAAACAGAGGAGACCATACCACTTATTTTAAGAGGGCACTGTAACCTTGATTCTACAATCAGAGTTGACAGAGTAAAGGAAAATAATATTCGGATCTTGTTAATGAGCATAAGGAAACAATTCTAAACAAGACATTGGAGAGTGTATACAAAAAGATGGTACGTTGTGACAAGTGGGGTGTATTTCAGGAATGTAAATTCACATCAGCATTATGGAACACGTTCGTGTAATCTATTCCAGTAACAGATGTAAGGAGACAAATCACTTCCTTATCTTAATAGACCCAGAAAAGAATATTAGATAAAATATCACTACCTAGTCATTACTTTAAAAGGTCAGTAACATAAGAGTAAAAAGAACTTATTTCAACTGGTAACGAATGAGTACCTACAGGTAAAATAATGGGACAATGTACACAACATTGAATTGTTAGAAAGCATTCTCTTTAGAATAACGATCAGGGCAAGATTATTCACTATCATTTCTTCCATTCTATGTTCTGCAGGAGAGCTCAGTAAGGGAAGTATGTAAGACGTGAAAGAGAAATGGCTTGTATAAAATATGAAAAGTAAAAAATTACAACCATCATTATTCTTAGATAACACAAGCTCTTCTACTTCAGAAGCCAAAAGAATCTTTAGACACATTAGAATTCGCAAAAGATTTCAGGGATCTCTTCAGCAAACCATGCTCTAGCCAATGGCGTTTCTTTCTACCCACAGTTAGAAAATGTGACTTTCAAATGGAGACACTGAAACTAGTTAGGTATGTATAAATGGTACCAAGGTATAAATCTAACCAAATACTTGCAAGCAGTTTACATACAAAATTGTAAAATTGTATTGCATGAGAAAACTGAAATAAATGTAGTCATTCTCATAAATATGTCAGTTACTCCAAATTGCTCTATGGATTCAGCATAATTCCATGAAAATCTAAATGGTGATGTCCCAAAGCTTAACAAAAACCTTCTCTAAAATTTAAATAAAAAAGAAACTTTGGGAGCTCCCATCGTAGCACAATGTAAATGAATCCGACTAGGAACCCGGAGGTTTTGGGTTCGATCCCTGGCCTCAGTGGGTCAAGAATCCAGCGTTGCCCTGAGCTGTGGTGTAGGTCGCAGTTGTGACTTGGATCCTTCGTTGCTGTGGCTGTGGTGCTGGTCACAGAGTCACAGTCACGGCTCAGATCTGACCTGGCTGTGGCGAAAGCCGGCAGCCGTAGCTCTGATTAGATCCCTGGCCTGGGAACCTCCATATGCCGCAGCTGTGGCCCTAAAAAGGCAAAAACAAACAAGCAAACAAAAAAAGACAAAAAGACAGAAAGAGAAAGAAAGAAACCTTGGTCCCATTCCTTCCTTACTCCTACAGTCCTGCGCTGTCAAGAAAAGCTGATATATTCCTGAAGAACAGGTGTGTGTAGCACTCACCTACTGGATAGAAAAGTTCATTGTAAAACTGCAGTGTGATCAACAGTGGCCCGTCATTGATAGACGGGAGAAAACTGTATCCACAGAGCAAAACAGAGAATCCAGAGCCAGTGGTGACAAAACAGAGAATCCAGCCAGTGGTGACAGCCTGGTCTGTAGCAGAGCTGGCCCTGAAGGTGACTGGGGGGAGGGGAGTGGTGAGGACAATGAATGGTGCGAAGAAATTGAATGAAAACCTTAAAGGTAAAAAAGTAAAGACTTAAAATTTAAGAAATAATAATATAGCAGAGGATCTTAATGTCTTCAAGATAGACAAGTGTTTCTAAAAAGCATAAACAACAGCAAAGATAAAGAGAAAAGTGGATAAAGTTAGGTAAAATACCCAGACGTTTACTCCTTAAAACACACTGTGGTCACGGGGCTAAACAATGTCCACAAGCTGTGAGATCATATCTGAACCCACAAGACCTACGAAATGCTACGAAGAATTCGTACAAACCTATGAGAAAAAAGATAAACGATCCAACGATAAAAATCAGCCAAAGAACGAGCACTTTGGAGAACAGGAAAATGCCCAGCAGACACATCGAGAGATCTGAACACCATTAGTAATCAGAAATGTGCAAATTAGAACCTGTTCTGAATGAGATGCCATTTCCAGTCCATCACACAGGCAAAATCAAAGTCTGATCTTCCAGGTGCTGGAAAGATATGCAGCCATGGAAACTCTTATTCCCTGCCGATGTGAATGAAATGATGCGCTCATTTTGGAAAACAATGTGGTGCTACCCAGTAAACTGGAACACATGTACTCTATAACTCAGCAGTTGTCCTTCTAAATAGGAAGAAGAACTGGCACAGGTGTACCAGGAGATGCATACCTGAATATTCATGAGTATTCATGAGTAGATGAATATTCATGGTATCCTTACGGGCAACAGTGCACATATAGACACACGCAGAGGGAACAACCCAAATATCCCTCAATAGCAGAATTCTTTGAGTTCCGCTGTATTCGTAAACAGAATATTATGCAGGAATAGAAATGAATGAATTTACAGCTACCCAAGTCAACCTGATTAACTCAAAATACGTGAGGGAGTTCCTGCTGTGGTACAGTGGGTTAAGGATCCAGCACTGCCGCAGCTGCGGCTCAGATTTGATTCCTGACCAGGGAATTTCCATATGCCAGGGGTGTGACCATAAAAAAAAGGGAGAAAACAGGTCTCAGTAGAGTACATATAATTTAATTCCTTTTCTCCAAATAACTAAACAATGCATCTTTATATTAATATATAAAGAAAACATGAGGCTTAATAACACAAAATTCAGAATAACACCAACCAGAGGGGCAAGGCCAAGAGAATGGACTCAAGATTAGAAAAGGACGCACGTGACACCACAAAAGCATGGACAATGGTCTTTTCCTTAAACTGAATTGACTGAACTCAATTAAAGAATTATTTTTAACAAACATGCATAAGTGAGTTCACTCTCTGCAGGTATCTTACATATGTGTATATATAAAATATGTATAAATAAAAGTTAATCTGTTTAATCTATTCCCTAAGACAATAGGAAATCCTTTAAATTAAGGGAGAAAACACTGATATAAATTTAAAGAATATCCTGAGCTTTGTTTTGTGTGGAACTTGCACTTTTTCACATGAGCCACCAGAGGCACAGAGAATGGAGCCCAGGTCCCAGAGACCCACAACTATTAAAATTAAAAAGGACTTTTTTTTTTTTTTCTCATTAGGATCCAGAGGGTCTTTTGTTTTTTCTTTTCTGGGGCTGCCCTGCAGCATATGGACTTCTCACGCTAGGGATCAGTAGTGACCGAAGCTGACCTGTGGCAACGCTGCATCCTCAGCCACTGTGCTGGGCCAGAGATCCCGCCTGCATCCCGGCGCCTCAGAGACCCCGAGCCGCAGCAGGGACTCCGAGCTCTCCCTGGATAGTCTGTCCATTACAAGGCTAAGGGGATGCAGGCTCAGAGGGTCAAAGCAATTTTCCTGAGGTCACCCGGTGGGTTATTAGCAGATTCTAGAACCGGAAGCAAGGCTTGTGGCTCCCCGACTGTATTATACTCAGGATACAATCACCTGGCCTATGCGCCTTCTACAGCCGCTAAAGGGCACCTGAGAACGATGGGGAGCCCCCAGCTGCTTGCGTCTGTGGAGGCAACAGGAGTGTTGCCAAAATCTCGGCTGCCTCTGTACCCCGATGATGAAGAGAAGCGGGGAGAGAGTTGGAGGACACAGAAAAAAGTAGCTTTAATTGCCAGGCACAGAGGACACACAGCAGGCTAGAGCCTCGAGGACTGTGCCCTCCCCGCCCAGCCCCCCACCCCAGGGGGCGGTGAGGAGTCGTGTAGTGTTCAAGGAGCAGGGCGCGGTCAGCTCATGGACAACCTTCTGACAGGTTGGTGGTGAGGTCATTGGGAGTCAGTGTCCTCTACCTTCTGGTTCCAGCTGGTCTGGGGTCTGCGTGCTGGTGGGGGGCATGCAGTTAATTTTTTCCACCAGGTGGGGGCTGCAGCACCTGCAAAACAGCTTCGAGGACTTGGCTCAGGATATTATCTATAGTCCTTGAAGATGAAATAAAGGTCCTTGACTCTGTTGAATGGCTAAATTATGATTATTTCGTTTTCCTTTTTCTCTGATTTTCTCATTTCTCCGATTCAATCAATTCTCTCTCTATTTTTTTTGTCCTTTTTTTTTTCCTTTTTAGGGCTGCATCCTGGGCATATAGAAGTTCCCAGGCTAGGGATTGAATCGGAACTATAGCTGCTGGCCTACACCATAGCCACAGTCACATCCACGCCAGATCCAAGCCATATCTGCAGCCTACACCACAGCTTATGGCAACGCTGGATCCTTAACCCACTGAGCAAGGCCAGGGACCGAACCCGCGTCTTCACGGATATTAATTATGTTCGTTACTGCTGGAGCCACAACAGGAATCTCTCATCGGACTCTTGGACTAAAGTTTTTCTATTGACAGAAGGCAGGTGGAGGACTGAGTCGGGGTCTCTCCCGGGAAAGGGCTCACAGTGTCCAGCTTGGTTACAGGGTTTGGAGAGAAATGGGCCTAAGACTTACTGGCGTGATGGAGCAGGACCCTTTGGGGCCTTCCAGGCGCAGGCCCTCCCCCACATCCTCTGCTTTAGCTTGCCTAGGTAACAGGATCGATGTGCATTTCCTTTGTTGTTTTGCAAATGTGAAAATCACCCTGCAGCCCCCAGGCCTCCTGGAGCCTAAGGATGAGTAGTGTTCACCCCTGAGACGCCGCCCTGTGACCTCGCCCTCAGTCAGAGAAAGGGGCACAAGTTGATTACACTGCCACCCACCTCCGTCACCTGGCTTTGAAAAACGCTCTGTAATTTTGTTCCAGGAGTTTGGGGCTTTTTGTGGGGGTGGAGGTGGGCACTGGCCGCGTCTCCTTGCACGGCCTGCAAGCAACATTCTTCTGCTCCAAACTCTGATGTGTCGGTTTGTTTGACCTCGCTGTGTGCCAGGCACATGAACTTGCCGTAACCCTGGGGGCCCACTAGGCGTCGGGTCCACGCAGGACACCCGTACACCCTGGGGTCCTTAATCTCCGGGGCCATCCTGCTGGGGACTACATCCATCTCCTACCCCACAGGAGGGAGAAAGACTCAGGGCAAATTCTTCCCCTTTATAACTCACCAAGGGAAGGCCTGGAACGTGGCCTGGAGTTTCTGCAGACAGGAGCGACACTCAAGTCCCAGACACTTTGATTACCAGAAGTGAGAAAGTCCTGGCCAACTCCCAAGGCCGCGTTATTTATAAAAGGAAGGACTTGTCCCTAAAGTACCATGGTAGTCATTTAATTTAATGACTCACCAACTTAAAATTACATATATATATGTAAACATATATATAATATATAAAATATATAATAAATATATATAAAATCCTTTATAGATATCTTTTAGATATGTACATATATAAAGATATATATGTATAGATTATGTATATATATCTATATAACATATATATAATATCTATATATATTTATATATCTATAAAATCCTTTATAGATAGAAATATCCTTTATTTGTTACAGAACACAAGTTTGTGTGCTTGATGCACAGTGAGGCCAAACTGAAACAGGATTTGGAGCAAAGAAATTTTTATTGCGGGGCCATGCTCAAAAAACCCCTGGAATTCCACAAAGGGTGTCTGCAAAGCCTTCTTAAAGGCCAGGTGAGGGAGGGGCGCCCCAGGGTGTGGTCAGCTGGGGTACGGTTCTCTGGCTGATCAGTCCTTAGCCGCCAGTAGATCTGGGGGCTATTTGGCCCTGACCGTCAAGCACTTAATTTCTTTCATTTGGTGGTGGTTTTAGCCTCTGAAAACCTCCGGAAATACACATCTGAAACTGTTACCTAGGTACTTCAGAGAGGAGGCCAAAGCAGAGGGTGTGCGGGAAGGGTCTGTCCCGGGACCAGCCCAGTGGGTCTGCCTGGTCACATGCTGAGTTGAAGGACAGCGCCCTGACCACCTAACGAGAGTGTTTTTTCCTTAATGTCATCATCCTCACCATCAACTCGATAGCCCTCCCCCCCTTTTCCAAGCTGCTGAATTCTAAAAGACACCAACGATTTATCGGTTGCGAACTAACTTCTTCTCTGGGGTAGTGAATGGAGCCTTCCTCAGCAATAAATAATGAGCATCATTAAGTGTGATAAGTCAACGTCAATTCATTCCATCATTCATAGCAAAACCATTCTTGGGACGTCTCAGAGTGTGTTGGAGGAGGTAAGGGAGGGCATGTGACTGCGCTGACCCAGAGCTGGACCTGGGGCAGTCAGAGCTCCTTGCCCCCTCCCTCCGCCGTCCTTGGGGTGTAAGCCCCGCCCTCCCCTTCCTTGGGTATAAGCTCCTCCCACCTTCGCTACAGTGGGAACCGTTTGCAAGGATGCGGCTGTGCGAAGGAAGCGTGACCATCTGGATGGTTCTGTGCGACTGAACCGCCTTGCGGCCTCTCTCTAAACTTTGGGGACTGCGGCTGGCGCGAGCACAGGTGTACTTGTCCTGCAGCTGCTGAGGACAAACTGTGTAGGTAAGTCCTTTGCGTCTTACATCGGCCACCTGCCGCTCCGGAGGGGCTCCCTCTTTCTTTGGTCTCCTTCCCTTCCAAGTACAGGAGCCAGGTTCAGAGTTCCCCCTGGAAAGCTCCCAAGATTTTGAACCAACAGCGTAGAAGCTTTTGGCGTAGAATTTAGGACGTGGCGATTAGGATCAGACACTGGCTCTGTGGCTTTCTAGGGCGGAGAAGTTCTGTTAGCCACGGTGGTGGGGGTGGTGGAAAAAAATATGGTGCTTTTTGCCATATCTGTAAACAGAGGATGCTCTTTCTTCAAGCCATCAGCCTCTACACATCCCCCCACAGTGCCCGGAGGGAGGGAGGTGAGGATGGGAAGTGCCTGGATGCTGGCCCCAGGGAGCTCAGGTGTACTTCCAAGAGATGATTTCAATGAGCCCAGACTCCTGATTCTTTCCGTACCAGGAACAGCGCTAAATTCATTCACCTGAGATGTCTAGTTTTCTTTAGCTGTCAGTAATCTTCTGATGTTATCACTACCTGTTTTTTGTTGCCAAAAACCCCTTTATATTCTGGCTCCCCCCTTACCTCTTCAGAGCGCTTCTTCAGAATGATCTGAGAGGTTGTCTTTTGGGCTTAAGTTCTCAGAATATATGCCAAGTAAAACATAACCCCCCCCCCCTTTTTAGGGTCATACCCGTGGCATATGGAAGATTGCAGGCTAGGGGTTGAATTGGAGCTGCAGCTGCTGGTCTACACCACAGCCACAGCAATGTGGGATCCAAGCCATGTCTGTGACCTACACCACAGTTCATGGCAATGCCGGATTCTTTACCCACTGAGTGAGGCCTTGGATCAAACCAGCATCCTCACGGATACTTGTCAGGTTCTTAACCCGCTAAGACACAACGGGAACTCCTGAAACATAATTTTCAATTTTTAGGTTGTGTACTTTTTTTCAGTCAAAGCCTGGGGCCTGCTGTGCCTGGTTTCCTCATCTGGGGAAAAAAAAAACTGGACAGTGATGCTAGGTGGTAACCGTACCAAATGAAACACAAAGCTTTAAGACAAAAATAGTTGCAGAAACTGTTATATTGTAAGAACAAAACTCCTAATCTCCCTATTTCTTACTCTATCACGAACCTGCCCTGGAAAGTAGAATGTGCTAAAAATAGAAACTACCCCTTTCCCTACATAAACAACTAGCGGCTCCCTGAGCTGGGGGTGGGGTGGGGGGAGGAGCCTGCCTTCTCTCCCTGTAGTGCTCCGCCCACTCTGTTGGTGGATAAACCTGCTTGAGATCTCATTGGTCCGGCCTCTGCCTCCGTCTTCTCTGCGCTAACACCTGCCTCCTGGCGTGGCCACGCCCACTGCTGGTGTGTCTTTTGAGGCGATTATCTAGTGGTTTGGAAAGCCCTGTTTCTCTACCCATGTAAGCCAAAGTCGGCTACTCAATGCTGTGTAAACAGATAAACTTTGACATCTCAGGGACATAAATAAGTTAGTTTTTGCCCCATCAGAGACTGAGGCGGGTCGGGTGGCACCATCAGGAGCTCCGTGGGCGACCTCACCGTTCTGGTCCAGCTCCATTTTGAAAATGGCCGTTTTCGTTTCTGCTTATTCATTTTTTTGTTTTCAGTTGCGCAGAGAGAAGAAAGGTTGTGTGTGTTTGTGTGTGTGTAACTCATACCCACAGTTTCTCCCCACACAGGAAGTGACACACCACTTCTGTCTGTCTGACTTGGTGAGAACTCCGTCATGAGGTCCCCATTGGCCGCAGGGAGGGCTGACAAATGCAGTTTGGTGCTTGCAGAGGATCAGAATGAATTACAGCAGCTACCATTACTGATCACTGACCAGAGGTCAGAGTCTTTTCCTACGTGTGTTTAGTACTGCTGTAAACCTGCAGATGAGGCAGGTTGTGTGCTAAGCACCAAGTCGCCCAGGTGGGACGTTGGGGTTACACTAGGTCACTTTGATTCTGATGGGTCCCTCACTGATTCTTTAAAAAACTATTGATCTCCAGGCTGGGAGGTGGCAGGAACTAGCCATATTTTAGAATGTAGAGCCGGAGTGCATTCAAGTATCCATTTATATTGAACTTTGTCTTTAAAAAGATTGTTTCATTAATGCCAAATATAAAGATGGACAATGACGCCCTCGGTCCGCGTCTCGATGGGCACCAGCCTGGCATGATCCTGCAGGGTGGTTCTGAGGCCCACATGGCAAGTAGAACTTAACAGTGGTTCCGTCCACTCAGTGTGATGGGAAACACTACAGCCTATTTGTACGTAGTTAACTGAATTGTGATCATAAACGTTTTAACTGAACTGATCCTCACAAATTGGTCAGACAACTTGAAAAGACCCCTTTGAAATACATGCACACGGATTAAAGATAGATAGGCTTATAATGGAAACATGAGAGAACAAGAAGAAAAGTTCAAGCAAATGCCTTGACGGGAAGAAAGCCTTTGCCAGCCCTGTCTTCGAATCAAACAAATTTGATCTGCTCATACCTGACAAATGCTGGTCTGTTTGAAAATGTATCCATCCGGAGTTTTATGTGAATTTGAATTTACATTCATGATCATTTGTTGCAAAATTTACCCTGAGTCTATTTTTGGGTCAGTGGTTCTCAATACAGGACAATTTCCCTTCCCCAGTCCCCAGCTGGGGGCATTTGTCAATGTCTGGAGATCTGTTTGGTTTGTCATGATTGAGGGGGCGAGGGAGGGGGAGGATGCCACTGGCAGCTAGAGGGCAGAGGTCAGGGAGGGTGTTGAATGTCCTTTGAGGTACAGGGCAACCCTCACAACAAAGGATCATCTTGGGGAGCTTCCTTGTGACTCAGTGGGTTAAGGATCTGGCACTGTCACTGCTGTGGCTCTGGTTACAGCTGCAGTGTGGGTTTGATCCCGGCCCTGGGACCTTCTGTATGTTTCGGGCTTCGGCCAACAAAAAGAATCGTCTGGCCCCAAATATCAATAATGCTGGGGTTGAGAACACTGCATTAGATGATGATGGTAGGACCCCTATAAAATTTACAGATGATGATAGTAGGACCCCTATAAAATTTACAAATATAAAGCACAGCAATAATGAAGCCATGGTCATAACAGAGTACAGAGGCAGGTGGTACAGTGGTGAAGAGCAGGGACTGACTGTTTGGATCCAGGCTCACCCAGGCTCAGCCGCCTTGAGCTGTGTGATTCCCGTGAAGTTCTGCAACTTGGCCTGTTTCCTCATAAGAGGGTTGCCCTGGGGCTGTTGTGCAGATGAAATCAGTTACTATGGAGAAAGTTTAGAATAGCGACTGGTGCTTAGTAAGAACACAAGTGCCCTTGTATGTCTGCTATCACTGTCACACGTGCTCCAGTAAAGCAACGAGAGAAGCATGTGGTGAGTACAAAAGCTGTCCTGTACTATTGAGGAGTGGTTCCCCCCAGGACCCAGCCCAAGGCCTTCTCCCCATGACCCTTCCAACCCTGTGGCCATCCACCTGGCTCTCCAGTGAATATTACTTTCTCTGGCAGTCAAATTCAGTGTAGAAATTGAACACCTATTATAAGTGCAAAGATATTTGTTTATTTCTTTGGGGTTGAGGGTGAGGGTTTAGGGTTTTGGTTTGTTTTTTGGCTGCCTCAGGGCATGTGGAGTTCCCAGGCTGGGGATCAGATCCCAGCCACAGTGGCAACCTATGCCGCAGGTGCAGCAATGCCGGATCCTTTAGCCCACTGTGCTGGGCTGGGGATTGAACCTAGGGCCTGGGCCTGCAGAGAGGCCACCGATCCCGTTGTGCCACAGTGGGAACTCCGCAAAGACATTTAAGACAACCTTTTGGTTGGCAGGGAAAGACAAATACATGAGAAGAATATCAACTCCCAATCTATTTAAGAATGTATCAAACATCTGTGTGTTCCAGATGCAGTATGATGGGCTGGGTAGAGAAAGACAGATACAGGCCTTTTCTTAAGAACTTTCTTCAAAGCCTCCCCCTTAACTAGATTAATTGCAGTTTTAATTGTTCATAGAGGTGTGAGTTCATTTCAGGGGCCTCTATTCTGTCCCATTGACCTATGTGCCTGTTTTGGTGCCGGTAACATGCTGTTTTGATGACTGCAGCTTTGTGGTATAGTTTGAAATCAGAGGAGCATGCTTCCTCCAGGTTTGTTCTTCTTTCTCAAGATTGTTTTTGCTATTCATGGGGAAAATGGAGAACTTTCTTCAAAGACTCCTCGATCTGGGAGTTCTCTGATGGCCTAGAAGGTTGAGACTCCTGTGTTCTCACCTCTGTGGCTCTGGTTGCTGCCGTGCCTTGTAGGTTCAGTTCCCAGCCCAGGAATTCCCACATACTGCCTGTGTGGCAAAGAAGAAAAAACCCCAAGAGAGAACCTGGAATAAATGTTGCAACTCTCATAAAAAAGAAAAAAGAAAAAAAAGGAAAAAAGAAGAAAGAAAAGGAAAAAGCAGACTCCTTGCTCTATTGTGGGGAATGCATTGTGATGTAAATAGACCACAAAGCTCTGAGTGCATTTTTCAAGTATTTGCAGGGTTCAGAGGCAGGCAGCTCAGAGGAGGAGGTGATGGACTTCAAGGTGGGTCTGAGCACACTTCTCATAGAAGCAACATGCAGACGTAGGTTCGAAGGATGTGCACAAATTCATGGAGGTACTTGAGAGCCTGGAGCTTTCTGGGAAGTGCAGGAGGTGAGTATTTCTTGCCAAATGGAGCAAGGGCTCATGATGAACAGGAATCAGATCTCAGCTAGCTCTGAATGCCAGGCCTTGGAGTTTGGATCTCATTCTGAAAGTCTAGAACCATCCCCGAAGGATCTTAAGAGGCAGGGTTATAGGATCAAGTAACATTTTGAAAAGATTCATATAGTGTATACAGCAGATGGAGGGAGGGGAGTGGAACCAGAATTAGGGAGATCGGTTAAGAAATTCCTCTAGCATTTCAGGTAAGAACAGAATGACCTGGGTCAAGGTGATGGCACAGGGTCTGGATAGAAAAGAGAGTATGCCTGATAAAAACAGCTTCCCAAGCACCTCTCCTATTTCCCCAGCTCACGCCAATGTTTTAAAAAATCATAACAGCTCGCAAGTGCATAGCCCTGACTCGGCATGAGGCATAGTTCTAAGTTTTAATCCATTTAAATCCACTTAAATTTTAATCCACTTAATCTTTGTAATAAAAAGAACATATGAGATGCATTTATTATCATTCTTGTTTTACGGAAAGGAACTTGAGTACAGTTAGGTCAAGTTATATCTTAAAGGACACACATCAAGAGAACAGCAAAGCCAGATTTCAAGGCCAGGCAAGCTGCTTCAGTCTGTGTTCCTCTATTAGCAAAGGCCCCCTTCCCTGCCGCGCCCCTCAGACTGTCCTAAAACAATGGGGCTGACAGAGCTTAAATGGAAGGATTTTCCAACTTCCTTCCCATTCAGTGGAGCATATGAAGTCTGATAAGCATGGCAATGCCGGATCCTTAACCCACTGAGCAAGGCCAGGGATCAAGCTGCGTCCTCACGGATGCTAGTCAGATTCGTTTCCCCTGAGACATGACGGGAACGCCTATTTTTTTTTAAATTGAAATATAGTTTATTTATAACATTGTATTAGTTTCAGGTGAGCAACGTGCTTCAGTATTTTATAGATTATATTCCATTTGAAGTTAGTACAAAACAATGGCTATACTTCCCTGTGCTATGCAATGTATCCTCATTGCTTATTTATTTTATAATAACATAAAGTTGTTTTTAGATTCCGCATCTGAATGATAACATGGAGTATTTATCTTTCTCTGTCTGACTTATTTCACTAAGCATAATACTCTCTGGGTCCATCCATGTTGTTGCACATGGCAAAATTTCATCCTTGTTATCTTGTTATTGCAGAATAGTATTTCATTGTGTGTGTGTATTATATGTGTGTGTGTGTGTGTGTGTGTGTGTGTGTGTGTGTGTCCATATACATACATTCAACATCTACTTTATCGTTTGATCTGTTGATGGATCCAGGTTGCTTCCATGGCTTTGTTATTGTAAATAATCCTTCTCTGAACATTGTGGTACATGTATCTTTTCAAATTAATGTTTTGTTCTTCTGAATATATGCCTAAGTGTGGAATTGCTGGATCATACGGTAGTTCCATTTTTAGTTTTTGAGGAACCCTCATACTGTTTTGCATAGTGGCTGCACCAAGTTCCACTCCCAGAAACAATGGAGAAGGGTTGACTTCTCCACATCCTTGCCGACAGTTGTTATTTGTGGTCTTTTTGGTGATGGCTGTTCTGACAGGGGTGATGCCTCACTGCAGTTTTCATTTGCGTTTCTCAAAGGAAACGATTGACAAAACCAAGACAACCTCCCGAATGGGAGAACATATTTGCAAATGATATGACCGATAAGGGGTTAATAGACAAATCTATAAACAACTCAGACAGCTCAACACTGAACAAAACAAAACAAACGGTGGGATTAAAAAATGGGCAGAAGAACTAAATAGACACTTTTCCAAAGAAGACGCACACAGATGACCAACAGGCACATGAAAAGACAGTTGCTTCTTTTTGCCACAGGATGTCACCATTGAAAACGTGCTTTCTGCAACAAAGTCAGAAAATGCAGGTCCACTCAGCTGTGAATTTTTGCTCGTTCTGAAGGGGCTGGAGGCCCCGTGGTTCTGTGGGGCAGGGCGGCTCCCATCCCCCAGAACCAGACTCAGCCAGGAGCACCCCAAACCTAGCTGTAGCTCTCAGCTCTTCCACGTGGGGTGTCAGCTCTTCCACGTGGGGTGTCAGAGCCCCGGGGCCGGATAGGGCTCTGCACCTGTCGCAGAGCCAGTGTCCTCCTGTCCTGTCTGGGACTGCTCACCTCCAAACAGAAAGCTAGGTGACACCCATTTCTCTAGACACAGCCACTCACAGCCTCCTGTTGAGGTGGGTAGAAAATTCTCCTCTGGGGCCCCTGCTGCTGTTGACACTTTTGAGTGCTATTTACATGGTGGAATCGACTGAAGCTGGTGTTTAATTAGATGTGTGGGAGATGAAGGGGGTAGAGAGAGGAGGCAGACAGACCAGGAGCCTTGGAAGATGCTAGATTTATGGCTTCAGAGATTTTTTTTTTTTTTTTTTGGGCCACCCCACAGCATATGGAGTTCCCAGGCCAGGCCAGGGATCAGATCTGAGCTGCAGTGGCCATGAGGTACACCTGACCCTTTAACACACTGTGCTGGGCCAGGGTCAAACCTGCGTCTGGGCGCTGCAGAGATAATGCTGATCCCATTGTACCTGGGCAATAGAAACACATCCCAGTACAAGCAAACCATATGCTGCTGCTTCACTGCCAGGGACTCAGAGGCAATGGTGGAGACTTGCATTGCCTTTCGTAGATAAGACTGCGTAAAAATCAAATGTTGGCATTCCTGTCGTGGTTCAGTGGGTAATGAACCCCACTAGTATCCATGAGGACACGGGTTCGATCCCTGGCCTTGCTCAGTGGGTTAAGGATCTGGCGTTGCCCTAAGCTGTGGTGTAGGTCGTAGACACGACTTGGATCCTGCGTGGCTGTGGTTGTGGCTGTGGCCGTGGCCTAGGCCTGCAGCTACAGAGCCGATTGGACCCCTAGCCTGGGAGCCTTCATATGCTGTGGCTGTGGCTGTAAAAAGATAAAAAGACAAAAAAAAAAAAAATTGAATGTTAACAGCAAAATTATGTCATGTGATTTTTGACCACATTTAAAGAAGAAAAATTATAAAAGAGGAGTTCCCTTGTGGCACAGCAGGTTAGGGGTTTAGGGGTCCGGCATTATCTCTGCAGTGGCTTGAGAAGTGCAGGTTCCACTCTTTCAGCCTCACTCTTTGCCTCCCTGTCTGGCACACTCTGTTTCAGCTGTGCTGGATCCCGGCATGGGTTAAACCCAGTTCTGACTGTCTTGCCTCCAGGCCTTTGCGTGTTCGGTCCTCTCATCCTTCCCCACCGGTTACCCCCCTTCCCTTTGCCTCTTGTTCCCTCTTTAGGATGTCTTCCATGACTGCCTCACCTGCGCCCGCCCCTGCTGGGTTTGATCTAGTCACCCTAGTTGTAACTGCTGGGTTCAAATCCGCATCTCTTCAGGGACTGTGAGTTAGGGCAGCACCAGTCTCCAAAGTCCCAATTTCGGCTTTTGTCTCTGAGGCTCCAGTCTGTATGGTGAGTGCCAGGGAGGTTTCCTAACGCAGTGATGGCTAGAACTGAGAATTAGAGACTTCTCTGTGTGCCATGCCTGGTGAAGGATGCTCAGTAGCTGGGAGTGGTCTAACCCTCCTCAATCTCCTCCCCGCTTCCATGGACCGAACTGTACCCATCTCTGAACCCTCAGTGTCCGTCATGAAGTAGGCGACCAGCAGATGATGGGCTAGTCGGTTGGTTGACAGCCACTGCTGACCGCATGGGAGTCACACAAACTGTGTGACTGCCTAGGGCATTAAGCCTTTCTTGGGCACCTCCTGGCTTACTCCTGGGCCCCTCTTCAAAGTTTACCAACATCCTCCCCCCGCTTGCCGTCTGCGCCCCCTCCCCGGGGGTCTGGGGAGCTTTTTCTCTCCCCTGCATCCCAGTCTTCCAATTCGGGAGGCCAACTCCCGACGCGGGGACTGAGCATGCTCGCGGCCGGGACCGGCGGGCGGGGGCCGGTGGGCGCCGGGTCCGGCTGCTGGCGCCCCCCACAGGCCGGGCGGGCGAGCGGGCGGGGTTTGGCTCCCGGGCCGCCTGCCCGGCCCCCAGGCTCCCGTCGCTGCCTCGCCGCGGAGAGGGCCGGGGCCGGGGAAGCGGGCGCCGCGCCTCCCAGCCGCGCCGCGCAGCCTCGGGCGGTGCGCAGGGCTGCGGGGAGCCGGGCCAGCGGCAGCGGCGGGGGCGGGCTCGCCAGGCCGCGAGGGCGCGCTGTGCGCCGGGGTCTGGCCGCGTCCCGGCGAGGGAAGGAGAGGAGCAAGGGCGCGGAGGTGAGCCGAGCCCGGCGGGCGCGAGCCGAGAGGCGCGGGCACAGGCACTCGGTCGGCTCTCTTTTGCAGTGGTGGCGGCGAGTGCCTTCCACCGTGTTGACAGCCTTGCCTCCCGGTCTGCTTCACCAGGGCTGCCCGGAGGCCGCGGCCGGGCAGCTGTTGCGCCGAGAGGGGGGCAGCTGCGGAGTTCCATAACCATAGCAACCGCATCAGCACCACGGCGGCGGCGGCGGCGGTGGCGGCGGCGAGGGCAGCATTCTCTCGCTCCTCCTCCAGGCAGCCCTGCTGCGGGGACCCGAGACCCAGCTCGCAGGTGCCCAGACTCCGCGGTCCGCCCACTGCCGCTGCAAGTGTTAGCGGCTGGAGAAGACCCGAAGAGCAGAGCGAGGGACCCGGGAGCTGTGGCCCAGGAGGTGAGAGAGGGGAGCCCTGCAGTGGGAGACAGGTAGGTGAGAGCGCTCTGGGGTCGGCAGCTGCAAAACTCTCTCCTCTGTGGCAGTGACGTTTCTGGAAGCGTGGTTGCTAGTTGGATGGCTTTCTATTACTTAACAGGGATTCCGCCGCGAAATGTGGTTTATCTCCTTCTGTCTCCCTCAATCTCGCTCTTCTTTAGTCTCAGGACCTATCTGGGCACATCTGGAGAGGGCAAGAGGGGAAATCTGATACGGTTGGTGGAGAAGACGCTGGGTTTATGAGGCGGTCCCCGCAGAAGTTGCAGATGGAGGCTGAGAGGACACATCAGGCAGACCTTAGGCAAGCAGGTTCTCTGAGCCCTTGAACCCGAGCAATTTGGGGAGAAGAACATGTTGGAGTGAAATGGTGGCAGAGGTAGTGATTCTCCGTGGTCCGTGCTGACCCAGAGACCTGTTCTCTGTGGCTTGGTTGGGGACCCGGTGAGGGCATTGCAGCTCAAGTAGGACATGGAAAGCCCACACCGGGGTTTGCTTTGTGAAGTCAGCTGCAAACCCAGCAGCCAGAGGGGAAATTTAATAAGGAGAGTAGTAACAATTACCATTTTGGGACCCAGGGGTATCCCTGAGTTTGTTATGTTCTTGCCTTTGGCTATAAGGGGCAGAGTGGGAATAGACATAAAATTATAAACAGTCAAAAGTCCCCCCTCTTTTTCCCCTTACCTCATTTCTAGCCACCCCCAAAAGATTCTTAGCAAAACAATACTTCCATGGAGAATAATAACACCCTTTGTCCCCTTGGCCAAAGGGGATGCCAGCCATTGGCAAACTACTGCACTTTCAGACGGCTAGAGAATTCTGCTTCAGTTCCCTATTTGAACTAGGAAGGCATTGTTTTCCATTAGGTTCTGATGTTCCTGATATTAAGCGATGTGTCAGGGCTGAGAGGCACCAGTGCTGTTCCCACAGAGTGATGGACTGTTAAACTCGTCTGCAGGCTAGAGAGAGGCGCAAAGGTTTGGGCATGGTCCCAGACCCAGCTGGGCCAGGGCCACGGCCCCAGAAGATCATAGAAGGGAGAGATAAAGTTAGGTGAATAATGTGGGTCTGAAGGCTCTTCTTGCATGTGGGTAAGTGGGTCTCTGGGTAATTTCCAAGATGGGCAGCCATTGACTTTTCTAAGCTCTCTCTTTATAGCCTGGCCTCGGGGGACAGTGCGAAGTCCCAGTTAAAAGGCCATGTTCTTTAATTGGGCTTTTAATTTATGCTGTAGTTATGTTGCCTGAGGGGATGTGATTTGACCAGCATTCCATTTGGGATTTGTGTCATAATGAGGATGGTGCTATTGTATTCCAGGCAGAGGGTCAGGTGCAGAAAAGAGAGGATGCAATTCGGTTGGCAGAAAACACGGACGTGAGCTGTGATTTCCTCATACACTTGCTGTGTGACCTTGAGGTCCCCCTCCTCACCGAGACTCCCTTCCCTCGTCTGTAGAATGGGATGCTGGCGGTTCTTGCAGCTTGCTAGGCCCCTGTGACCATCAGATGGGATGATGGAGAGGATGGATGGGGAAGCCTAATGTCTCCGGCAAATAAAAGGAATTATCATCGTTTCCTAAAGAAACTCCCTTCCACAGATCAGCACATCATTCAACAGACCTCAGCTGTGAAAAAGGAGTAGAAATACTGGCCAGTGACTCACAGCTGAAACCTGTGAGTCTGGTCCAGGATAGAACTCAGGGAAAAAATAAAGAGGGCTTCTTGGAGGGAATATAGCACATTATTTTTGCTTACAAATGTTGAAAGTCATGGGCTTTGACATCAAATGCAGTACTTCTCTAGGATGGGAACACTGAAGTCTGCTCACCCCAGAGTTGGACCAGGTGTTTTGTGGCGAAAACAGCGATTTGTACATAGTGGGGGCTCATTTAAGTGTTGGTTGGATGGACACCTTGTGAGCTTCTTTGGGCAAAATCCACCTTCATCCAGCTGTGCCCTGTAAGCCCAAATGTTTATTAGATGTTTTCCCTGTTTGATGGAGTGCTTAGAGCTTGATGGAATGGCTGGACTGTCTTATACTATTCCTTGCTTTTGCTCATGCTGGTTTTTCTGCCTAGAATGACCATTTCTTGTTCCCATTCCCCCATCGTGACCCAACTCAGATGTCCCTTCTTACGGGAAGCCTTCTGGGACGCACCTCTGTTCTCCGGCAGTACTTTGCACTTGCCTGTGACAGCTTGTGCTGTGTCATGTTGTCCTTGCTTGCATACATGTCGCCCTCTCTCTAGATGTCATGCTTCCTGAGGGCAGGAACTTGGTCCTTTTCTGCCATGATTGAGGCCCCTGCACCTGGCATAGTGACTGCCAGGATGGGTGCTGGAGGCTGTACTTGCAGCATGACTGCTTGCCCAGAAAGAGGCGTGGCCGAATCGCCCGCCCCCATCTCAGTCTGTGCAGTAAGTCTGAGGGATGCTTGCTGGGTTGTTGTGCATTATTTAGGGTCGCCCCACTGAAGCAGGATGAATGAGAACAGAAACACCTATTTTGCCTTAAAAGTGCTCATTTTTTTTTCAAGGGGGTACTTTAGAATAACCGTAATCTGGTGTTGAATGGCCTTCATGTAACACTTGCCAGAAACATCTGATGGAGTATTTTCAAGTGAAAATGTATTTCTCTCCCTTCGATTTCGCTCCCGGATTTCAGGTCCTGGGTAATGGAAAAGCACATAGGTTTGGTCCAGAAAGCTTAGACTGGAATCGTGGCCCTCAGGACCTGAAACTAAGACACTTGGTCTCCTTGGGCCCCAGTTTTGTAGTATGTAAGATGTGGATGGGATCCTGGACTCACAGAGAGGCCCGATGCTGGGAGTGGATGAAAAGCTGTGCAGTAGAAGCAGCTCATAAACTGTGGGAGTTCCCGTCGTGGCTCACCCGATTGAGAACATGACGAGTATCCATGAGGTTGCATGTTCGATCCCTGGCTTTGCTGAGTGGGTTAAGTATCTGGCATTGCCATGAGCTGTGGCGCAGGTCTCAAATGCGGCTTGGATCCCATTGTTGCTGTGGCTGTGGTGTAGATTGACAGCTGCAGCTCCAATTGGACTCCCAGCCTGGGAACTTCCATATGCCGCAGGTGCGGCCCTAGAAAAAGCAATTCATAAGCTGTAAATCACCCTCCCCAATACAGTATCTCTTTGATATATTTTTTTTTGTCCTGAAAAATGAGCAAAATCTCCATGTTTCATCCCACAGCGTCAGACACGATGTGCGGAAATCCTGGCCCCTCCCCTTAGGAGCTGTGCAAGGCTGCATGGCCTTCTGGAACTCTTTTTGCCCCCTTATCTGTTTGCCTTTTCTGCACGCCGTTAGAATGACAGCTACCTTTCGAGATGGGTTGGGAAGACATATGTTAAGAAAAGTTTCGTGCCTGGCATACAATACATGATATCTGTAATTTCTAAATGACAGATATAATTGCCAAGAATAGAAGGTTCTAACTTTTTTTGGGGGAAATGTCCCCAAATGCATTGTCTCTCTCTCTCCTTCTATTTTACTTACCTTTTATGCGGAGCGAGGGTCGGGGAGGGAAGGAGGGAGAGAGGGAGAGTGTGAGCCAAACTACTAAGAAGATAGCGGTTGGGAGTTCCTGTTGTGGCTCAGTGGTTAACGAATCCAACTAGGAACCATGAGGTTGCGGGTTCGATCCCTGGCATCGCTCAGTGGGTTAAGGATCCGGCATTGCCTTGAGCTGTGGTGTAGGTTGCAGATGTGGCTCGGATCTGGCGTTGCCGTGGCTGTGGTGTCGGCCAGAAGCTACAGCTCCGATTGGACCGCTAGCCTGGGAACCTCCATATGCTGTGGATGTGGCCCTAAAATGACAAAAGACAAAAAAAAAAAAAAAAAGATGGCTGCAGTATGCGTTACCAGCGCCCTCTTTTCACATGAGATACTAGGAAAAAGTAGAATTAGCTAAAGGTTCAGATTTAGAGACTGAGTCTTCAATCTAACTCTGAATCCAATCGCTCCCAGGACTGTGGACCAGGCCCCCTCGCCTTTCTGGGCCTCAGTTTCTTCATCTGTAAACGGCCTGGGTGATTTCAGTGTCCCTCATCTTGCTCCGTCTTTACTGCTTCCATCCACTAATTAGCATTTCTTCTCATCAAGGTTACCCTCCATGGCCCTGAGGCTGACCTCTGGGTCACAGCCGTGTCCAGCTGCTGGATAGATATATATTTCGCTTTAACCACAGACCCTTATTGTCTCGTAGTTCTGGAGACGGGAAGTCTGAGATCAGGATGTGGGCAGGGCTGGTTCCTTCTGAAGGCCACGAGGGAGAGTCTGTTCTGTACCTTTCTCCTCGTTTCGGGTGGTTCGCTGAGAGTCTTTGCTGTTCCTTAACCTGCAGAATTTCTGCCTTCATCTCTATCATCACACGGGGTTCTCCCTCTGTGTGTGCCTGTGTCCAGATGTCTGTGACACAAGTCCTCTTGGATTAGGGCCCATCCAGCTCCAGTACGGCTTCCTCTTAACCAGTGACCTCTGCGATGACCCTATTCCCAAAGAGGTCACATCCTCAGCTACTGGAAGTAAGGGCTTCAACATACAGACCGTGGAAAAGCACACGGATGCTCTCCTCTAACACACCTGTATCCTCCCCACTGTATTTCTGCTCTTTTGCTTTTTAAAGTTGAAATTATTTTTGTATGGCCACATCTATAGCATATGGAAGTTTCAGGGCCAGGGATTGAATCTGAGATGCAGCTGTGACCTACACCGCCGCTGCAGCAATGCTGGATCCTTTTTTTTTTTAGGGCCACACCTGCAGCATATGGAGGTTCCAGACTAGGGGCTGAATTGGAGCTGTAGCCGCCAGCCTGCACCTACAGCCACAGCAATGCGAGATCTGAGCCACGTTTGTGACCTGCACCACAGCTCACGGCCACACCGGATCCTTAATCCACTGAGCGAGGGCGGGGATCTAACCTACATCCTCATAAACACTAGTCAGATTCGTTTCTACTGAGCCACGACAGGAGCTCCAATGCTGGATCCTTTAATCTACTTCTCCAGGCCGGGGATTGAACCTGTGCCTCCACAGTGACCTGAACCGCTACAGCTGGATTCTTAACCCACTGTGCCACAGTGGGCACTCCTTTATCTTCTTTTAGAATTGTGCCCAGTCGAGAAGGCTGGAGTCCCCAAGATGATGCTGGGGACTCAGGGGCTTGTCGAGGGCACTGTGCCGTCTCTCTTTGCACCAGCCCCGTTCTTATCTGACCTCAGGTGAGACGTTCTATTGCCCCATCCGTCCTTGAAGTTCATCCCCATGAAGAAACCGTGTGGTTGGAGCCCTGTCTAAACTGCTGGAGCTCAGAGGGATTCACGACATCTCCAGTCAGGGCTGAGCTTCCCAGACTCTGGGTGCTCGGCAACGTCAGATGTTTCTGTTCAAACATGACTCATTCCTGGATGTCTGCGCACTGATCTCAGAAGCAGTTCCCGCTGGAGGGCTTAGCATCACAAGGGAAATCGGCTCTGTGGGCCAGACCTCTTTCCCGTGGTCCTTGACTTCTGGTGTGGATGGAGGGGCACTGTGTGTGCCCAGCACAGGGACTCTGAATCAATAGGCTGCCACACGCCACTCACCACCCCAGACCCTGAAAGGCAGATGTGAGCAAGGCGCAAGCCCGTCCCCTGTGATCCGGCGTGGGAACCAGGCTGGGAAACAAGAATGCACCGGGCAAGGCAGGGGTCTGGAGAGGAAAGAGAAGAGAGCTTTGCCACCTTTCCAGGGAGGGAAAAGAAAGGCTTCGCAGAAGAGAGGGAGCCTAAATCACACCTGCAGGTATTTCCAAGAGGAGAGAAGGGCACTCAGCGGGAGGAAGTTACACGCAAGCCCCGGGGGCACGGGGTGGCAAAGGGGTGATCTGAAGGGGCGGGGCTGGAATGCAGAAAGCACGGTGGTCTCTTTGGAGGCTGGGAAGAGAACTAGCAGCCGCAGCTTTGAGTGTTTTGATCCAGACAAGGTCTCGGGAACCGTGGAAAGCTGGGCAGAGCACACGCTCCAGCTTCAGACCAGAGGTTGGATTTGAGAAGGGAGATCAAGCAAGAAATATGATGAGTCTCCTAAGGGAGACTTTTCGGATACCAGTCTCGAAGTCTTGAATCCAGGAATAAGGGTTGGGACAGAGAAGTGATGGACAGGAACTAACGAGAGAAGGAAGGATAAGGAGGGAGAGATGGAGAAGAGTCAGATAAATGAGCAGACTGCATCCTTCATCAGAAAAATATCAGTGGAACACTCTGAGGACTGTGACCATAGGGGGAGAGAGGGGCCATGGGTGGCACTTGGAGGTTTCTTTCCGTTTCACTTCAGTCACTCTGGTTTAAGTACCTTCATTCTCACCTGGAAAAACGCTCTAGGCTTTGAATGGACGTCCCTTCCTCTATCTCTGCTCCTTCACACCGCACGGGGCAGAGAGAGATCTTTGTAACTGAAATCAGATGTGATGAAAACACTGGGGATCTACCTTCTTAGCAGATTTTGAGTATTTAATACAATGGTCACCATGCTACGCATTCTATCCCCAGAACTTATTCATGTTGCATAACTGAAACTTTATATCCTTTGATCACGACGTCCCTGTTTGCCCCTCCCCCAGCTGCTGGTAACCGCCGTTCTACTCATTGTTTCTATGTGTTTGACTATTTTCGATTCCGCATTCAAGTGAGATGTACAACTGGAATCTCTGCGTCTGGCTTATATTAGTTGGCATTATAGCTTCCAAGTCTATTCATATTGTCACACATGACAGGATTTCCTTATTTTTTTTTAAGACCGAGTAATATTCCATTGTATGTATATGCCACATTTTCTTTATTCGTTGATCCATGATGGCCATTTAGGTTGTTTCTGTATCTTTGCTGTTGTGAATAGTGCTGCAGTGAGTAAGGGATTGCAGGTATCTCTCTGAGATACTGATTTCAGTTCTTTTGGACATGTCCCCAGAAATGGGATTGCTGAG
>PVHT020000230.1:30377406-30388268 GCA_004024745.2 Catagonus wagneri | reverse complement strand
TCCCCCCTCCCTTCCCCTTTCCTTCCTTCCCTTCCTCCCACCCTCCCTTCCTTCCCTCCTTCCCTTTGGTGACAACACCAAATCCTTAACCATTAGGCCATCAGGGAGCCCCCCTGCCCCACACCATTATTGTGTGTTCTTGACCCCTTTGTCAAAGATGAGCTGACTGTATATGCATGAGTTTATTTCACTCACATTGGTCTATAAGTACATTTTTTATGCCAGTGCCATACTGTTTTAATTACTGTATCTTTGTAATGTAATATGAAGTCAGCAAATGGGATGCCGCCAGCTTTGTTCAGCAGTGGGAGGATTTTAAAGTGGGAACTGACAGATGTGCATTTTGGATTCTGCCTGCAGTAGAGAGAATGCCTTGGGGCGGGGGGAGCAAGCTGAGAAGCAGAAAAACTCGATGAGGGGCTATTGCAGGAAAACAGGTGTACCTAAAGCCGGCCGGGGTTAAGGTAATAGGAAGGAGGAAAGGAGAACAAACTTGAGAACAGTTAAGACAACTGGACCTTGAGAAGTGTGGGTGACTCAACACAGAGTATTTAAAAGTAGGGAAATATCAGGGATGGTTTTCAGTTTTCTGACTTGGTCTGATGGACGGGCCTTGCGCGGTCCCTTGGCCTGGAGACACAGGGGAAAGAACAGATTTTTTTCTTTTTGGGTCGAGGGATGATGACTTCTTTTTTGTTTTTTGTTTTTTAGGTGTAATTATTACTTTTTTTTTCTCATTTGGCAGCGAGTACAGTATTTTTTTTTTTTTAAGTATAGTTGACTTTCCATTTTGAATAAGTTGATTTTTAGGGCTTCAAGGAAATCCGTGTACATTTGAGGCAATTAGAGATATCAAGCTCAGAAAGGTGTTCTTGACTGAGTATAAACTTAAAAATCATCTGCACAGAGATGCTCTTCGAGAGCTTTGCAGTGGAAGCGATCGCCCTGGGGAAGCATATAGAATGAGGAAATAAAAATGTTCTTTTAGACACACAAGGTCGATAGCACTGCCCATTCAACCCATTAAAAAATAAAACAAAAAAAATTCAGAACATATCCTTGGAGTTCCCGTTATGGCACAGCGGAAACAAATCTGACTAGGAACCATGAGGTTGCGAGTTTGATCCCTGGCCTCACTCAGTGGTTTAAGGATCCGGCGTTGCCGTGAGCTGTGGTGTAGGTTGCAGATGCGACTCGGATCCCGCGTTGCTGTGGCTGTGGCGAAGGCCGGCGGCTACAGTTCCTGTTAGACCCCTAGCCTGGGAACCTCCATATGCCGCCCTAAAAAGACACTATATATATATAAAGCTATACAGGAGATATATATATATATATATATATATATATCTATATATATATATATATCTATATCTATCTATCTATCTATCTTTCTCTTTCTTTAAGGGCTTTTTTTTTTTGCCTTTTCTAGGGCTGCACTAGCAGCATATGGAGGTTCCCAGGCTAAGGATCCAATCGGAGCTACAGCTGCCAGCCTACACCACAGCCACAGCAACGCGGGATCCAAGCCGCATCTTCAACCTACACCACAGCTCACGGCAACGCCGGATCCTTAACCCACTGAGCAAGGCCAGGGATCGAACACACAACCTCATGGTTCCTAGTGAGATTCGTTAATCACTGAGCCACGACGGGAACTCCTCTTTAAAGGCTTTTTACTTTGTTTCCACACCCCTGGCTAGGAAAGTCACCCCCTGCTGTGTCCGTGGCTTATTCTCTCCCCTTGTTCCAGTCTTTTCTTTACAGAGGTCTCTGTGGGCCTCCCCAGTCCAATGGCCCCTTTGAGGCCCCAGCTTAGGAGCTTCCTTGATTTTCTTCCATAGCATTCGCCACTACATAGCTGAATATTATTGCAGATTGGTTTGCTTTTTTAAGAAATTAATTCTCTCTTGCAAGCTGGTAAGCGCCGCGGTGCAGGAACTTTGTCATGTTTATAGCTGCACCAAGTACTTCGAAAATTTCCTGGCACTCCATGAGCGGGCAGCCAGTATTTGTCAGGGCACATTCAGAAGAGTTAATACCAGCACTCTTCAATCATGGAATAACCCTTTTTTTTCAACTGAAAAGCAAATAACCGCGGCCCTGTTTAAGCACCGTGTAGAGCTGCCAGTCAGCAGGTGGGTGCCCAGCTCAGGGACACACTGAGGGGTGCGTCGTCGTCCCTCCCGCCCCCGCTCCCCGGCCCAGCCTCCCCTTCCTGTCTCCTCAGCCAACCCTGGCAAATAGCTTTCAAGTTTCAGTTTAAATTAAAAAAAAAAAAAAAGGAAAATTTCCTCCCAGGATGAGGATGAGGACAGCCTGGGGCTGGAGGTGGGTGACGCCCTCCCACTCCGCTGTGGTGGAGGCAGAGGTGGGCGGCTGGCCGTTTCACTGGGAAACAGCTCTGCTTGAGACCAACAAGTATGAGTCGTAAGTACAGCCCCCCACTGTTCTACTTAATCCGGAAATAAAAGCAGCGTGCTCTTGGCCAATTGTTCTTAACCTTAATAATGTCAGGGATCATTCCGGGCATCTGATGCATTCTACAGTCATTCTCAGAAACAACAACAACAACAACAACCTATCAGAGGGGTTTGGATCCCTAGAAGTCCTTCCAAGCACCCTGGCTAAGAATACGTGTCCTAGGACAGGGGTGGGCCCCTGAGCTCCCCTCCTGGGGACCACGGGGCCGGGGGAGGCGTATTCTCTGGCGATCCCTGCGAGCAGGTGCTCAGGTCCACAGGAGGCGGCTCGCGTGCAAATGAAAGAGCACGGTCTAGAGTGAGACTCTAGAGTGAGACAGACTTGAGTTCGAATCCCATTTCTGACTAGAGTGAATGGCTCGCCTCTTTTTTTTTTTTCCTGGGACTGTTCTTGTTTGGGACACGGTGGGCGTCTTACTCCGCCCGCGTCTTGACCCCGCCTCTGAGCCTCGATTTCTGCCTTTCTCATTAGGCAACTAAGAGTCTTGCATCCTGGGAACGCCCGTGGTCCCAGACCAGCCAGGCTGGGTGGTCACCCAGATTCTGACACGTATTAGCTAAGGGACCCCGCACTGTTGCTTGGCCTCAGTGGAGCAGTCCTGCCTGTCCCTGTCTCAGGGGCTGAGATGACACTGACCTTCCTTGTACCTCCAGGGAGGTAGGGCCTGAAACGGCTCTTGTGCAGGTGATGGACTGAGAGGGTGCGCGCTATGGAAACCTCCGGGGGAGCGAGGAAAGCAGAACCAGACGGGGAAGAAGGCCGGCGCAGGCGAGGGCGCAGCCTCATCTGCTCGCAGCCTGGTGACACGGGGAGCTTCCAGGGCACACGTGGTGTCCGCCTTGAAGCAAGGCCGTTTCTGTGGCTCCAGCTCTGGGAGAGACTGCCGTCCAGGTATCTCTGGGCAAAGCAGCTCCTGCCAGCTAAGGAAAGTTCTTAGGAGAACAGGCAATAACGAGTTGTTATCACCCGACACAGCAACGTGGCGGTGAGCGCACCGGCCTGGTAGACGGATCGGGATGAAGCTCCTGCTGCATTCGGATTGATTTTTCCTTTTCTTTCCATCAGAGCCCCATCCCCACGTCTTCCTTTAAGACGCAGACATTTCTCCACAGCTGCTTCTTGGGGCTCATTCAAGCCTCCGACCCTCTTAGAATATGTCTTCCCAGAAGGAGGTTGTGAAAACCACTATAAGAGGATCTCCCCAAACTCTGTAATGCTGGGACCCCCAAGGTACCCAGCTTGAATCCCCTTTGCCATTTAGTCACACCGTCCCCCACTCATCAATTAAAAGCATCACCGCTCGGGGACATTTGCAATGACGTGCCGTCTACACCGGTGCCTCCTGGCCCGACCAGTCATGGAATTGCCTTTTGCTCACATGCTGCTGTCCAGTCGCTGGTCATTCTGGTACCTGGACCTTGTTTTCCTTGCAACCCAAGTCCTGCCATTATGTTGGATGCTCTCCAGGTCCAGCTAAATGACCCCGCTCGCACCCTGGCCCTCACCTTCTCAGCTCGGATAGCTTTTCCTCTGCTCCACTCAGCTGAGCTCTCATTCACGCACCACGCTTGCTGGCTAGATTTTCCCATTAATGCTGTTCTTTGACTTCTGGAAATCTCTAGCCAGAGATCTCTCCTCTTTTAATCCATTAACCCTCTTTTTCTGGACATTTCCTCCTTACTCCACATAGGGTCTGTGGTATGCAATTTCAGCAACATCTTTTTTTTTTTTTTTTGCTTTTTAGGATGGAACCTGTGGCATATGGAAGTTCCCAGGCTAGGAGTTGAATTAGAGCTGCAGCCACTGGCCTGCACCGAAGCCACAGCAGCAGCAGATCCGAGCTGCGTCTGTGACCTACACCACAGTTCACGGCAATGCCGGATCCTTAACCCACTGAGTGGGGCCAGGGATCGAACCTGCGTCCTCATGGATGCTAGTCAGATTCCTCTGAGCCACAGCAGGAACTCCTCAGCGACACTCTTCTGCCAAGTCCTTCCTGGCTCAGCTTCTCTCTAGGATATTGTGTCTTCCTTTACCTGAACTGGTCTTAGTTGCTTTTAAGCCAGAAACGATGATCGTAGGTTACCCATGAGAACATGGTAGCGAAAATTAAATGAGAAATAAAAAATAAACCAAATTCAACACAATCTTATGTAATCCTTGGCACCCACTAGGTGATTGATTTATTCAGTGATTCTTCGGATTAAAAACCCACAATGTGTCCTTTAGTATCAACTCAGAGCATGGGGAAATCGACAATTCTACTCGGAAAACTAAAGAACCCAAATGAAACTCAGCCCTGAATGGCACCTCTCTGTGGGCTGGACCAAAGGATGTCCGTTCCTTAGAGCCTTTGGGTCCTGAGTGAAGGGACCTGCCGATGGTCAGGCCTTAGGGGTTTTTGAAAGCCTCAAGGCGTGAGAGCATTTTGTCATGACGTCCGTTCAGAAGTGTGACCTTGAGTCATCAAGGAAGAACTAAGTTATGGTCCGTAAACTCTGCTGGCATAAGGCCTGGGAGGAGAATTTCTAAAATGAGTTACCTGAAAAAAAGAGAACAAAGTCCATCAATAAACTGTATTTTTATTATGCCAAAAAGAAAAAGTGAGTTACCTCAGAACTTGCTAAAATGACATCTGAAGTAGTTGGTCTTTAAAGGATTTGGTAGAAGTTATCTGGAAAATGAATTTCTGGGCACACAGCAGCGCAGCCGAGGTTGTACTACAGGAAGAGAATGGATGTGACTGAACTGCAGTTTTATTGATTTTAAATCAGAATATCAAATGCGGTGAAGAATAAATTGCCCTTTTTAGTTTGCTTAAAGGCAATGTTTAAAGATAAGATTATCTTTGGAATCTGGGGTCCGAGGTAGAATTCATCAAGCGTGGTATTTTAACGTGCTGACAGGTGTTAGCCTTTTGGGAGAATAAAATGAATATTAATATAATTGCCTCTGAAGAGCAGAATGAGATTTCCTTGGTATTCTCTTTTGCCCATTCTTTACAAAAGCGTGTGTATACTGGAGATAAAAAAACAATCACAAATCTTTTTTTTTGTCCTTTTACGGAGCTTCCCAGGCTAGGGGTCCAATCGGAGCTACAGCTGCCGGCCTGCACCACAGCCACAGCAACGCCAGATCCGAGCCACATCTGTGACCTACACCACAGCTCATGGCAACGCCGGATCCTTAACCCACTGAGCGAGTCCAGGGATTGAACCTGCATCATCATGGATGCTAGTCAGATTTGTTTGCGCTGAGCCAGGACGGGAACTCCCCCAAATCATTTTGAAGTGTCAGGCAGGCATGGGAGGAGTTAGATTTGGTGCAGCACAGATGAGAGGGAAAAGAAGTGATTTCAAAGACCCTACTGTGTGCTGCTGACTAGTGGATACTCTCCCTGGTGGTTCTTCTGTTTAATCTTCACGCAGGAGCTGTTCCTCGCTGTCCTGCCCGCTGAGACACCCAAGCCAGCAGAGAGGGGGCGATAATTGGCTGCCAGACCCACAGGCAGCACAGAGGAAGCCTGATCTCGATCCTCATATCGGTCTGATCCCAAAGCTTGTTTCTCCTCCGTCACCTCGAAGGTGTCCTTTGGAAGGGCATTTAGCATTGAGCTGTGAGGCTAAGGATCTGGCCATGTCACTGAAGTGGCTCAGGTTCTGTCCCTGACCCGGAAACTTCCATGTGCCTTGGTGTGACCAGTGAAGAGAATAATAAAAAGTAAAAACACTTTATTTAAAAAGTGAAATTCAGCAAGAGATCATCAGAACAAAGAGAAGACTCCAAATTAAAGTCACAAACTCTATTCGGTCAAAATATTTGGCTTTTAAAATCTGGGAAATGTGGAGTACCTGGTGTGGCGTAGGGGGTTAGTGATCCAGCCTGTCTCTGTGGAGATGCTGGTTCGATCCCCAAATCCCCAGGCTGGCGTCGCTGCAGCTGTGACATAGCTCCAGCTCAGATTCCATCCCGGGCCCAGGAACTTCCATGTGCCACCAGTGTGGCTGATAAAGAAAAAAAAATCTGGGAAATGCGCTTGAGCTTCTGTTAGATTCAGAATGTGAAGAGGATTAGGAGAGGATTGACTGATGACCCTTAATATCAGGTCTCCCACTAACATCTTTTGATTCTGGATTATGTGTGAAAGACTGCTGTGTGTTTACTTGGAAAGACACTTTATGGAATTAGGGGCCTGCTTAGGTTAAAAAAAAAGGCAAAAAAAGAAAGAAATCCGGGGCAGCTAACATCCTACCTAGTCATTCATTTAAGTAGTCAAGTTTCTAAGTGTTTACCTTTCCACTTTATACTTTACTGAGTATCTCCAGCCAAAATTAAAGAAAATGAATTTACTGAAATAGCAGATTTATCTTTTCTTTTTTGTTTGTGTGGTTTAATTACATGTGCCCCCAGATATTTGCATTCTAAATTCAGTGATTAATGCATGTGCCCAAACTGCTGAGATGTTAATGGTAATGTATCATAGACATCGAAACTTGATATCAATATGTTACTTTAAGGTGCATCTCATTTTAAGTTAAAACTGAGGCTGAATTGGCACCCAGTGGCGTTTAATGTGAGTCATGGCAGGGCTGAAATGTGCATTGCGCTTGAGGCTTCCTTTGCAGGAAATCTTGGGGTCCTGATCTTGGCTGCCAGAGAGATGAAGAGTGAGGTTTCCCCAGGGAGGGGGCTGGTTGATCCATTTATAATTTTAGAGCAATGTGTTACTGCCCCTTCCAAATACACACACACACACACACACACACACACACACACACACACACCCCTTACCTCACAGCCTGCCACACACCTTCATCTAATTGATGAACACCAGTTAGCATCTCTTTCGAAAAGCATTTTCCTCACTCCTCTGATGGTTTAATCCATCGGTTTCTCTGGCCTGTCACAGCAGCAGGGGTTAGCTTGACCGTAGCATCAAACCGTACAAGGCTGTTGAATGTGACAGTGAGGCTCTGTTCAAAGCCTCCCTCTGCGCCTGGTGACCTGTGAGCCCGTAGGCCGACCATAACCTCTCTGCAGCTCAGTTTACGCACTGGCAAAACTGGGATTAAAAATCATACCTCTTTCAGGTTTTGGTGAGGCTTAGAGAACAAGTAAAAGTGAAAGTGTTTAGAATGGTACCTGGCAGATAGCAAGAGTCAATAAATGTTACTGTCTGCATTTTAAGCATTAAGTCCTTCTCTGTCTCTTTCTTAGGACAGGGAAGTATTTTTAGCTGTTTCTTCATGGTGTCTGAAGCACAGTCTCATTCATTAGATTAAAATTCATTGAAGTTCCTTAGTGCAGGCACTATTTTGTCATGGGTTTTGCAAGTAACTGCAAACCACAGGAAAATGAAGTTTATTGAGTCATTGGATGGATGAGTGGATGGATGAATAAATGGGTGAGTAGATGGATAAATGGATGGGTGGGTAGATGGATAAATGGGTAGGTGGGTGGATGAATAAATGGATGGTGGAAGGATGCAAACGATTTAAAAGTATTGCAAGAGTGCGGTTGTCTTAGTCCATTGTACTTTACGGTGGTGAAAAGGTAAAATGAAAAGAACTGGTGTGAAGGATAGGAAGAGCAACTCTGAAGCCAAAAATCTGGATTTATTCATAGCTGTACTGTTGGCCTTTGTCAAGTTGCTCAACTGGTCTTGGCATATGTTCTCTCGTCAAAAATGGTAATAGTGTGATACCTACTTTATGGGAAGTTTTGAGGATTAAATGAAAAGCATTGAAACAGTGGCGGGCATGCTGTAAGTCCTATAAAGTGCAAGTTAACGTTATTAGTTAGGACCCGGGGGCCAGCTACACAACTTCAAGGGCCCGGTGCAGGATGAAAATATAGGGTGTCTTATTAATGATTATTATAATATCCAGAGGGTGACACCACGGCCTTTGCCGAAGTGTGGGCTTCATCGAAGCATGGTATTGGGCTCCGTATGACTGCATAGGTCATGTGCTTATAAAGCCAGTCCTGGTAGGACCCTTGTTTGCTTGGATTCCAGAAACTGTCAAGGATTTAAGACATTTATCAGTGGCTTCTCAGGACCTTTCTACCTTGTTTCTCTCTCCTCTCCCCTTTTCCACACCGTGCGGGCTTCGTCTACATCACGAGGTAGCTTTCACACGTCCACACCTTACGTTTGTGCCCCGCTACTAAAACGGCCTTTGGCTCTTCCCCCTTCCTCCTCTTCAGTCTGCGGATCTCGGCTCAGGCATCATCCCCGATGCAAAATGGACCACTCGGCCCCTTGTGCCGGTCTCCCGTCGGTGAGCCGATGGATTTCACGTTCTCCTCTGGACCATGAGCTCCTCCAGGGCAGGGTCTTGACTTGTTAGCCTCTCGCCCTCAGCCAGTGCCTGGCTATCCTCCTCATCCTCGGCAAGTTAGCTTGACCCTGGCCCTGTCAGATGGCCAGTCCCGTGATGAGGTTCCTGGGGCTGGTTGTCACAGAGCGGTTCCACGAAGAGGGTGCTTGCGCAGACACTGGCTTGGGTAGGATGGATACCGGAGCGAGGTGGGGGTTAAAAATAGTGGAGTAGAGGGGCTGCCGTTAAACTCAGAGCGTGAACGGGTGGCCGGGCCTAAAGACGGAGGACCAGGTGGGCGGTGCGGAGGCAGGCCTTGAAACGCTAGACACCGCGGCTGTTCTACAGCGTGTCCAGTCTAAGCGCTGATCCTCTCAATGGGATGGACAGACCACTAGTCCTTTCCCCAGAACCCGCCCTGCTGGTGTTTGCCCAGGCCCACTGCCTGCCCTGACATGCACAGCGGCGATGCAAAAAACAATACAACACAAAACAAAACAACACAAAAAAACCCTACAACCAAACCAAACCAAACCAAACAAAAAACTGATCTAAAGTTTGCAGGGAAAGCATTGGGTTCAAAAAGTGCTGGCCATGTTCCAGCCTTGTCACTCACTAGCTCTGGTTTGGAAAACCTGTTTAGCTCCTCTGAATCTGTTCCTTCATCTGTAAAATAGGGGTAGCGAGACCCTTTCTCTAATGGGTGGCTGGGACTATTGAATGATACACCTACCACGTGCATAGGACTTAGAAGAATGTCTGCCACACTTTTCTGAGCCAAAGAACGGAGAAAGAGTAGCTATTTTATTAGTGACGGAAGTTTAGGCAAGTGCATGTTATGTGCCAAGCATCATGCTACAAGCTGGGGTGCTGCCAAGGGCAAGACAGACCTGCCCCTCCTCTCGGGGGACTTGGGTCTTTCCAGTGTGTGGGTGGGGAGACGCCAGACACATCAGGCTGTAGTTTGTTTTCTTTCTTTTTTTAAAATTTCTTCCAGATGGTGCCCTCAACCGCTCATTCATTCATTTATTCTTGCTTGCGTGCATCTGGCAAATAGGTGAACACTTTTCCTGGACTGGTCTCTGAACATGGGATTTCACCTCCAAACAGTTTTATGAGATAAAAGGCTTCTTTTGAGTCTGTTCTCACAAACGGAGATACTGAGGCTCAGAGAGACGGGGTAACTTGCCAAAAATTGCACAGGCGATCGGACATGGAACCCAAACGCCAACTTAGGGCTGTTTTAGGGATTCCCAGGCCGTTTCCTGAGGCTGCGTTATTAAATGGAGATGCAGCCAGACTGCTCACAGGGCAAATGTGAGTGGGACACAGGTTGCCTTCTCTCAGGCTCAGTTTCCCTAGTTTCAAGTGTACGACAAAGCGATTCAGTTATATATACATGTATATGTTCATGCGTGTAGGTCCACATGAATACCCATTTATTCACACACGCACACATCTATACACACGTATATAGTATATACATTTTCAGATTTTTTTCCGTTATGGGTTATTGCAAGACGTTGAAGATACTTTCCTTTAGGTTCTTGTTTATGTTTTACCCATAGTAGTGTGTGTCTATTAATCCCAAACTCCTCATTTATTCCTTCCCCCTCCCCCTCTGATAACCATAAGTTTGTTTTTGAAGTCGGTGAGTTGTTTTCAGTTTTGTAAATAAATTCGCTTGTATCATTTATTTTAAGCTTCCACCTATACGTGATATCATATGATGTTTGTCTTTCTCTGACTTACTCGTATAGTAACTCTATTTTCAGTTTTTTTTTTTTTTCTGTTTTTTTAAGAAACTTTTGTACCGTTCTCCATCGTGGCACAATTGCTTCACTTTTTTTTTTTTTGTCTTTTTGCCTTTTATGTAGAGCCGCACCCGCGGCATATGGAGGTTCCCAGGCTAGGGGTCTAACAGGAGCTGTAGCCGCCGGCCTTCGCCACAGCCACAGCAACGCGGGATCCGAGCCGCGTCTGCAACCTCCACCACAGCTCACGGCAACGCCGGATCCTTAACCCACTGAGCAAGGCCAGGGATCGAACCCGCAACCTCAC